>VZRW01010584.1:286572-323082 GCA_013398125.1 Aegotheles bennettii
GGGCTCGGCGGCTGCGGGGCGGGCAGGTGCGGAGAGGGAGCCGGGGTGTGCGGGGCTCCGAGCGCAGTTTGCGTGGCGAGCGCCCGGCCCGAGCCCGCAGCCCGGCAGGAGGTGGCTGAGGGGCCCCGGCCGTGCCCGGGCTGTGCCAGGTGCTGCGAGCGGGGCCCCGAGCTGCTGTTACCCGCACGGGTGCTGGGTGCGGGGGACTGAATCGAGAGGAGCCTGTGCAGAAGGGGAGCGCTGCCATGGGCCAGTGCACTCCACGGACCACAGAGGTCTGACGTTGCCGGGTCAGGTCCAGTATTAAAGTCCCCAGATGCTGTGAGCTTCAGCAGTGCTCATCTGTGCTGTCACTGACCATGGAGGGAAAGATTCTGCTGATAGCCCTTTCCAAGCAGCTCCCTGAAGGTACAGGTGTCCTGCCTGCCACCCCTCTGGTGATTCTGTAGAGACTTGTGAGCCAAAACACTTTCAGAATGAAGTGTTGGTACTGACAGAAAGCTCTGTGTGTTCCCAGTGTGATGAGTACAAGCATTACTGTTAGGTGTTTACACCACTCATGACATTTTCAGACTCATACCTGTACTGATCCTGGCAAAGCAGAGAGAAGTTGTCTAGCGTGAAGAGCACACTTCTGTTGATGCAAGTTTTGCCCTCAAATTCATGCATACAGCTTTATTTCAACTGCAAATGATATACCCTGGTATAAATGTCAATAGTTGGACTCATCTAGCTGATTGGTATCTAGAATAAAACCAAGCTGGAGACCAGCTTATTCAAGCTGGAGAAGTGTGCTTTGCGTTAGGAACCACAGATGCAACTTTACAGCTGCCTTTCTGTGTGTGCTGTTGTCTTTGTAATCATGCTGCAGGTTTTAAGAACAGTAACTGAAGCCTCAAGTCGAAATTCGCATCCATTTTCACTTGAACTAATCCCCAGGGGCTCTGTAGTCAGCAGATGGACTTAGCCTTTTAATGAAAGGTTGTAGTGAGCTGAAAAAAACGTGGAAGTACTTTATTTGAGATGTTTTTTATGTTTCTGCATGGTTAATTTAAACAAATGCAGCATTTGCATCTTAATCTCTGGCTGCCTGTGGGCAGACTGTCCTGTGCCTCTCTAGGTCTTCAGTGGAAGCACACTTGCAAGCAGCTGAATTAAAACTTTCAGCCTGAGTCTTTGCAGATCACAGAGATGAGATCTGTAACAACTTTCCTTACTTTTTTAATGAGTACCCCTTTTGGTATGGGTTTGTACTTTAAATTGTTAGCAATTCAAAGTAAGTCCAACCATTGCACAAAACAGTCTTCAGCCAAGCACCTTGCAGCGAGGCTGCATTTATGAACCCTGTGTTACTTTGCCTAGTGGATAATGCACTATGCAGGGCCTCCATAGTCCCAGATTTTATTCCTGTTTCTGCTGCTGTCCTGGGATGAGTTTGGACAAGTCACTTTGTCATAGTTTCACCACCTGCAAAACAGCCATTCATCACTGGCTTCATTTGTAAAATGCTTTAAGGTCTGCTAATGTATACAGGACCATATAACATTCATGTGTTCTTATCCTTGGGGCAAAGAGTGCAGGGTGAAAACTGGTGAGTTTAGTCGGCCTCCCTTAAAGTACCCAGGGTCCGGATCCTGCAGGCATTGCTGCATTCAAGTAGGTTCCATCACTCTTAATGGGCCTCCATATTTGCTCTGAAACCTCTCCAGGAACAGTAAAGATAATCTATACTGTGTGGACTGGAGACTTGTGATAATTTTTACTCCTTTTGTTTTCCCCGTGGACACAAGAGGCTGCTTTGCTGTTCTTGGTTTGTGAACGAGTCCTGATAACACGACTGGCTCTTCCACACGCCAGTTCAAGGTGCTGTCATCCTCATCCCTGCCTTTCCCCACTCGGTTTTGGGATTTGTACTTTATGAAAGGACTAGAATGAATTTAACGATGCTCACAGCCATGCATTCTCCATGAGATAACAGACATTAGAAGTTGGTGTCGTAACAGGGAATTCAGTACACCTGGGAATCATGTGCTGCTCAGCTGAGCTGCCGTGCAGCCATGGTAAGAGCACTTTAACACATTTTAGCTCTACAGGTTTTGTTCTTGGCACTCTTAATGTCACTTTATCCGAGTACTTATTGGAAATATTTCTTCTTCAGATGTATTTGCTGTAAGCTTTTCACACTCAGTGTGGGTTTACGAGGTTTTGTGTGAAATTCTCGTTGTGTTCTTCTCTTCTATGCTTCTTTGACTTAGTGCAGGAAAGAATTTTGAAAAGTGCAACCCAATGGTGGGAGCAGGAGCGGGTGGCAGTAAGTCAGATGGTGTGGTTTGCTTCTCCTTCCCAGTTCTCCATTCAGTACCTCTATAAAGATGCATCACACATCCAACAGCTGCGTGTACGTATTTGACACACAAGGTCTTGAGAGCCCTGGTGCTTGACGATGGCCAATGCAGACAAACGCCGAGCCCTGCAGGGAAGGACAGAGGTCCCTTGTGATTCTGAGAAGCCTGTGCAAACCCCGAGGTGCTGTTGGTGTATAACAACTTGTAGAAATTGGATCCTGCTTTTGTTTAAATACAGGCATGGAGTTTATTATCTCTCCAAGCTGTAATGGTGGAATGTAAATATTTGAATTGATTTGTGAGTCATGTTGGATGTTATGTATCAGATGGGCTGGAAGTGAAATGAATAGAAACTCATTCATATTATGGTGGAAATTAACATAAAATTGTTGATTATCACCTAAAGTTAAATAACAAACAAAAATGGTGCAATATTACTCTTCTTCAGATGGTGTGTTTTTTTAAAGATGGGACCTTCTCCTTGGGTTTGAATTATCTTACTTGGAACTTTTTGTTTCAAGCTTGTTTCACTATCGGTATTTCTTTCAGTACATAATGTGCATTTGGGTTCCTTAAACAAATAATCCAACAGGACATCTGGTCTGGCGTAAGGTGTTCTGTTTTTAATGAACCTGGTTTGCTTCCATATGCAGTGAGATGCTGGGAGCTTCAATAATTTAAACGTTTTAATTATTTATTTTTAGAAATTATTACAAGGCAAAATTTCTTAAAACATACTGTTAGATTTTAATGTTACTGCTGGAGTATCACTTCCATTTTGTTTTGATGCATGATGACTGTTAGGAAATTCAACGCTTTGCCAGTTAGGAGCATGAGAAAGCATTCAGTCACTTTGGAGCTGGGACCATGTGCCTTTTGGCTTGTTTCAACAGGATCTAAGAACGTAATTAGATAAAGACAGGGATCCAGGGAAGGAAGCAGTTGCTATCAAAAAATGGCTCTTTCTCAGCTGGTTTTTGGTTTTGTTTTTTCGGGGGGGGGAATGAAGGAAGTGAGGAAAAAGCCAGTATCTCTGATCAGTTGATAAACCACAAGTAGTATGGAGCAAGTGTTGTAGCTTTAACCTGTGAGTATTATCCACCACTGTAAATGGTATTCCCTAGATAACGGTGCCCTGGAGGAAAGAGAACCCTGGTAATGACTTTGTCTTGCTGAATTTCTGTCCTGTAATCGCTTGATCTGTTCTCTTTCTTTTTTAAAAAAACATAATTTGACATCTCTAGATTGATAAAACTGGAAACAAAGTCTTGGTTTATTTGGACAAACAATGTAACGACTATTGAACTTGTTCTGTATTTTAAGAGGCAGACATAAAAGTGTAGGGAGCGAACTTATTAAAACATAAAGAAATACCTTGTAGATTGTGGAAGAGTTAGTATACATTCATAAGCAGGTGGCAAAATTGACTTGAAACTTCATGCAGTGTTTGTGCTAAATAGGAACTGAATTTGTGACACTGACATGCTGCTTTATAATAAGTAACAAAGGCTGTAGCTCCTTTCTGAGGACAGACCAAAGGGTTCAAATTAGGTGCCGTCTGGTCTGGGTCACACCACCATGAGTCTTCTGGTGCTGAAACATGCAGTAGCTGTGCTACTGCCACCTGAAAAATGAATACAAATGATCTTTTTAGATGAAGTGGTAGAAGCTCAGGTTCCTCCATCCAGTAGTTACTGTTTCCTGCAGGCATTCAAACAGCTGCTGCTACATTTGGCTTCACCAACAGGTCATTGCAGCCGGAGCCAGGAATGAAATCCTGAGGCCCTGCAGTTCTGAGCTAGTTCATAAGTGGTTGCTTCCCTCTTTGGGTTGCTCTTGTCAGCTGAAGTTTATGCTTTCCTCCACTAATAAAATTACTTCAATTTATAGTTGAAGTAGAGCAGCACAGTGAAAGTGTTGTGAACCGAAAACTGTGGGCTCTGAACAACTGAACAGTCCATGTTTAATTATATTACCCCGGGATTGTGGAATAGTATCCAAAGCAATTTGAAATTAAATCCAGACTGACCTGTAAATAATATTTCATCTAGGCTGACCTCGAAGTATTCTGCTGTGCCAGTATGTGACACGGCAGTTTGCAGTTGCTGTTTGTATTTTGATTAATGCAGAATGTGTCTTAAGAAGAGGGTGTGACAGGCTGAGGCTGGGTGTAGTTTGACAGATTTCCTGTATATGGAAAATGGAAGGCTCTTATCTTTACAAACTCAGGAGAAGTCTGGAACTTAATAAACTAATGTTTCTAGGGAGAAAAGCCATGTCTTTAAAGGTTAACCACTGGATGCATCTGGACTTCGCTGGTGAGATTGAGATGTATGAAACTAGTTCAGTGTATGGGGAATTATCCATCAGATGGGAACAATATTTACTTGGCTTTTATAATTTTACAGGTCTCATGTTCACAAGTCGTGCTTTGAGCAATTTCTGTGGAAAAGCCAAAGTTTACTGGGTAGATCATCATGTATGTTTAGTTACCTGTGGAATAAAATCCCTTCCTGGATCACAGTTAAGCCACGTAGGAAACTTGGTTTGTTTTTGAGGGCTTCATTTATCACTGCTGCCTTTCCTGAGGGCAAAGTCCATATTCTTTTTAAACTTCCTATATAAAATAATGCCCTGTGACCTGACGACTTCCGTTGAGGTCTGAGTTTTTGGGATTATAATAATTTATGAAAATACCTACTTAGTGCTCATTAGATCGAAAACCAAATTTATGCTAGGAAAAGAACTAAAAAGAAAACAATGTCCTACTGTATAAATACATGGGTCATTTGTGTTTGAACACTGTCTTTAATGCCAGTTCCCCTCCATGTCATAAAATACAGGAGAACTGAAAGAGGCTGATAGAGTGACCAGAATGTCAAAAGTGAGACAGCTTTAGTACATGGCATGACTAAGAAGTGTAGGACTCTTTGGGCTAGGAGTGGGAGGACTGAGATGGAGACATGCTGAACGTGTGTAGGGTTGTGAGTGATAGAAAAGAGGTGAATGTCAAGTGATTTTTGTTCACTGCTCTGTATGGAATTGAGGGGTGTTGAAGAAACAGGTAGCAGGTGCACGACCCATAGATGCTGTGCTGGCTCTAGAAGCCATAATTCCTCCTGATTATTGATGCCCCTGGGTTAGAGGTTACTGTTCCTTCTGATTTGCTGGAGAACTGTTTCCTGTTTCCAAATGGCATGTAGGCAAAATGAGCCAGGTTAGTACAATTAAAAGGTCCTTGATAACTGGCTTCCTACAAGGACCATTCTCCTCTTCATGTCTAATGGCAAATTTGAGAGTGTCTGTGTCTATGAGTGTCTGTGTCAACACTCATGCCCAAGAGTGTTGACACAGATTGAAAAAGTAACCTCTGCCACCTATAAGGTCTTCAGACTGACCCATTTCCCTAAGTGTCATCGGGTTAAAGTATTTCAAGTGGTGCTTTGGTTTAGTTTAAAGGAACTTCCACATCTTGGGAAGGACAAAATAAATGTTTGCTGCTTGCCTGTGCTTCTCAAAATACTCAGCTTGGCCTTGTGTGTTGCATTCCAGTTAATAGGATAAAAGAATCAGGCACAACAATCTGAAGAAAAGCCACAGCTAAGTCTCAGCTGGTGTATTTTATGTGGTCTAAAGGACTTGGAAGGAATGTAAGTTGAGTGCCATCTTAATGTACTTTTCTTGGCTGCCTGTAAAAATTTCAAAGGGAATCACATGTCAGAGTTGCAGTATAAATCCAAATAAAATAAACCTTAAAACAAGTCAACATCAAGAAAATAAAAGTTGACATGAAGCAAAACGCATACCCCTCAAAAAGTAAGCAATGCTATTTGGATGAGGATTTTGTTAGCAGTTTAGTGGTTAGGAATTCAGATGCTACAGTTGCAACATAAAACCTATCACTGGATAAATTCTCCAGGTTTTATCATTTATGTCTTAACATATTGTAAAGATACAGTGTAAGACTTGGCATACATAGGGAAACTTACCAAGTAATCTTGATGAGGTGGGTACTGGTTCTTTTGGCTGTTATGATAAATAGCCTTATTTTATACTGGCATCAGTGTGATGTTGCTTCCAGAGGCATTCCAGTTTGAAAGTGTCCGGACTGCTGCCAAAAATTACTTGAATGTGGAAATCACATCTGTATTCCTTCAAGTATTCCCTTAGTGGTAGCTCTCTGAGCATCATTGAAAGGCAGTAAGTTTACTTTATCCCCTCTTCCTTCTTCTCCTGCAGAGGTTAAAAGAACTGTGAATATACAGGACAGTTTAGTGATCCACTGGTTGGAGCAGAAGTGATGGGGATTGTCTGGTTTCCAAAGCTGTTCCCCAGTGATGTTGGTCATCTGTTACAAGGTTCACATTTTCATAAAAGTTAGTTTTCTTCTGAAAGATGTAGCATGTGGAGAACTGAAAGATTTAAGAGTAATATTAGAGTTGGTTTGTCTTCCTTTGTCTATATGGAAGCCATAAAAATAAGAGCTGGGCTTATAGTAGAAACACAACAACAGAATTTAAATTTGAGACAGGTAATTGTGTGAGCAACAGATGCAGTCTGAGGTTGGGGAGGGTTTCTAAAAAACAGAAACCAAAACAAAATTTGCTTCAGGTCATCAGCTAATGAACTGGAGAAACCTGGAAGAAATTCCTTACTCAACTACAATTTTACCTTGTTGGTGCTTGCTTTGTGGTATTATTTTGCTTTGAGGCATTTGGCATATCCTGCTGGATTAAGCATCCTTGGTTATCACTGGTTTATTGTGGCATGATAACTTCCATATACACTTTTAATCGGCTGTCATTTCTGTCATCACGTTGCTTTCAACTCTTGTAATTCTTTCAACTCTAGCTTTTAGAAGAAGAAAGTTATTCACCAACCAGAAAAGTTACTGTTCTTTTGGTATTACTGCGTTCTCTTGACTGTAAAACAATTCAGTATATTGCTGCTTGTTCTCTAATTCCAGGAAAGCCAATATTTTCAGTGGACATTCACCCAGATGGGACCAAGTTTGCAACAGGAGGACAAGGTATCTCTATGTGCTGATAGAAGGCAGATTTTGGGGCTATAATAATAATCTTGTGCCTTCACAACACTTTAATCCGTCTGACCCTTTAAAAACACATCACTTACTGTTTCATAGAAATGTAAGTCATTAAAATGTATTGAAAAGTGCAGCTGTTACTGCAGAAAGCAGGGGTACGTTTTCTGATATACTCTTCCTCCTGGACATCATTGAGATAGTAGCTACAGTAACGGAGTTGTTGCCATACTGGCCAAATTTCTTCTTTATTTGAAGAGGAACTGAATGTGAAGTTTGACTTTTTGACCTGCTAAATAGTAGAGCTATTAGTACAAAAAAAAAAATAAATTCCAATTATATAAACGAAATAGCTTAAGAAATGTGTGCAAAAATATTATGTGGATTACAACAGTGAATAATTGTATGTTGGCTGCAGTAATTGAATTTAGGATTTGAATGTATCTTTCATCTTTTAAAATACAATTTTATTATAGATAGGTCACTCTTATAGTTGGTATCATTATGTACAGGATGATTTTTGATCAAGGCTGTATGACTTTATTTTTAATAGCTTCAAGAAAAATGAAACACTTCTGACTCAGTGTAATTGTATCAGAATGGCATCTGCATTCAGATTTTTCCAAAATTCTCATTGCAGTTATGCCTAAACTTTAGCATCTGTTCTGGAACTCGGATTAAGTTGAAAGGCTTTTTTACATGTATTTAAAAGGAGGGGCTTTTTGTTCTCTTACAGGTCAGGATTCTGGGAAAGTTGTGATCTGGAATATGGCTCCTGTCCTGAAAGAGGAAGATGAAAAGAATGAAAATATTCCCAAGATGCTTTGTCAGATGGACAATCACTTAGGTAACAAAGATGAACAAGCTGATCAAGCTGTCCCTTTTCTTCAAGATGTATCTTTGCTTCTTTGCCCTCTTAATTCCACCTCATTTACCACAAGCAGTTTCCTTTATTAGATGAATATTAATCTTTCTTCTTTTGAGCTACTCTGGTGATGCTTTTTCAAATAAGAAATAGTTGGGTTTTTTAAAAGTGAGAAGTTCCTCAACTGCTACTGAAAGATAAGTACTAATTCATTTATCTAAAGCAGACAGAGTAACTGCTTTGAGTGGAAAAAGCACACTTAAATCCTAAACATCTCCTGTCAAGTTTTGCTTATTATAGACTCTGTCCCCAGTCCTGAACAGCTTATTCTCATGTTTCGTCTAACAAACTTTCTTCTCTACTTTTTAGCTTGTGTGAACTGTGTTCGATGGTCAAACAATGGAGTTTACTTGGCTTCAGGGGGAGATGACAAGTTGATTATGGTGTGGAAACGAGCTGCGTAAGCATTTTTCTTCCTTACTGATTTTGCGTTTTATTTCAAGTAGGTTACTTTGTGACATCTCTTAATGTTTCTTCCCTGTGCTGGCCTTTTGTAAGCTCACTGCTTTGCCTGGTGCATAAGGAGCTGAAACCTGTGGCACCACACCACTGGTGCTGGAGATTTGGTCTCTTCTCTCTCTTGGGCTGGAACATGTATCTCTGTGGGCAGTCTCAGCTCTTGAGGAGCTCAGACATTTTTTTCTGTCCTTGAAGAAGGCTCCCTGATGAGATTTGAAGAGTTATCTTAAATGTTATCGTTTTTTGCTCTCTGTAGAACTTATAAATTTTATTTAAGCTATTTTTTTAATAACTGGAATTACTTTCTCTACAAAATACATTTTTTGGTATGTTTTCATTGCAGGAATAACTGACAGTGTTAGAATAGAAGTGTACTGTGCAGCTGGTTTTCTTTAGAAAGAAAGTTCAAAGAGCTCGAGTTAGTTCTGTTAATAACTGTTTCTATTTTAATTAGGTATATTGGACCTAGCACTGTGTTTGGTTCTAGTAGCAAACTTACTAATGTTGAGCAGTGGAGGTGTGTGTCTATTCTCAGAAGCCATTCAGGAGGTAAGTTAAAAGATGTTGAATGAACATAATTTGCATACTTGGAAAAACAATTGGTTTTCAGTTTCATGTTTTCTTGCTCAAAATGTATTTATTTGGGGGCAAGTAAGTAATTAATTTCAAGAGCAGCAAAAGAAAATGTAATTTTTTTAATCAAATGCTGATTTTCATACAATTAACTTCTGGCAATGTAATAGAAAACTTTGGCAACTATATAGTAGAAAAATTAGCAACTAAGAAACTTGTATTTGGTTTCTTGCTGGCTCAAAAATGAATCTCAATAAAGGAAGCTAGACTGTATTTTTATTTAAATAAATGTTTGTGCTTGCAGTGAATAATCTCCTGGTTGGCAAAAGGTTAAGTTTTTATAAACCAAAGAATATTAATGTTTATTTAGAAAAAATAACTAGAGAGCAATGCAAAAAATTAACAAACCAGATAATTTCAAATGCATTTTGCACCTGCTGACATGTGCCATAATTAAAATCAAGATGGAAATCACTTTGATCACTCCACATATGTTGAAATAAAGTGAGTGCATTGCAGGAGCTGCTGTTGCATTTTAATTCAAAACAAGATGAAGTACTTTATACAGTCATTGGTACTTCTTGTAATCATTAAACATTGCATTTTGTTGTTCCCCATTGAACACTGTAAGTTGGAGAACCTCTCTCCCAAGGAGTGTTGGTATGTTCTTTACCTTCCACTCTAGTAAGATGATAATCGATTATTACTTGGTGATAGAAAAAATGTTGCCACAAGTTCTTGTTGAAAAGATTTTTGGATTCTCCGATTACCATCAACGTCTCATATGGAAACTTTTTTTTTTGAACAGATGTCATGGATGTAGCGTGGTCTCCACATGATGCCTGGCTGGCGTCCTGTAGTGTCGATAACACTGTTGTCATCTGGAATGCTGTCAAATTTCCAGGTGAGAATTCTTACATTGCAGATGTGCAAGTATGTGAAGCTTTGTGACAAACTCTTCCCTCCATGGGTGTATTTCACTGGCTGAAAATCTCTATGTGGGAATGGATTGTCTGTCTTTTGAGATGGCACCCTTGCAATCTGGTGAGTCAGTCCTTCTTCCGAGTTTGACACTGAGCAGTGGATTCCACTCTGCTGTAGACGACAACTGTGTTCAGGTTGTGCTGCTGATTTTGCATGAAGGTCATTATTATGTGTATTTTCTTTTTCACCTTCTCTGCAAAATCCGAAATAAATGGAACTTCACCTTGATATTACATCTATACATGCATATGTTTTTTTCCCTGTTGTCTTAGTACCTACAGGACTCTCCGTTCATTTGCCTTTGGGGATGCATTGTCTTATTTACCCCATTTAAAATCCTGCTGCTTAATAAGCAGTATGACTTTATGTGATCAAGGGGAGGAAGGACAGACATGGGGAACCCCACAGAAGCAGAAGCTCTGAAGTCTTATATTTGATGGCCGTTTTTCTTCTTCCTTTGCTGCAGTGCTGGCAATTGACACAGTCCCGAGGCCTCTGTTTCTCAGGGACTGAGCTGCCAGGCACAGCTGGTGTGCTGGACAGCTTTAGCCAAACTGCAACAGTCTGCAGCAGTTAGGGAGCATGTGCCTTTGTTTGGCTGCTTCTCACCACGCAACTTGATGCATGCTAAAACTCCCATTGTGTGGTGCCCAGTCACTGCCATTTATTTTGAGGTTGCTTCCAATCCTGATACCAGAGTTTTTAGACTTCTGAGCTAGCTGTGCAGCCTGTGCAATACTCCCAGCCTCTTCTCTCACAGTCTGATAAGCGAGAGATTGACTGAAAGTAGGTTACCAGGTCTGCAAGGCTTGTGTGTCTGTTCAGTCGCAACTGTGACTTAGTTCATGTTTGGTGCACAAAGCTGAATTCACTGCAGTAATCTTTGGGTACAGAGGAAAGGGTGAATGTTTAACTGATGTTAGCTTGAAAGTGCTATTCTGAACTGCCTGGGCTCTGCTGGTCTTCCTGCTCCGAGTTATTTCTTATAAAGAGTTTTGCACCCCTTATTCTGTCCAGAGTTCTCTTTCCCACTTTCTAATATTATTCTTAGCTTAAATACAGGTTCCAGTTTGGTTGATATGTTGTTATTTGTACGTTAGAAGAGGTTATATTTAATATGCTGTTTAAAAAAGATCATGTAAATCTCAACTGTCTGCCCTAAGAGAGGTATCAGTAACTCCTCTCTATTCTCAATTTTGTGTGCACAGAAATTCTTGCCACTTTGAAAGGACATTCTGGCTTGGTGAAAGGGCTGACCTGGGATCCTGTTGGAAAATACATTGCCTCTCAGGCTGATGATCGAAGTTTGAAGGTGTGGCGGACCATGGACTGGCAGTTGGAAACCAGCATCACAAAACCCTTTGATGAGGTACTTCAGAATGTGTGACCATTCAAAGTGAATTCCTACAGAATGAATGAAAATTGTAAGAATAACTCTGATCCTGCACAAACATCAGTTAATTTAACAGTGATGAATCAATAAAACTGAAAGATGGCAGACTCAAAAGGGGGGGAAAAAAGAGCTACTTTCTCACACAACATTTGATTAAATTGAGACTCTCATTGCCATTGGATGCTGTGAGTGCCAAAGGTTTACATGGGTTATGTAAACAATTAAGTGAATTCCTGGAAATGTAGCAATTATTACAAGGAAGTATTGGCACACTAATTACATTGTTCTTATTTTCTTCCCTATGCATCTTCTATTGGCCACTATCAGAAACAAGGCAGGTGCTTAGGAAGGATCTTTGGTCTGGCATCATAGGGCTGTTATGTGATGACTTTGGTTGAGAGTTCAAATTTCTGGGGAGAGAAGCTGGTGCTTAGTGAGTGGAGTGTTTTGCAGTGATCTTATGGTGTTGTGATTAGTGCTATTACTCTTAGTAATAGACTTGTAGACACCAAAATTCATGTGTGAGCTGGTGTTGCAAGCTGAAGTGTCATTATTAGCAGTTGGTATGCTGCAGCCCTGTCACTAACTAGGACTGTGATCAATACTGAGTGTACAGTGTCCAAAAAAGACACATTTTGTTTCCTTTAAAGTTCTACCCCTTTTGGTAGGGCTTTGTAATTTATAAATGTAGAGCTGTATAAACATGGCTGAAGTGCTGAGGATTGTATGTAATGTCATTCTTTTATAACAAAAGACTTACTTTGTAATCATATTCCCTACATCTGAAATTTAAAGTTTGTATTAAAAATCCTTTGTTTGCCAAACACAAAGCTCTAGCATGTTGGGTTTTTTTTGATTCTTTTTGTCAGTGTGGAGGGACAACTCATGTGTTGCGTCTTAGCTGGTCACCTGATGGTCACTATCTTGTTTCTGCTCATGCCATGAATAATTCTGGACCTACTGCTCAGATCATTGAGAGAGATGGATGGAAAACCAACATGGATTTTGTAGGACATCGAAAGGCAGTTACAGTAGTGGTGAGTGAGTGATAGTAATTTATCCCTGAAGTAGAACTTCTAATATGTGCTTTTTGATAATTTTATGCATGAATGGGACAAGAGATGAAGACAGGTGGTCAAGATTAGTAAAGCAAATGCATGGTGGTGATTAAAATAACTTAATCTGTTGGAAGCAATCAGTTTGCTCTTGTGATAAGAGAACTGGATGTAGATGGACAAGATAGGAAGGGGGAGTACAGGAGGATGTTAGGAATACCAAGCATTAACTTTATTAGCTGTTCAGTGACTTGATTAATATGACTTGGATTTCTAGTGGGTTCCTGATCACTAGTAAAATTATTTGCCATTACTGTTAAGGCATTCAGAAAGCATATACTGCTGTTGTCAGTGCTCTTGCAGAGTCTGGTTAGGGACTTTGTTTCTATGAAATGTTTCATTCACTATTAAGTGGAAAACTTGTTTTGAAAGCAGATCTCCTACTAAAATGTAATGACTGTAATAAAATTTGTGGTATCTCATATTCAGAAATTCAATCCAAAAATCTTCAAGAAGAGGCAAAAGAATGGGAGCTCCACCAAGTCAAGTTGTCCCTACTGCTGTTGTGCTGTTGGGAGTAAGGATCGATCTCTCTCTGTCTGGGTAAGTGTTTTTTTGCTGCCTTTGACTAATGTGGTCATTTGGATAACTCGAGGGTTTAGCACAAAGGTCATGTGTACAGCATTAAGCCTTATATTTAGATTCATGTTTAGTGTTTTTTTCTCTCTGTTGTTAAAGGATTAGCTGGGGGGAAAGGAAGTGGATTGGTATTAGTTCATTTCTCTAAAGCCAAGAGCAGCTAGAAGCCAGCGACAGAGTATATTGCCCTGGTAAGGGGCAATTGTTAAAGAAAATAATGTGTTACCACAGTTAATAAATATAATTCATAATAAACATAATTCAACCCTATCTTCTTCCTGCGTCTTTTACTCTTTCTCCTGGTGAGTCTCATAAGAAAAAGACTACTGTTTCTCCATGTTTAGCCCATCTACCCATTAATCATTCTATGAGTCTAGTTTTGTTAGTCTTATTTTTATGGGTACAAAGAGAATGTAGCAGGCACAAGACAGCCGTTCCTGAGCATATATACAGCTCATCTT
Organism: Aegotheles bennettii; assembly: GCA_013398125.1. NCBI lineage: Eukaryota > Metazoa > Chordata > Aves > Caprimulgiformes > Aegothelidae > Aegotheles > Aegotheles bennettii. The sequence continues at coordinate 300,448 of VZRW01010584.1, forward strand.
TCTGCTTTGTTCTGGCTTCAGTCCTGGGTTTGTGTCTTTGCTATGGAAAAGAATGTGAAAACAAATGAGCTTTTTAAGTATATGGTCAAGTTTTCAATACCTAGTTTGGGTTTTACTTTAAATCTGCACTGAAATTGTTATTCTGGCTAAGAGTAGCTATTCTCACATTTATAAATGCAAGATGGGTTGTTTGGCAACTGCAAAGGACAGGGAATAAATTTAACTGATTTGTAAAAATTTGTGATGAGAATGTGTGCCAGAACACACCAATTGCTAACTGCAATCTACTATTTATAGATTCCAGTGTGGTATTTATCCATGAATTGCTAAATGCATAACACTAAATCTGTTTCTGGCAATGCTACCAGTGCATACCCATATCAAAGTATCACTCTCACTACATTTTATTTTCTATTTATTCTATGATTTCATTTAGGGTGCCTGTTGAGGTTATACTAGGTATTACAGAGATGCAAGTTGCAGGCAGACTTTGCCCTGAAGAGCTTAATAGATATGTATGCAACGTAGACCTATGGAAACATGAAAGAAAAAATTACTGAAGATGACTGCTATGTTACGTCTGTGAACCTATGAGCATGAAACATCCTAGATCACGTTGACTTCTCCTGTTTCTTTTCAGTTGTACTACATACTATAGATACTACGTCCGTTGGCTTAACATTAAAGAGTTTAGAATGTCTGATTTAGAAGAGGTCACTGGGAATTTTCATGTTCAGTTCTTTATTACTCAGCTGATTTATAAATGTAGAGGTATCCTCTTTAAGAATAACTGAGTCATATTCCCTTTGCTTTTGATAGGCTTCACTTACTAAGACAAGTAGTCTGAGTGAGGACATGGAAACCTAATCTGTTTTCTGTCTTCCTCTTGTGCTGGCAGTTCAACATCCTTATCTCAGCAAAGCTGGGAATAGAAGCTGTCTTTAGCATCTGCGGAATTACTTTTTGAGTGGTAGAGTGTTCTGTGACAGCAGTGTAAAGGCAAAGTTGGTTGAGAAATTCAGTCAGTGTTTCAGAAAGGAGGAGAGGGTTGAATGTTTGCTATTCTTCTCTGAAGTGTCTCTGTGCCAGTAATAGAATGGGTAACTAGGTGCTTCAGATATACCATCAGGCATACAGCTGTCTGCTGACCAGATCTTGTTTGGTGGATATTGTTAGACTCTGGGACAGTATTAGTGTGGTAATATTTGTGGTAGCATAGAACTTCCAAATTTCTGACTGACGTTTCTTCCATTTTAAGCTCACGTGTCTGAAACGACCTTTAGTTGTCATACATGAGTTGTTTGACAAGTCTATCATGGACATCTCCTGGTAAGTTGATTTCTGCTGTTTCTTACAAAAGCTAAAGTGTTGCTATCAACTTTAGGTACACACATTAACTGGAAATTTCTTAAAACAGTACAGATTGTAGCTGTTGGAACACAAGTAATTGGTTCCTGAAGTTTTTATTTCTGCTGCAACATCTTTGGTAGTAACATTAGCCACTAGCATGTGGTCACTTGAGATTGGGTAACACTAAAACTGAAAAAAAATCAGTATATTTACGACATGATGGAGTAAACCACCTATGGAAAGAGTTCCTACTTGTTATGATTCTTTGAGATTTTTTTCATAGAATATGTATTTCATACCATGCGATGTTTGACCTGGTGAGTTTTATGTGCATTATATCTATGAAAAGTCATTGCACTATACAGTTATGACAAATTCAGATGAACCTTCTAGGCCAATCTTTCCATTGTGCCTAAGAAGACAATATACCAAAAGACATGTTTTTTTTTATTTTTAATTGTTTTATACATACACTCACTCGTTTATAGACATAGATGCTACTCATTATTTGAATGCCTGAAGGATTTTCACATATAAAAAATGTAAATGCAATAGCTTTTAGTTTTAGTAAAAATGTAGTTAACACCGTGTTGTTGCCATGCCATGTGAAGGGTGTAAATTGCTCTGTGTAATGGTGCTGCTACACCCAACCACACCCCATCCACCAACCACAGGACACAGCAGAAGGCCAAGTGCTGAGCTTTCCCAAGAGGCTGCAGGAGATATCTAGTGATTTGGATTGTGTTGGACAACCCACTTCCCCAGCAGTCTCCTGTCCCAAATCTTGTTTTCCTTTTTCTGCAGTTTGTGGTGCTCTCTCCTCTCCTGCTTTCTTCCTAAGTCCTGATCATAAAAGTGCCAAAGTTAATAGTTCTTTATTCACTGCAAGACCTGAATAATAAGGGAGCAATGACCCTGAGACCACTGGTAAATGGTATTAAAAAACCCACTCTGCACCTATGCATCAAGTGATTTACAGAGTTAAGGGTTCTGTGCAAGAAAAGACTAATTATTATTTTTCATGATAGACACACAGCTGATTACACAGGTCTTAATTCTAGCACTTCCTAACTTTTGACATTCTACTTTAATAGCTATAACAATCTTGGTGGGTTTATGCTGTAAATTTTAAAGCCTACGGTTATATATATAACTTCCTGTTTTCTGTGTATCGTATGGATTTTGCCATGAAGCTCAGTAAAGCACAATAAAAAGTTTTCAAAACCAGACCATTTTTCTTTCATTAATAGATTAAGGCTAGAAAGCCAATATGTGGAATATTTCATGAGAAGTGCTGCTATTGTAGTGCAATAGCTTTGAATAGTTTTGTTTTCCTGTAGTGTTTTTTATTTCTCCATCTGCAATTTGCACATTTTTCATGGCATAAAGTCATTGGGAGTAATAGCTGGTTAACACTTTGCAATTTCTGAGTAAATGGTTTTGTGGAATATTTGAGAGACAAAGGATCATCAGGAAGCTTGTTATTTTATGTCCTGTTTACAAATTGAAATGTATGGCTAAAATGTCAATAATATGGAATGTTCCCAGAAACATGTTCCATTTTGAAAACAGACTAAATTCAGAGAAATCTGTTACTGTTCTATTGTTATAGCTTTCTCGTTTCTATTTTAGAGTCTTAGACTTGGATCCATCATCATAATATCTGAACATGATTATGTTTTCATGGAACAATTGCTTGGATCCAGAGGTCAATAGGAGCTCAGCAATTTTGTCTGCTAAGCAGGCAGAAAACACTCAACAAGATTTTATAATTTTCTGACTTGGAATAGTGTTGATTAACCTAATTACATGGTGCTGAGGCTGACTTCTCTGGATGTGGTGCTATCGGGGCGCCAGCTACCATGAAAAAAGACATTTTCAAACCACGATTCATGTAATATATTTTTAAGTCTTGCTGGACTAATTTGGGTAGGACTTCAGAGTTCTGCCTGCTTCCCTTTTCTCTGTAGCAAGTCATCTGTAAACCACTGCATCGCTGTCTCTAATCTTGATAATTGGAAGTTATTGGGTTGGCAGTCAAAACTCATCAAATACTGTTTTTTCTTTTTCAAATGTGCAATAATATGTTACTTGTGGAAGATTATAATTGCATTAAGACTGGCATGTATAGTTTCTCCCCTCTTCCACCAATAAATCCTTTTGAGACCTCCAAAGAGGGTTACAATGTATCCCCACATAGACGAACATGTGCAGTTTGCTTAAAAACCTAAATAATGAACAATAACAAAATAAAACATACGTTTTTGCCTAGTACAGATCTTTGCACTGCTGAGATGCACATCTTGCTTTGTTTTTATTGCTGTTGCTTCAGATAATGATGATAGAGAAGAGCCATTTACCCAACGTAATAGAGCTTCTCCCTTATGAGGAGAGGCTGAGGGAGCTGGGTCTCTTTAGCTTGGAGAAAAGGAGGCTGAGGGGTGACCTCATTAATGTTTATAAATATGTAAAGGGTGAGTGTCAGGACGATGGAGCCAGGCTTTTGTCAGTAATGACTAATGATAGGACAAGGGGCAATGGTTTTAAACTGGAGCATAGGAGGTTCCATGTAAATATCAGGAAAAACTTTTTCACTGTGAGAGTGACAGAGCACTGGAACAGGCTGCCCAGAGAGGTTGTGGAGTCTCCTTCACTGGAGACATTCAAAACCCGCCTGGATGCGTTCCTGTGTGATGTACTCTAGATGACCCTGCTCTGGCAGGGGGGGTGGACTAGATGATCTTTCGAGGTCCCTTCCATCCCCTTAGATTCTGTGAGAGCTTCTCTCTTAAGAGAGTCTCATCCCTTCTCCTTCCTATCTTATTTATTTGGACAGTAAGCTCTTTATAGGAATGGACCCTTTGTTACTTGTTTCCCATGCATGAAGAGGCTTTATCTTCCATGTGCCCCAAAGAGCAGTTTATACAGCCTTAAAAGAAGTGTTTCTATTGCTTATCTGCTGAAGATGCCTCCTTTTGAAGGAAATATATTTATAATTTTCTCTCATGGTTCATTGTGAACACCATTTTGTTTTACTCCTACAGAAAGGTTTTCCTGGTGCTGATCATGCCATGGGATATTGTTCTAATGCCACCTTCCTGTGTGCAGTCTCCAAAGGAATATCGGCACACGGACTCCTGCTGTCCATCACCCTGTCTCCTTGCTGCCCCACTTCTTTGGCTCCATCAGTAGTTGCTGTCATAATAAATCTTACATTAAATTTTTTATTGAGCAATTTTGTTGTATTGCCTCTATACATCAATGAAAGAGATTGAAAAAAAGATGGACCTTTATTTCCTTCAGGACCCTTAATGGACTCGGTATCCTCGTGTGTTCCATGGATGGATCAGTGGCATTTTTGGACTTTTCCCAGGATGAACTTGGAGATCCACTCAGCGAGGAGGAAAAGGTACAGTAAGCACTCAAGAGTATCTGTGATCATATTTAAGGGAGGTATTGATATAATTTAAATATTGGCCTGTTTATAGAGGTATTTAGCAACTGATTTGTATATTACAGAAAAATGTGTTCTTGTCTGCTTTGCAAATCATTAAAAAAGAGTAGTCAGGAAATGACTTTATGATACTAGTTTCTATTCTGGAAAGAAAGTCTGTCTGAAAAACATCCACTTGTTTACACATCATTATACATTTGAAGTAATTATTTGGCCAAGAAAACAAGGAGTGGGTGCTTCAAAACATTTTAAAATTACCCTTTGACTCGCATATATGCAAGTCTTTTTAAACTGATTGCAATTGGCTGGTTTTCCCTCTCATTGCTATTAGCAACTAAAGCTTCAAATTCCAATTATTTTATGTATTGATTTAGTGCTAGCTGGAAATATAAAGAAGGAAAAAAAATCTGTAGTGTATAAATGATACAGAGGGCATTTGCATTTTATGGATTCCATTAGATTTGTGTGGTTTTGTTTCATTATAATTAGTGTTGTCATGCTAGCAGTTGTAGTCACTCTTTTTGTGTGATACATTTTTAACGCCCACAGAGCAACATTCATCAGTCCACCTATGGTAAAAGCCTAGCCATCATGACTGAAGCTCAGTTGTCTACCACCATTATTGAGAATCCAGAGATGCTCAAGTATCAACAGAGACAGCAACAGCAGCAGGTGGATCAGAAGAATGCATCAATTAGGGAAGTACCTGGGACTGCTACAGCGGCTCCCAAAGTGGCCAGCATGGTTAATGGAGAGAGTTTGGAGGACATTAGAAAGGTAGGTAGTCACTTTATAGTGTCAAGTACTAAGCCGATAAATATCAAACTGCTTATGATAAAACCAATTTCTGCTTCCTTATTCGTGTTGAATGGCACCTTTCAACCCATAAATGGTCAAGTTGACGTTACTGGCACTTATTGGAAAGTTAAAATGCTTTTAAGCAGAAGTAAGACTATGCAAAAAAGGCTTGTGGATACTTCTACGATGTGTGCTAAATTCTTGGTGTCCAGAAAGGAGACTAAAGGGAATTAATAGCAGTCCAGCTGTAGGACTGTGCTTCATTTTCTCAATGAAGGAGATGGAAAGCATTATTTAATTCTCCCTTAAACATAGAACACAACTTTTAATGCAAGACTCAATGCACACAGATGAGAATGTTTCGGACTTGACTCTCTAATGTGGAGAGAATCAGAATTCTATTGTAATTTGTGTGATATGAACTTCTACTTAAAAAACACCTTCCATTGGTCAAAAGAAAGTTGTGGTACTAAATTACACTTGAATTAATAAAAATGGAGATTAATTCTGTTTATGCAATAATAGCATGATTCAAAGACAATATGGAAAAAAATCTTTGTTAACAGATTTTTAGTTGAGGAACATCTTTTATCTAATACACCTTGGGGTATTCTTGTCAGTTGGGGGGTAAAAAAGAAAAAAAAAAGCCTTCCCTATTTAACAGAAATGATGATGAAATGTATTTTCCAACAGAATCTCTTAAAAAAACAAGTTGAAACACGAACAGCAGATGGTCGGAGAAGGATCACGCCTCTTTGCATAGCTCAGCTGGACACTGGGTATGTTTGAAAGTTGTCTTTAAAATCCTTTACTTTTTAATGCAAACTCAGAATTCTAACTTATTTTAATCTTATGGCATCTCAAATTTATTTTTAAATATTATTTTTAAGTGTTTTCTATAAATATATTTGTTGCTTGTCTTTTTGCTTAGGGATTTTTCTACAGCATTTTTCAATAGCATCCCAATATCTGGATCTCTGACTAGCTCAATGATGTCTTCTCAAAGTAACCAGCAGCTCATGTCATTAGATTCTAATGCTGCAAATTCCCTTAATACTTCAAAGCCTTCTGTAGAGCAAACAGCAGCCAGTATAAAACCAACAGATGATGCAGCCAATAAAGATGGGTCAGTATCCACAGTTTTGTGTTTTACTTATATGATGACTCCGTTTAGTTTTTAATTTTTGTTTGCAGTTCTGTAATCAAACAGTTATTAAAGTGGTTTCCTTACTGCAAAACTTCAGGAAACTAGCATTCCTGAAAACAACAATAATTTATTAGTATTTGGTTACTTTAAATAGTGATCAATCGATAATGAATAAAACCATATGAATAGTTCTGGAAATGAGTTTCAATGCAATGAGGTACACAGTTGATTGCTAATGCTCTAACAAATTCACTTGCTTATAAATTACTGAGTTGCTATTAGTAAATAATAGAAGGCTTTCCAGCAGTGGAAGTAATGAAGCCTGTTTTCCATCAAATTCTGTCCTGTATCATGTACATCTCCTCTCTTCAAACATTGGTAGTACTTCTTTCCTGTACAACAACCCCATCAGATGAGACAAGCACAGTGACAGTGACTTGTCAGTGCACGTATGCTGATTGGCCAACACATCTTTCAGATTAGTTATGGAACAACTAAATTTTACTTGTTTTTCCCTCAGTGGTAACACTGGCTTATATTCTTCTCCTCAGTGTGTTTTTATAGCATTTGTAAGAGCACAATATTATTGGGACCTCAACCACTCCATCAAATTTCGTTTAAATTGGCCACAAATTAAAAAATGGGTGGGTAGACTATGAGAAATGATAGACAGATGAAACTATTAAGTCTCTTTTTCTTTGGAAATTGGACTTCTGACTGCTTTTTAGTACAAACATCAGTTATCTTAGAGTCATTCTTTCTTTCAGTTCATTCTCTGAATGAATTGAAAAGTCTCTAAAGTAAACAGCTATTCAAATAACAGATCCCTGGAATGCTTTAGTGTGGGGAAAACACATTCCTTTCCCCTAGAGTTATGCTTGGAAAGGCCTAATAACTAGTTTGGATTCTTCAACAACAAAAACAAAACCTGGCTTGAATTGTTTCATCCCAAATTGTTGGATTGATAAACAGTGGAATATAATCTTTTAATGGAAAGTATTTCGTAACCTGAACAAGGGGTAAAACTGAGAACCTCAGTCATCATTTAAAATAGTGATCCTTTCCCTTTGGGTACGTAAGTACCAGCTGAAAGTATAATTTCATTCCTGAATCAGAAATACATAATGAATTAATTAGGGTGTTTTAATCTAGTTATATCTATGCAGACACATGAAAGTCTTAGCTCTGAGGTGTCTTAAACAGCTTTTGAGAGTAGGCAAAGCTTGCAAGATGCTGATGCATGGAAGGGGAAAAAGAGTACCATAATTCATGTGTGTACTTGAATGAGAGGTTTTCAGTATGGTTTCTAGCCAGTATAATGAATTCTAGCTAGTTGTTATGAACAATGCTGGTTACAAATACTAAACTTCTTTCAATCCTTGTTTTCCCATCCCTCTTATTGATAGTGTAAATGCTACCTCTGCCTCAACTGCTCCTCCTGCATCGTCTTCCTCTGTGTTGACAACTCCATCCAAGATTGAACCTATGAAAGCATTTGATTCTAGATTTACGGAACGATCCAAAGCCACCTCAGGGACTGCTGTTGTAACAAATACAAATCAGACTGTTGTGGACAGGTAAGACATAGCCTGGGGCAGGAGGGAGAGGGGAAGAAAAAGGTAATAATGTAAAGAGTTACAACACTGATTCTTTGTGGTGTGGATGTCGCGCTGCTGGCACTCCAGAAATTGTCTTGGGTCTCTTCCACAACTGAAAGGAAGAGGACAACTGAAAACAGGTAAATTCTTTGCTGGCATTATCTCTTCGTACATTTGTCTCTGGCGTTTGGGATCAAGCAGACTGTTCAAAATGTTCTAACTGCGGTTACAAGAGGCTGTGTGTGCGCATGCTTCCATGTGTGGCTACATGCATCTGTGCTCCTTAGAAGACAAAAATAGCCAGCCTGCATCTCTGTAAAAGAGTGAGATTTATGTCAAGATAAATTACCATACATGTCTGCAGAGGGACTGTCGTCATAATAGCTGCAGATGTATTTCAGTTTTATGCCTTGAAGACATGCAGAGAAGACACTTTGATTTCAAGGGGTTTTGGCTCTGGATCTACATGATTTAAAAAAAGAAGAAAACCTTTTGTTTTGTGATACAGTGTGTTATGGCATAAGTATTCCTGCTTCACCAAAACACATGACAGAAAAAACAGCAGTCTTGAGAAAGAAGTACGTAGTTTCCCAGCTTATAAAATGTGTTTTTACTAATTACCTCAGAATTTTTGTATCAAAGGGTTTAATCATATGATGCAGAAGAAAGATGTATTCAATTACTCTCATAATTGCTTCTAATGTGCCAGTAAAAGTATGGATAAAAGTGTGTTGTTTGGCATAATTCAGATGCCAAAGAGAAAATGGTTTGTATTACGCAAGATATTTCTAGGAAGCTGAGTGGTTATGGAATAAGTGACAAAACACTGTTGTGAGTTAATAACCAGCCATTGGAGGGAATGGGAAGAGCATGATTAAATGACCTATTTTAGTGTATAATGGTTAACAACAGAGTTCACAAGGAAAGAGATCTGATTGTAATTGGAATTGAATGCTAAAATAAAGTTATTTACAGCTTTATCCAGTTGCTAACTGTTAGTTTGATTAATTTTTTTAAAGGAGAGAATATGTCTGATCAGCTTACATCTTGTACATTGTACTTTGGCGGAGGATTTGCCCTACTTCTTTGGCTGCCTCCACTTGCCTTTGTGCTTATTGAAATACACTCAAACAAGGCTAGAAATGTAATCTACAAGAATGCAGTGCGTAGGATATGTTGCAGCTTTTAGATCAGCTTATATAAAATCTGATATACATTTTTTCACTTGTTCAGACTGAAGGATCAGAATTTAATTAAAGACAATAAGCCTAAGGATATTCTGGAGAGCAGCAGTGACAGTGAAGAGAAGATTCCAGCTGCTAAACCACTCAGTGCACCCAAACGGAAACTGGAACTTGAGGGAGAAACGGTAGAAAAGAAGAAAAAAGGAAGGCCTCGAAAAGACTCCAGGCTTGTGCCAGTAACTTTAACTGTTCAGGTGAAATAAATAAGATTCATTGTGATTTTCCATGTTCATTCCATAAAGTCAGTCCCTTGTTCCATGAAGTAGGGGAAACACAAGTAGTATCAATCTCTCAGAATTTTTAGCCATCCCTCTTCCTTGCCTTTAAGCTTACTCTTTTTAAAATTTAAGATTATGAAAAGCAGATGCACATGGTGTTACAAATGTGTCCACCCTCTAGATAAATACACAGCTATTTACTAAACAGTACCAGCATGCTGAGTAGTGATAGCCTGCCAAATGACTGTATAGAGTAAGATGAAACGCCATTAGTGTTTGGCATTCTCTGATAGACAGTGGCCCAAGCACAAGACAGTGACCTACAGACCTGATGACTTAAATGGTAATGAATTTCCTAGGAACCGTGAGGTAGTAAGCTGCATTAGAATTTCCATCATTTTAGGGCATATAGATCCCCCTGTGTTCAGTATTCAGAGCTCAGCTTTTCCATGCAATATACCAGAATTTCCATTCATTAGTTCCAGCTGATCGGTGGAGGGGATTCTGTAAAAAAGACCACATCTAGTTTGTTTTGTTTTTTTAATTCTTAGAAGCTATATTAAAAAAAACGTATTATATGACTAATCAGAAAAAGATTAGTATTTGTAATTGGCATTATTTGGAATTTAAAAGAAAGTTTTCTCTTTCAAATTTTCAAACTCAATCTACATTATAGAATATCTTTGGGTTTAACTATTTTTAATGGAACAATTTAACCACTTTTGCTTTTTATTCCAGTCCCCAGCTACACTGGCCTCTGAGAAGGATGCTGCTTGCATCTCTGCACCAGCATTAGCACTTAAACTGCCAACCCCAATCCCACAGAAAATGTTTACTTTGCAAGTAAGTGGACTATGAGGGGGAGGGGAAAGCTTAATACTAAAAAAAAGATGATTTTTTTTAAAACTATTCTTAGCTTATTCAGGATCCTTTGATAAACTAACATTTGTGTATTTGTTCAAGAAAGCAAGATGGTACACTTCAGCTTCCAAGAATATGCTTATATGAGAAAAGTTAACAGCAAGTCAGCTAAAAATAGCACACTTCAGAACTAGCTAAACTTCAAAGAGGAATACCTCTGGTTCATCAGTCCTTCCTCCTGGTTAACCAAAGGGTATCGTAAAGATAAAAGGCTGGGATGGGAATAACTCCTGCATTGTTGTTTTGGTTGTGTTGACTGCTGAAGAGAAAAAAAGTGTTTTCTGAGAGCTTTCTGGAGATGCTCTACATCTGAAGTGACTGGCAAATAGTATTACTTCAGGCATTTATGAAATAATTTTTCTGCGTGTTTAGGGTCTGGTAGTCTTGTTCTAATTGCAAGATTGTAGGGAGACTGGGCACATTTAGACTTGATCTGGTGCTCTTAGTTAGGGAGCACAGACTAGCTAGCACAACTTTTCTTCATTCTTATGGTTGGAATACAAAGAAATTATTTGTGTTCTAGCCAAGGCTGATTTTCAGAGGTCTGCTTCTTTTGAAGTACCACAGTATATTTTGAAGCCATTTTAAACAGAGAATGCCATACTTGCATTCTTGAAGTCAGCATTGTTTTGGCTCTAATAGTAGTTCGTGCTTTTTTGAGTAGTTATTTTCCTCCTCCAAAAAGTGTTTTATTTTTTGTTTTTCAGGTAAGCTCAGATCCATCAATGTACCTTGAAGTAGAGAATGAAATGACCACAGTGGGAGGTTCAAAGTTGAGCAGGTTAAAGTGTAATCGAGAAGGAAAGGAATGGGAGACGATCCTCACCAGTCGAATTCTCACTGCAGCTGGAAGCTGGTAAGAGAGTATATTTTGGAGTAAGTGAAGTCTGCAGAAGATAATGTTTTCTGGTCTTCAGGACTACTTTTTAAGGGTACAAAAGTGCATTTTATAGAAACTTAATTGTGCCTAAACCTACATATTTACAAATAAGCAGAGGCTCTAGAAGTATTTTTTTCTACTTACTTAGAAAAGTTGATTAACTGAATCTTGATCTACGTACCTGTGGATAATCTGTGCACTTTTTGAGCTTTTCCTTTAGTACCCAGGATTTCTTTAAAAGCTGTAGTGGTTACCTCTTGAGGAATTAGCCCAAGTTGTATGACAAGTTGAGAAATCAGTCTGGTTTTGTGCTGCTTGCATTTGACAAAATGCAAATGTTTCTGTTTGATCTTTTTTTTTTTTTTTTTTAGTGAGATTGTAAGTGTAGCCTGTGAGAAACGAACATTGTCAGTATTTTCAGCTTGTGGTCGTCGCCTGCTTCCCCCTATAATATTGAATACACCCATTTCCACCCTACATTGCACAGGTTCTTACATCATGGCTCTCACCACTGCTGCTACGCTCTCTGTTTGGTAAGTACCATATTAGGCTGCAGCAGCTGGCTGGGCTGATTTTTATAGGTAACTGTTCAATTGTGTCGATGATTGTTGAAACTGAGGCTTAAACCAAATCAGGTCTGAGCACAACTCCATTTTTGGATGTAATATTAAGAATTAATTTGGCAGGACTTAAATGCTATATCTTTTCTGTTCTAGGATGGTCCATAATGTTGAATTTGATTCTAGAAGGAAGGTAGATGATCAACTAGAAGTTACTAGTTTAAGCAGCCTCTCTAGGATAGACTTGTGTCACACATGGGGAATGGATTGAGGGTGGAAAAAGGAGAAATATGGATTTTTCCAACTTCCATCATACTTAGTCAATAAACTACATGAGTTTCAGAAATACTCTAGCCATCTCCAAGATACCAAGATAAAAACTACAGTACTTGTTTACAGTTGTTGAATTTAATCAAATGTCTTGTCCAAGTCAGAGCTCCTAAGGGAGCCATTTGGATGGTTAGTGTTTGCATGGCTGTAATAAAGTTTCCTGATAAAAGTTTCCTGATAAAAGCCATAAAAGTTGTTCTCTGCCATTGACTTCTGTTTTGCTGTAAGGGGTTTGAATTTGCCAAAGTCATTTTGTCAAAGCAATGAAGAAAATGTCAAAACAAAAAAACCCAAACTCCCTGAAAAAACTTCATTTTGTCATGAATATTGAAGAAGTGCATTTGTTAAATGGTTTTGGAGCTTTCTGTTGCTTTTAAACTGCAGAGTTGTCCTTTTGTCTTTTTCAGGGATGTTCACAAGCAGACAGCCATTGTTAGAGATGAGTCTTTGCAAACAATATTTTCAGGTAATAAAAAGGGTCATTTATTTACCAACCTTTGAGCCCATCTCTGCTATGTAGGGCCATTTAGGAATATGCTGAAATTTTATGAAACCTAAAAAGCCTAAACAAATAGTTTTACTTCGTTATTGTGTAATAAAGGGAAGTCACTGGCAATGTTGAAATACAGTGGAAATAACTGAGATGAGAATATCAGCAGTTAACGGACTTGTACAAGATTCTGTAGTTTGTTATGTTTTGCTTTGCTTTTGAATGTGAAGATTCAGTGTTGTGAAGATCACAAACCAAATATTTTATGTAAATCTGCCCCTAGATATGAAGATTGAAGATTGCCTCTAGATATGAAGGACCTTTTCAATTAAGCCAATGTTCTGTATAAATTGCAGCATCAGGATTGATAATGTGTTTTGCAAAGAGTGATTTTAATGCTACTGCACTGAGCCTGGTGCTTATCATAATTATCTTGTGTATTAACCTTCCTATCAGTGCTTGAGAATAACATTTACTGAACTTTTTTCTGCTGGTTGCTATGACTGATAATTAATGGTGAATAGCATTTTTTAACCATTATTAATGTTACACAAGACCCAAAAGAAATACCTTGGTCTGATTTGACTTGTAGGAAGTGATGCAACTGTCTCTCAGATCTTGCTGACTCAGCATGGTATACCTGTAATGAGCATGTCTGATGGGAAGGCATACTGTTTTAATCCTTCTCTTTCTACATGGTAAGATATATATTATTTTCTGCTTCTACAACTTGGTTGAACTGACATGTATTCTGATTTACTGTTTCACTTCATATTTTGAAGGTTAGGATCATACACCGGGCTGTTTTGCTTTGGTTCACTATTGTATGTCTGGGCTTTACTCTGTTATAGTCTTATGATTTGTTATGTTTAAAAAATAAAAAGTTAAACTACAGTTTACTTTATCACTCCTCCCTGCACAGTGAGTACTCATACTTATTAACATATGTCTATGAATTATTTTGCCCGGTTTCCAGAGAAAATATGACCTATGCACTCCAATCCTGAACCTGTATGTGCCTGACTTCGTCAGTCCCCATCACTCCTTAATATTTTTTTGGATCTCATGAGAGCTCTTTGTCTCCAAGATACAAAAGTTAAATGAAGATAGTAAGTCAGGTAGAGGAGAAGGGAAGAAATTGTTATACCTCAGAGAATTCCCATGGAGGAGTCATTACTGATGTCCTAAAAGGCTACATAAGAGTCAGTGCTTTATTTATTTGGCATCAGATAGGCTTTCCCCATGGATTCTCTTACTTCAGTCAAGGTGTAAGTTCCCATAAAAAAATTTACATAATTAAATTTTCTACAGTGTCTTTCTAAGAGGAAAACACATGTTGCAGTCTTAATATAATTGTGGTATTTAGTGTAATAAGCATGCTTGATGAAAGGACTTACTGTTTTAATTACTCTTTAGAATAATTATTACTCGTCAACTCTTGACGTGAATCCTTTGGAGAAGAAAAAAACACCTTGTTTGTTCTTTGGATAAACTGAGAAATAACGCAGAAATTTTCCTAAGCAGTAAGCAGCAGCAGACAGGCTCTCAGCCACAATTCTGAATTTGCTGTCATTTCTTAGTTTGTACCACAGCTTTGGAAGTATAAGAGATCAATCCCTTTGCTCATCATATAAATTTAAACCATGATAAAGCAGTAAAGGGTATGTTAAATATTTGTGCCATTTTACTTCTGAGCTGTCTGGAGGTCTATACTTAGCATTGGTTTGAGCCACTGATTCCCTTGGCATCTCAAAACCAGTGAAAATGATACCCTTGATTATGTGTGGAAATGCCAGCTGTAACTGTCACCTCCCTCCATATGAAGGAATAGCTGTAATGTATGGGAAAGATTGTAAACGTGTGTGATCTGTGACTTGTCTGGTGGGTGGGGGGACCTGACATGAGGTAAAAATCAAGTTCTTAACAAGGAAGTCATTACCTGTGATCACTCCAGTCTTCTTTCTGGGGTATGACTTCTTACTTGATGTGAAATGACAAGTAGAAAGTTCATTTCCTTCAAAACTAGTGCTAAATTGTATTATATGATTAATGTTGTGAACTTTGGGGATGGGAAGGTCATTTCTGTAACAGCACAAGCATGATTTGGACATGTAGTGGGAGCAGTTGGGGCCTGTGGAATTCCCGAGTACCTTGGTGATATTTTTTTGGTTATCTGGGAAAATACATGTTGGGCTTTCAAGCAGAACAGAGCTGTATCCCCTGGTATCACTGCTTACTATCCTCAAACTTGGTTTTTGTTTGTTTCCTTTTCTTTTTTAGGAATCTTGTTTCTGACAAACAGGACTCTCTAGCACAATGCGCAGACTTCAGGAATAGTTTACCATCCCAAGAAGCCATGCTGTGTTCTGGGCCCTTAGCTGTAATACAGGGACGAACATCAAAGTATGCACTTGCTTGCTTCATTTGATCAGCATCTTTGTCTTTTTTCCCCCCGTTATTTACTTGTGTGCTTCAATCAGTGAGTTAATTCTTCAGATGCTAATGGCTCTGAGAATTATCAGTAGCTCATAGAGTGTTTTTAAACCTTTGTACGTTTATAGGCTGTATCTTAATATTATTTTGGGATTGTTTGGGGGGCAGGAAAGCATGCTCTAAACTTAAGTTGTAATCAAGTAAGTAATCACTCCTCTTTATTGGATGAGTAAAGTATTTGATTATTCTGTACGTGTAATATTTTGATTAGCTAAACTGACTTCCTTACATCTCACATTTTAATTTTTAGTTTACCAGCTTTGGAGTAGGCCTACAAATTTTGAGTAGTTCAGTTGTCCTCAGGGGATCTATTTAATGAAGTCTTTGAGAAAGCTGAGTGATTAGTTATCTAATGAATATTTTTAACATCTGAAAATATCACCAGAGAATTGTGTGAGCCTCAGCAGACTCACCTGGATTTGAATTATATTTCCCAGGCAGTTTTCTGTGCTGCTTCTGAGCTTCACATCTGAGTTTAATTTTTTTTGGTGAGAAAAACTGTACAGAGTTGTATGATTTTATTGCTGTTCTCTTGGGAGGGGAGTTAATTGGGAAATACATTTGAAATCCAAACCAATGTTTTTTTTTTGAGAGAAAAAATATCAGACTGAAAAATTAGCATTTTTTTTTTTCAGAAAGGAAATGGTTAGTTTCTTTAAATTAAAAAAACCTTTAAATGCTTTAGGCTAACTTTATATCTTGTGTTTGTTTCATGACTTTCACCTGTGACAGGCAAAGAAAGGTAAAGGCAGTCATCGTAGTTTCCTATAAACATTTAGGAGCACTTGGTCACTGTAAAGGATGTGTTTTTAAAGAGAAAACAGATGAAAGGAAGAGGAAAAAGAATCAGGAGGCAGAAGACCCTCTGTGCACCTTGGTATTTGTAAATGGTGCAGTGGAGGGGAAGGCAGTTTGCTGTGAAGCGCTGTCTTTGTCATTAAAACTTGAACTCTGGGAGCATTAGGTGCCTCTGAAAGATTAGTGTAGAACAGCTTGGGCTACAAAACTATATATTCCTTAAACTAGTATGTGATTTTGTGGCTGGCATGTTAATTTTTCTTTGGTTTTGTAGTTCAGGAAGGCAAGCTGCAAGATTGTTCTCCATGCCTCATTTAGTGCAACAAGAAACAACACTTGCATACCTGGAGAACCAGATAGCAGCAGCACTTATGTTACAATCCAGTCATGAATATCGCCACTGGCTCCTTATCTATGCACGGTACCTAGTTAATGAAGGTGAGACCTGCCATGCTGTGTTATTTCTTTGCAGATAATGAATTTTTAAGAAACACTCTATTCACGTTGTGTCTTTGTATGATTGCACTTAATGTTCTCCTTTTACAGCTTGGCTTCTGAACTCAATATTTACTTAAAACCAAAAAAAAGCTGCTGAAGTGCATTTGCTTCATATAGTGCTTAGAACTGAGAAATCCTAATTTGACACATGGACTGTGAACAGATCATGGTCTGGGGAAACAGTGCTGTCTCTGGCCTTCAATAGTAGGAACTGCACTGTAAAATAGTCCAGTGCCCTGTCAGGCATATCACAGGTACTTGGCAGCAACTACAGATGTTTTAGAGACACCAGCAACACCTTGTAAAATATGTAACATTCCTCAGCCAGCTGATGACTGCTACCTGATGTGAAATGGAAAAGTTGCTCGGTCTCTGACACTTTGTACCAGAGCACATAAAAACTGCAGAGAAATAGCTTGTATTACTTGCACTTTATACTTTTTTTACGTTCAGAAATTTCTACCGCCTGTACTGGTGAACTCCACAGGTTAAATTCTGTGAGGAAAGAAACCTACAAGAAAGGTTGCTTGTGTCTATTTTATATTTGAATACACTGTATCTCTATGCTAGTAGCTTAAATAAGGTTAATCAACTGACTTTGTGCTTCTTGGATTCTAAAGATGTCTGTTGTGTCTCTGTCTGCATTTCAGATTTAGTAGTTCCTATTATATGAATTCAGCCTTATTCCTCATCATGCACAATCATTTTATACAGAGGGAAGCAAAATGGTTCATGTTAGGCCACCTAATAGGTGTTGGCAGAATTAAAATTGAGCTCATTAATTCTTGCCTTTTGACCCCTACCTTATTTAACAAGGGAGCCTGAAGAATTGCATATGGTTCACTCTGTCCTTCCTGAACTGAAATTAAAATGTTCATCTTGGATCATATGTTGAAGAGACAGCTATGCTTTTAAAAGTCTTCACTAATTGAGAACCTCTCTGTTGTGTGTGCAGGGTTCATCTTGCACTGCACAAATGTCACTGCCTTGTGTGTGTGCATTCACAGGATGTCACTGCCAATGCTGCTTTGCCATACGTGTAGTACTGTTTAGTTTTCTAGGTCTGCTAAATTTTGAAAATTACACCTTATTATTGACCCTTTATTCCTGTGATAGTTTCAACATTTAATGAATTCTAATCCATTAAAATAGTCGATCTATTGTAGCTTGATTGGCAAGTTACTCTTGAATGGATGACTTTGTTACTTGCAAGGGAATTCACCCCTCTGATTTTTTTGGATGAATAAAGCTGCCCTGGAAACTCTGTGGTTTTATTAAAGGTTTTCTTTTTCTTTTTCTTTTTTTAACACTTGTGCATATTAATTGGATCCATTTTCATTTTGTTATAAGCTCTTTTGCTAAGGGTTTGAGAGATCTCTTCTAGTTTAGTAATATTTTAATGTTTCAGAAGGGTGTCTGATTTAGTTTTTTTACTACTCACTGCAGTTTTCCAAATTCATATACTGCCATTAAATCCAACCTGACAACTTTACTCCTTCACTGGTTTTCATCTTGTGGTTTTCCAGCTCCTGTGATATCTCTTTTGTATTAGTACTCTGGCTGTTGAAATCTGTCAGTTTTTCAATGGTTTTGTTTTGCTTTTTTGAAAGCTGGTATATTTGAGGGGAAAAGTGAGGTTGAGATCGGGGTAGCTCTTAAGACAAACTGAAGTTAACTACTTCAGTATTTCTCCCTATCATTGATCATCTTTAGTAGTGCTTTTGGTTTCAAGAACTTAGAATAAAACCCGTCAGAACTCTAAAATAAATCCTTTACAAATCATCTTTTCTTTCCAAAGATTTGCTGTTAGAAGAATAATATACTTTTTCAGAAAATAATGTTTTTGTATTCTAGATACTTGTAACTGTTTCCCGAATCTTGTCAGTCACATTGTGATGTGGTTATATATAATGAAATGCTTATGAATGCTTTATTTTCTGATAATATTCAGGGTTTGAATATCGTTTGCGAGAATTATGCAAGGATTTACTGGGTCCAGTCCATTACTCAGCTGGAAGTCAGTGGGAATCAACAGTTATGGTAAGTCCTGATAATAGTTTTAACAAAGAACAAGGAAGAGTTTCCTATGAAAATTACAGAATATGGATAAACAATATAACTTAAAATATGATTAAACTTAGTGGCAAAAAAACAATCGCAAATGATTTTTGCTTACCCTGGAACCCCTTCCGCACTCCGATCCCCTCCTCAAATCTCATAAGCAGGCTTCCTCCCATGGCACTTGTATTTATTTCATGTGGAGCTCAGTGCCACAGTCTCGGCTCTGGTGCTCTATTGAATATCACACAGATGGAGCCAAGTTGCATGTTCAGGTCTCCACATTCTTCTGACAGCAACTCTGAAATGGTGACATGCCAATGAAATGTCTTCCCTTCCTGGAGCACGTCTGGCGTCTGTAACTGCACCAGCTTCGTGAGTGTATATAAATGTAAAAACAGTTTTATTCTGAGAGTCATATAAGCAGAGCAAGAACATAAAATACACAGCCCTCTGCAGGCAGGAAAAAAGGCATGAATCTTAACCAGCTCTACGGAATATATTCATGATATCAAGTAATAGATTCTGAGGATGCTTTTGTGGTTTTTGTGCAGGGTTTACGAAAGAGAGAACTATTGAAAGAGCTTCTTCCTGTTATTGGACAGAACCTCCGCTTCCAGAGGCTTTTCACAGAATATCAAGAGCAGCTAGACATCTTGAGAGACAAGTAGCATTTCCCCAGATTTTCCCTGCGGGGCCTGGTCCGAGAGAAACTGCTGAACAGCATTAACCGGAGACAGAAGAGGAGCGAGAGCCCGGTCAGTAGGGACACTCCTGAAGAGGGCAGTGCCGTAAGGGTCCAGATGCTTCAGGAGTGACCTGCTTTAGTTTTTAAAGAAGCTCACAAGTGGATTCGTGAAAATGATGAGTGGATGAGCTGGATCGTTTCCTAAGTGAAACTCAACCATCGAAGCTGTGGCCTCTGTTTCTATGGAAAGTTGTGGGTATATACTTCAGGGGGGTCCTTTTGGATCTGGATCTCTTTTTAATATCAAAACTAGCTGAGAACTGTTTGTGGGGTTTCTTGGATGTCCTGTGAAAAGCACAGTACTTCAGAGTACACTGAACAGCATATTTAACCCTGTTTAGGGGTTTTTGCCTGAGGATTTATTGAGGCTCAACACTATATTAAATTAGATGAATGAGCCACATAAAAAAGAAATTTCATAAATATTAAGGTATTATGCAGCCAATAGACTCTTTCCTGTGAATATAATAATAAGAGGCTGTTCTAACACATGGACTATTTTTGTACTGGAATTTGCTAACTTGTAATATGGAATTTTATTTGGCCGATAATCAGGCTATCTAAAAAGTCATCTTGTAGGAAATTTAACTCTAATTACAAAGGCTATGTTTCAAAGTAATTCTACCAAATTAACATGTCATCATCTGGTTTTTAATTTTTAAATGTTTGTAAAAGGCATTTTGGGGGGAGGGGGAGGGATACAATGGGGTGGCTCTTTTTGTAAGTACAAAAAATAAATGAACATTGCATTGGTTTAAAAAACAAAAAGCAAAAACATGGTCTTGAATTATTACAAAGGGCACTAGCATCTCCAGAAATATTAACCCAGGCTGAATCATGTTAATATGTCTAGAAATAAATACTGTCTGGGTGGTTTTTCCTGTGAAAGTGTGATCAGACAAGTAATTTTAATCTCCCTAGAGCAGCTACAACATTTTCTCTTGGAGCCACATCTCAGCTGAGGGAGCAGGAGCTGTGTGGGAGTGCTCATTATCTCAGGCAAAACAAAACAGGTTCCCCTGACCACCGCTGAAAGTGGTCAGCGTGGCAACAAGAAATGAGCACGTGCAGTTATGGCCATGTTTCTTGAGTGGCATTTCATAATAACAAAATAGCACTGGTGCACTGCCAGCAGTTCACTTGTGGAGTGGTTTTAGAATTTCACTAAAACCAAATCAATCAACCTGTATTCTTCCCCAAAGTATGCTTGGTGCTGGGAAAGAAGCAAGTGTATGTGTTGGTTCCTTCCAGTACCTAACTATTCAGGTGTGCCTCAATTTATTGCCTTATTTTGAGATGTATTTGAGTAAGAAAATCAGTATTGAAATGAGTGAGTCTATTTAAACCCTTGTAACAGGGTGGTTTCTCCCCTAAACTTCTAGCAGAAGCAAACAGTATCCTTCACCCTCAGCCAGGACAAAGGAGTAGCTGGGCTACTGTGGACTTGGGCTGAAGGGGGCTGACCCTCTTCAGAGAGGTGGCTCTGCAGTTGTATGCTTGTTTGGATCCTTGGGGGGGAGGGATGTGTTCTCTGAGGCAACAAAACCCCACATTTGGAGGGTTTTGTTACCTCCTGTATTCAAATGCCAGACCTGATGGATACCAGATTACTTCTTTGTACAGCAATCTCATGTGCACACTGACTGAAGTATCTTGAAGAGCAATAAAAACAACTGACTTAGCAGCTATTCTTCAGTATGGATCAGTGAGTTTTCAACAAGCAGTGGGAAATGTGGTGACAGCACAGCTTGATTCTGCATGTACTTGGTGGGGACAATGAAGGTGATAAGGAGAGCCATCCAATTTCCTGTGACCTCCAGTCTAAAAAATGTAATAGCCCTGTGACAACCAGTCATGGTAGTGCTGTGAATTATTCATATGCTATTGCCAATTAGTCTACACTTATGGGAACAGGCATTATATTCTGTAGAGAGTAGAATCACAGAAAGTTGGGGCTGGGGGATCTTTAAAGGTCACCTAATCCAACCTCCCTGCATGAGCAGGGACGTCTGCAACTATATCATGTTGTGCTCATCTTGTGCTCGTGTATGCAGGCAAACAACCCACTGAAATTATTAAAATAGGAGCTAGACACTATGTTCTGGGGAAATGGTGGGTCCAGTCCAAAGCCTGGTGCAGTCAGTGGGAGTCTGGGTATTGGCTTCCATGAATTTTTACTCTTGACCTGCGTAGGCAGCTGCCAGGTTGATGGTTTAAGGAGGAAAGAACAAATGAGCATGGGTAGTTTTGGAGGTGCTTGGTAAGTAAAAGCTGGGAGACAGGTGCCTGTTTCCTCCTGCCAAAAGCAAGATGTTTGGATTCCAGCCATCCCCTGTCCAGCCTTCTGCTGTTCATAGCAGCCCTGTAATGAATGCTGTTCAATAGGATTTAAAGGCAATTAGCTAAGGGAAAGTGAGTTCTTCTTTGTCACTAAGTCTTTGAAGAGATGTGGAAGTACTTCTCATGAAGAGCTGTCTCAGTGTCAGACATTATGTAGGTTTTTCTACCCATTTTTTCCTGGGTGGTTCTGTCACTGCCCAACAGACCAGGAATATGATCATTTTGAACTCCATGCAGCAAAATATTTTTAAAGATGAACATTTTTCTTAAATTGGATATTTTAGCATTTTCCACTCGTGTTCAGCACCTTTTTTCAGATGAGGGCTATGAACGCGCTGCTTAGGGCTGTATTGCAGTACCAAGGGAACCCCGCCGCACACCCCACACGGAACAGCGCGGGAGGAGGTTGTTTGGAATAACCGAGGAGCTTTTATTAATTAATGTGTGGATGGGGGAGGTCAGAGGGGGTCAGACAGTCCCGCGGGGCTCAGGACCCGGCTGCAGCCAGGGCCAGAACTGAACTGCAGTCAGATGGAGCTGGGCGCGGGGTTCCGGGGAGCGGGCTCGCCCTCAAGCCAAGGCCACCCGGACACGTTCTGCGGGTGCTTCTCCCCTCAGCGCTCCCGCCAGCCGGCCCGGCCCCGGAACGCCGCCCGCCGCCCGTGTTTCCGCGGCGCGGCCTTTCACCGCGCACCCGCACCGGAAGGGCC
>VZRW01010584.1:323419-432553 GCA_013398125.1 Aegotheles bennettii
GATGTGAGGTGCTGTGGGAGGGCACCGGTGATCTGTGGGGGATGTGGGGTGCTGTGAGAGGGCACCGTTGGTCTGTGGGGGATGTGAGGTGCTGTGGGAGGGCACCGGTGGTCTGTGGGGGATGTGGGGTGCTGTGGGAGGGCACCGGTGGTCTGTGGCTGCCGGTGAGTGCCCCCCTGTCTCGGCAGGTACATCACGTGTGCGGAGTACACGCAGTTCTACGGAGGCAAGAAAGCAGGTAAAGGGGTGAAGGGTGCCCCCAAGTTGACTCCAGTGGGGTCATTGAACTTGCAGGGGGCTGCTGAAGTGACCTCCTTGAGCAGTGCATCCTCCAGGTGCAGCAGGGGGGTCTGGGCTCCTCTGAACCCCAGGGCTGTGCAGCTTGGGGATCCTGAAATCAGTGGTGCTGATCAGCGTGGAAAAAGCAGAAATTCAAGGTTTAACACCCAGCTGAGTCTCCTTGCCTTCAACAAGTTCTGTGCCCACAGTAGGACTGAACTTGAAGGTGGTTACAGTGTTAATCCAGATTTAAACTCAGTGCTGCTAGCCTGTCAGACCTCAGTTTTGGTTTTCTTCTGACTGGGTGATTTCAGTTGAGCATACTTGTGCTCTGCAGAAGTCTAATTTTAGTTTCTTTTGCAAGATTTAGTCAACTTATCCTTGTCATCAGTAAATTGCCACTATCTATGTAGCAAAATGTAGCTTTCAAATGTTTGTAACCTAGAATACTATGTAATTCTTAAAATCCTGTTTGTTGGCTTTTTTTCCATAAACAGACCTTCCACGAACTAATTTTAGACGTTTATCATTTGATCACTGCAGGTAAGAAAACAAATTTACATTATCATTATTAAATGACTCATCTATTCATCAGACTGTTGATGTTGAACAATTACTGAAGCTGTGTTCTCCTGAGGTGGTTATTTTCATTGAATTATGCCTGCTGTGATAGTAGTGCAGCAAGAAAAAACTCAGTAAGAACTGAAACAATATCTATACTTCCCATGGTTTCTGTTGACAGAGATCAAATCTCATGACTAAAATAATACACAAGTGAAAAAATAATTTAGCACTATTACTGTGTATATTCCAGTCTTTCAGATCTGTGTAATCAGGGCTTAAATCTACTTTTCCCTGGGCAGAATATGCTTGGTCAATCATTTGTCTTTCTAAGGCAGTGACTGGATAGACCGAAGCATTATTTAACTGATTTTTTGTGTTTATAATTTACTGTTTGAAGAGCTAGAGTGAAAGAAGGGAGTTAGTAGAGGTGGGTTACAAATCCTCTTGTAAATCAAGTTGTTAACCTAATTTGTGTAGAATCAGGTAGTGGGTATTGGCTGCCACTCAGTATTTTCATTGTTATAGGCCTTGCTTTAATGTCTGAGTGAATCAGCAAAACATTATTTGCTTCTGTCATCAAGATTTCCAGCTGATTTTGCTAAAAGGAATGTGTACTTTTTCTTCTAGTTTGTCTCTGCAGCCATTTGAATACCCAGTTTGCACACCAGATGGGACAGTCTTTGACATACTGTAAGTTACTCTCTGTACTTAGCTTTACTTTTGTGTTGCTGAATTGCTTGGTTACGGCTGTGTAATCATCATTGGTCTTAGCAATTTGAAAAATATTACAGAGAATTATGTCAAATATATCAAAAAATAACAGAGATTTCTGATGGCACTTGTCTCTTATTCATCCCTTCTCTTTTCAGGAGCATTGTTCCTTGGATAAAGAAATATGGAACCAATCCAATCACAGGAGAAGTAAGTGATGATGGGTGTATTCAGGTGATGTGTTTGCTTTCCTTATGTTCAGTTTCCTGTTTAATGTGTGGGAGAAGCAAAAATGCCTTAATAAAAGCAAAAATGCCTTAATAAAAACAGAAAAAATTGAATGGGAGTGCTGTTTTGAAGTATAGTATTTGAGATCAGCTTTGCTGAAATTAGTGTATAGTTTTATTAGGGATCTCTTTTTAGCTTAAAAACACCAAGGGAGCTTCTAGATTTGAGACCTAGTATCTGCTCACTGTTGTCCTGCTAATGTTTTTTGTAGTAGAAAATAATCAAATAATCAACCTCAGACTGTGTGTGTAGAAGACAGGGGGAAGTTTGGGGGGCTTTTTTGTTTTTTTTTCTTTTTTTTTCATTGGATTGTAAATAATATGTTGGAGGAAATATTCAGTTATTTATATAAAATCCCAGGGTTTCTTGCCTTTCTTACAGGTATGGCATAATTAAAATTGTATAGATGGAAATATGAGCTCTTTTGTTACTGCTAGTGATGCCCAGAAAGCCTGACTGCTCAGTGATGAAAAAGGCACTGTTCTGACCTGCCTCTGTTGTGGTAGTTCACTGTGAGACTGGGATTTCACACTGCGATCAGCTCCTTAGTGTTTTTTCTGCATAAATGATAATTATGAAGGAATACTTTCTGTAGTAGTGTGAAGTTGTAAAGCACCAGATAAATATGAAATACTGGAGATATTTCCTTGTTGGAATTATTTTTTTTCTGGTATGTTAAAAAAGAGTGCATTGTTTGTGAAAGCATAGCAGAAATTTTTAAACAGAAATTGTTGTTTATCTACTGAAACTTGTATTTTCCTTCAGTAGGTGCAGTTACTTTCCCGAGCATTAGGTGGCAGCCATTGCACAGGATTGTTGGTTGGTTTGCAGGTGGCTTTGTGGTGTGAGATTACCCATGAAACATCTTGTGTTTGATTAAAGATTTTCCCAGCAGAGGGATACAAGGGGCAGCTAAATGCAGATGCAGCATTCCAGACATGAACAGGCTGTCTGAGACTCAGTACCTCCAGTTAGAGCAAACTGCAGGTGTGTTTGTGTGGTGGAGAGATGATTGAAGGTCTTTCTTCAAACATGAAGAGGCCAATGTATTGTTGAGAAGGAATGGAATTACAGCTATTTCATTTGTTTTCACCAGCCTCCCACCACCTTGCTGCTCTGTGCATTCGTTGGGAGTTTTGAGGTGTTGCCAGGTGATTTTTTTTTCACTCGGAGCAGCTCCATGACACCTGTTCTCATTTCAGACTGAACTGTGATGTGGTTTAATATTACTGCGGGTGAATGCTAAGCAAGAAGTGTAATGTGTCTGGTAGTCTTGTGTAACATAGAGAAAGGGAGGTTGTGCAGAATGTACTCGGTGAACCAGGAATGCTCAGATACAGTCTGAGATCTATTAGCTTACCCAGACTTGTGCTCCTCAGTTAATCTGCAATGCACCCCTAGCTCTCCTCAGCATACATCCCCTTTTCCTCTGTATTGCTCTGCTTGGGGAACCCTTTCTTCTCCCCTTTTATTCAGTGGTGGATTTGTGCTGTACAGCTCTGTCTTCCACAGGACAAAGGAGTTCAGACCACTTGAATCCAGCCTGTGGAACTATCAGTTGAAGAGTGGGGGTGGAGGAAGTGTTGTAATTTAGCCTTTGTTTCCCAGAAGGATGGTGTTGAACAGGAAGGGACTGGGAGTGCTGGGACAAGGCATGGTAGGTGGCAGAGGAAGTCAGCGAGTTGAGCTTGTGCATCCCTATACTGTGTGCATCATTGTGCACCCTCTGTTACTTGTACAGATTGCTTCTTGTGGAAACCAGAAAATATTTTCTCTAATGAGTTGGTGACTTACAGAAACTTAAGACTCCGGGTTTGTTTAAAAATAAGTGGAGCCAGATTAGCTGCAGTGCCATGTTCTGTATGGTGACTTATGAAGTTACTTTGCACAGACTGATGATTCGTTGTTGGTGATGAAACTCTGGAGAATTTTTCCACTTTTTTGCCCTGAAATTAAAAACAATAATGAAATCCTTTGTGGCTTGTACTTTCTTGTTATGGTTTGCTATAGGCCAAATGTTTTAGAGAACTCAATAGGCTACTCAGAAATGGTGTTGTTAATGTTGTGCTCTTGGTACTCACTAATTCTGTCTAGCTGTCTTATTTCTGAGGTGGACCCCTCAGTGGAGAATTGGAGAGCCTTGCAGTCATTAATACATTTATCTTCACAGTGCTCCCAGGGGATAGGACTGTGCTAGGCTTGTTTAAATTGAATGTTTATGGACTGATCTACAAGTGACTTCTCTGATTCTTCTGAGTTCTCAACTATTGGACCACCCTTTCTTTTTAAAGAAATTTTGCAATGCAAGATCACAGTTATTTTTTGATATGTTTAAACTATTTTATTTTTTTTTGCTTTCCTTCCCTGTATTTCCTCGTGATTTATGGTTAATTTTTTCTTGCTTCTCCAAACTTTCTTCTAAGGTACAGTATGGACACCAGTATCTGTTTTGGAGAAACATAACACCATTGGCCCTTGCCTAGTTTCCCATGAGCTATTCCAGAAAGTAGCTTTAAATTTATTTGTTCCCCTTTTTAATAAGCATTGTGGTAAAAAATACTTCTGTTACTACACCAATAATTTTGGAAGAAACAGTGCATCTCTTGCTGCTGAACTACAGCCTGTCAGATGGCGTTGGCTCACTTAACTTGTTTTGTCAGCTTTGTCAGGACACTGCCCTAGCTTATGTTTACACGAAAATTGCATAAAATAAGGAGAAAAGTCATAGTTAGCTCATTCCTTTTTACTGAGAACAGCACTTTGGCTTCTTGGGCTTGCAGATAGTTGCAAGCTTGCCAGAACATTTCATGTAGTGATATGACAGCAGTGACCAGCATGCCCACACAAGTCAGCCAGCTGGGCTCAGGGGTACCTGTTTCCAAGAAATTGGATTGGTCGCAGCGTGTCTGGTTTGTTGGCATCTCAAATATGAACAGACGATAGGTCTGCATGAAGGTAGCAGCTTGCCCTTTGACAGGAATTTCAAGGAATTAAATTCTTTGTTGCATGAATATGTTATATGTGGGCTGAGCTATTTTTCTCCTTTGCATTGTAATGTTTCTGATACAAACACCTGTTTTATTCACTCTGATTCAGTAGCATTCTAACTGCATGTGCAAGCCAGATCACTGTGGTGTACTTCAGCCCCTTTCAAGACTGGCTCTGTATCCTTGGGCAAATACATCTTCCCCTGTCTCAGTAGTAGCTATGGTATTTGTTCCTTGTTCCCTTTTTTCTGTGGGAATTTAGTTCTTTTGGGCAGCTGAAAGTCAGCTCATCTCTGGTGTTCACTTCTAAAGCTGTAATCCAAAGTCAATTTTGTGACTGTTTTAAGTGCATCTGCTTTTAAACAGAGGGCTCACCTGTGTGAATTGCTTCTGCATTGTTAAGAGCAAACTAAAATCCATGTGTCTGCTGATGCTGCATAACCCAGAGGCAATCCTCATATTAAGGGCCACGTGCAGTTGTTGCGTATGTCTGTCCCAAAGGACAAACAGGATTCACCTGAGTTAATTTAGCTTAGGCTTAACATATGCCTATGAGACGAGTTAAGAGACCTGAAGATACTGTGTGGGGGACATATGAGACTAGGAGTCACATTCCTGGTCTCAAAGAAGCAGAGCACAATTTGTGTTGTGTCCTGTCTCATGCAAGGTTAGGAACCAGACCTACAGGCCAGAGAGGGCTTCTTCTTAAGTATCACAAATAGGATAAATAGGAAAAATTTTATACATTCTGAGCAGTTTTTTTATGGTTGGGAAAGCCTTTTGCTTGGGCTGCCTCTGAAGATGGCTGTAATATAGAAGTAGTACAAGGCAGAGCCACTAACATGGAAAAAGAGGACTAATTTTGGAGTCGGAAGGCTGAAAATCTGACTTTTCTTGGTAGGACATCTGCCGCCTTAAAAGAGAGCTGTACCCAAAGTTCTGCTTTGTGTTCAAGATAAATATTTTCTGTTGTTCTTCCACATTCTTAATCCTATATTTTACAAATATAAGTGACTGGAGGTGAGATTATTATTGAGATTATGACTAATATGATCAAATAATTGTGGCGGTACAGGTGCCAGCCTCATGCAGTAAGCCTTTGTGATCCATTCTTTGAAAGCACCCAGAGATGCACATCTTGTACCTGCAAAGCCCTGCAGCAATAACAGAGGCTTTAGTGGACACCTCCTCCCTCCAGCACTGCTCATGTAGGAATATAAGCAGTGTCCTAAAGAAAAATTTGCTACAAAGTCTGTTATTTCGAAACTTTGGAAAGTCATTTTCAAATACATTCCTTAAATATACTTATTGGCTAATTCCTCTCCCAAATCCTGGTGGCTATTGTTACTTCATTTTATTGTGAAAGCATAGTTTCTTTTCAATTTAATCAGCTAGATTTCAGTCAGTATCGGAGAAATCAGTTGCTGTGAGATAAGCTTGCTGATCATGTTAAGGGAGAGGATATAGAGAGTATTATTTTTTTTACACTGAATTTATTAATTCCACTTTAAAAATGAACAAACAACCTTACAGCACTTTTTTTAGATGCACTAAAAAAATCCTTGGCTGTCTAAATAAGGGAAATCCTGCCTGAAAAGGATGCAGAAATTAGAGCAAAGGTGAAACTTTCATAAGCATAGAAGTGTTTTTACCATGTACATATTTTGAAAGCACAGATACAGAAATAGAAAGCACTGATAATTGTTTCTTCACCCAAAAAGTGAACATAATGAGAAAGAGGTGTTAGGTATTTTTTTCTTCTTTTGCAGTATTCTGAATAGTGAAACAGCAGCATGTCAGGAGCGTGAGAAATATCAAGTACTGTAGGAACAAATGTTAAAGTACAGGTTAAGTTCCAGCCAAGGCTTTATAGTTCACTACAAATTGATCCCCACATCTATCAAATTATCAGCCCGTGTGTTTCGGGAATGGATTCCTGTAAGTAGGTTGCATGAGCTTCACACATTGCTGAGTCAAAGGTGTCAAGATCAAGACTACAAACAAAACTCATCCAGCACTGAATTGAGTGGAATGGGTCTCTGGCCTGAACAGGGGAGAAGAGGACAAGTTGAAGTTTCATGTGACCCGTATTGGCTAAATCAACAGTCTTTTAACTCTGTTCATATGGTCTGTGTGATAATTTACTGCAGATTGCTGCTTTAATTGTGTTATTCCAGGTGTGTTTCTAGATAATAAGCAGCAAATAATGGATGTGATCAGACAAGGATCTGTGGTTTGAAGGTGACCTCTTTCATGCCAGCGTAGCAGTAGCTGCTGCTGGAATACATTGTCAGGAAAATATAATAGCTGTAGATAAGATTCAACACGATACATTTTCAGAGTGCTTGTCTAGACCTTTCTGCAACATGGTGGTAATCCTCCCTTAGGATTTTGATGGCCTTCTAAAGATGGCACACTGCAGCAGGAGGCAGATTTTCCTTGAGACTTTTCATCTTTTTCTCTTGAAAAGTGTTCTCCACTCTTACTGTTTCCCAAGAGATTGTGCTTACTCTAAGCATTTTCATTCTTTGTCTAGATATCAAATACTGAGAGGAAAATTCTCGGCAGCCCTGCATAGGCAGGCTATCTTCACATCAATTTTCCATATATAGAGTGCTGGGTCTATCTAATTAAGAGCAAAATAGTTTGACCAATTGAAATATTTTTAATTATGTAGGAAAATTCAGGAATGAGACATATCCCCCTTCATTGTTTTTTTTCCTCAACATGAAAGCACAGCACTTGAAATCCAAGTAGTTTGCTAGGTTTTCTTCTTGGGGCTTTGGAAATGAGTGATCATTTAGGTGGATCAGTAACTTTAGGTCTCATTTGTCTGTGGCATAACTGATGTATAAGTGAGAATTTTAGTTCTTCTCTAGAGAACACTTTTCACATACATGTCAGAGGTAGTCAGCGCATCTTCAGCTTTGAAATTCAAAGTATATTCTTAATTTATCTGATGGAATTCAGTCAGGTTTTCATGTATTGCATAGGTTTAAATTTCAATTGTCCCTTTTTTTCCCTTTTGTTAAACTTGCCATATTTTTTCCTCTACATTTGAAGTGAAGGAGGAAGATTTTTTTTCTTGTTTATTTGTAAGAGTTTCAGCGAGGAGTGGGAATACAGTTTTGTCCTGGGTGAGTAATAGGTTATTACAGAGCAGAGAACAAAGCTTACGGAAATAAAACCAAGGGAAGCTTTGTTGTTGAAAAATGATTCAGACAAATGCCACTTAGTTGGTTTTCATGTGTTGCAGAAAGAAGGGTGAAATGTTCAGGAACTGAAAACTGGAAGAGTCTCTGAGGTCTTCGGCGCTCTCAGTCTGCTTTGCAAACTACGTGCTCTGTCTTGAACCAGTGTTTGTTTTCTTCCTGCTGTGACTGCCGAGAGGTTCTTCTGATGGTTTTTCATCTGATAGATATCTTGTGTAAATTTTGGGTTTGACCAGCTTAGTCTCATCTGTATTTGTGCCAAAATTGCCCTTCTCTCTGTTAGTGTTTACAGCTGTGTATTTGGTACAGAGGAATTTAATGCTTTCTTGACATTTTCTTGTTGAGACTTATATTTTCCTGCCAGATGTTCTACTTGGCTTTAAGTTCTCTATACCCTAAATGGTCACGGTTGTCCTTCTCCACACTGATATATTACACATGATAGTGTAAGACAGAAAACAGTTCCAGTTTGTGTGTTGAGATGTGAAGGTTGCTTTTAGAACATTTGTTACATTTTTTTCTTGATAGCTTGGGTCATCTCAGAAGCAGGTACTTACTTCTAAAAAAGAGTTAGCCAGGATGAGCAGTGGTTCTTCCTTTTCTCTCTTTTTTTTTCTGTTTCCACTTGAATGTTGCTGCCTGTATTTCTGTGGCCTGTAGCAGTCTTTCAGGCACGAGTGGTTACAGCCATCATCGTTAAACATCTCTCTTCAGGTGCATTTTTGTCTGGGGGCAGCAGACACAGGCTGCTGCTCAGACGCCTAGAATCCACTTTGAACGAGATGAACTCTTCAGTATGCAGCAGCTGAACTGTGTCGTCTTACCTCATTTGCTTCAGAAATTATTAGCTTTTAGTCAACAGTCTAAATGAGTTAATATTTGACTAGTGACCATAAATTTTCAAGGCCCCTTGGGTAGAAACATATGAGGACATGATTTCTGCCCAGAGAAATGACCAGAAAGTTGTGTGTCATAACTGGAAATGATCATAAAACGCAGGAGGGTCAAGAGTTTGAAGGTTCCAGTGAGGCTGATGCCCTGGAAGATGACTCCCTTTTTGTTGGGTTTTCTGAATCTTTCCCACTCTCCTTTGTTACAGGCGAACACATGGATAGTTGGTTGTTTCTCTTCCAAAGCTGTATCTGTGTGTTCTACAGTAGTGCAGCCAGCACCACTAAGAGTTTAACCTTCACCTGTCCTAAAGGGGGATTTATTTTTCAGTTCCCTGTATCTTTGGGAGGTCATGATGGTGGAGAAGATGAGATTTGCCTAGACTTAGTGTTCAAGTGCTTTATCGAAGGAGATGTTTAACACCCTTCAGTGTCATGAATCACTGGCCAAGCTGCTGTGTCTCCTCCACACCTTGCTGATGGGGTGTGTTGTGGTCATGGGCAGTATTTTATCCAGCTCTGGATACAGGCAGATAAATGTGTCTTGCATTATTCCTAATGCATTATTTCCCTTACAGCAAAAAAGTATTTACATCTAGGTTTACAGAGCGAACAGATGGTCTCTTTTTTGCCTTTTCCATGTTTTGGTGGAAGTGTGCACATTGGATGGGGTTTTGTGATTGTGACACTTGAGAAACTAGCAGCTGTGAAACGCTCTAGCCTTAAATGAGATGCAGCATGAGGTTTCCCACCGATCCTTACTTGCCTGTTTTTCACTAAAATGGGAGACTAGCTTTTTGGTGCTTCTGCAAAGCTTCATTTTCCATGAATCATGTGTTTGGCTGTGGGTCTCTGGATCAATAGAGTTCTGACTGTATTAAGACTGCAGGTTTAATCTTGCATGATAAAACTACGCAGGTTTTTCTCATGGTAATTTCTGTTAATGTGCTCTTTGATAGAGCAACATTATCGCTAGTATCTGTGAGCCGTGTGCGTTATCAAGCATATCTTTATGATTCTCTGGACAAGGCTTTGGTGAGCATATGGTGTCAGTTTAATTAAAATTTAAATATGGAAGTACAGTGGTCTGAAAGTGGGTAATGAAGGATCTTTTGTGTCCATTCCCATACCCGTTCAGTAGTAGATTAAAGCTGCAGTTAAACAGCAGCTTCATCCAACAATGTGAATTGAGGGTATCTTTTTTAAGCATTTGGTGGACAGTTGTCCACATGATAAATACTTCGCTTTTTTGCTGTTGAACTGAACATAGAAACAATACCTTGAATCATGAGACTCTTCTGGCCCCTTGGCCATTGACCCCAAAACTTTAATGAAATACTTAACTACTCGAAGATGACTTATCTTGTTAGAACTGCGCTCTTGTTTCTAATCACATTCCCATAATGTAGATTTGTTGAGGATTTCCAATGCCTTTTATCATAATTAAATCCATTTACAAGATTCAAAATAAGTAACATGTACATGGAGTTGCTTCAATATTATTCATTCAATTAATATCCCCATATTTCTTGAAGGTTTTATAGCAGGGAAAATTGTAAGAGGGCTTCTTAAAATGTGAAGTTGTATGCAAAGAATAACAGGTCTCATCTTTAAAGGAACTAAGAAATTTAATATAAAGTTCATTTGCTGTTGTTAAGCTAAATTTGGTACTTAAAGGCAACAGTGTGTTTTAACATTGGTGTATGGTTTGTATTTCTGTTCTCTTTGAGGTAGCTCTGTGTTGGTTGTTTTGGTGGGATGATAACCTACCAAATGGCCATGCCAGCACTAGGGGATTTTGTCCTCTTGTTGTCAACCAGTTCAAACATGACACATTATTTTTTCCCCATGATAGCTTCACTGGATCATTGTGTGTTCCTGCCAGAGGCCATTCAGAAGGGTGTCCGATCCCCAAGTGTTGAATATTTTAACACTAACTCAATTACTGTTGATAGGGCAGGAAAGTCTGTGTTTAACAAATACAACTCTTGCTGCACTACACCAGCTCTACCTATGTGTGGGTAGAGAATCAGATGAGCCCTTTTTGATTGCTTTTCAGGCTGGTGTGTATCCAACAGGGTCAGAGCCTCATTAACAAGAAGAACATGCGGCCGCAGACCAAAGAGTTTCAGGGAGTGTAACTAATTGATGTGTGGGGATTGTAGGTCATATCTTCATGAGACACACAGCGAGGACAGAGAATGATTTAATTTGAAACAATCAGCGTGCTTCATACGTGAGCTGCCACAGTGCCCCACTAACCTACGCGTGGTAATAACCTCTGCTTTGGGTATCAATAGAGGATGCTGCCCTTTGGGATCCCGCAGGAGTGAGTGCTGTCAGCTGACAGATGAGAGCATGTGGGGCGGTGAGGCTTCTCGCTGCTGCAGGAAAGTAGGTCATGGCCAAAAGTAGCCTTGGCTGCCTTTGTGGAAGTGTGCCTGTGAGAGAGGAGTCAGCTGAGAAAAGAACTCGCACGGTTTTTGGGTTTGTTTTTTCAGCCCTTCCTTGCTGTGGAGCAGCTGGCACTACGTGCCATGAAATGCGTCTGCTTTCCAGTATTCTTGCATAAAATATTTTTACAAGTGAATATGCAGCTCTTGCTTCTGCTTCGGGGAAGTGGCACATGCTTGTGGCCTTTCATTTTAGTTAAGAATTTAGAATTTTAATTAGATCAAGTGTTTTTAATAAACATAATTTTTTTCCTTGCTTTCTTCACTGGAGATTGGCTGGAGCTGGATGGTAGGTGTGGGTCGGGGAAACTCAGGTTGGAAATGTTTTTGAACTTGAGCTGTGTATGCAATGTTTGAGCTCTCTTATGCTTTATCAGTAATAAAGAAATACATGAAAACAAGTACTTTAACTCATTTTAGGACTCATTCACTCCTGCTATCTCTTCCTGTGAAGACTGGTGCCTGTTTGTGGCATGATGGTCATTTCCATGGCAACACGCTGTGTAATGGTGCTTAGAAAGCTTTGAATTCTGATGGAGAATAAATAAAAGCAGATTCACACACCCGCATGATAACCCTGTTTTCATGTGAAATTAAGAACTTGAGAGGAAAAAAAAATGGATGCAGGTTTTCTACATCATGTTCTTTCATAGTAATGTGTAGGTCTGGAAGCCCTGGCGTACAGGCTGGACTCCCTCCTCTGCTGCTACTCTGTGAGCAGTTGCTGCAGTCCTGTCTTGGGCACTGAGCTGCCTTTGTAGGCCATGGGAGTTCTGTGTAGCATATCATCACCTGGCTTTGCTGTTCTGCTGCTCCAAAGATTTCCTTTGACAAAACACTAAATCCCCCTCTTCGCTTTCCATGCATTAGACATGTTGATCAACCTCTCAAAATATTTTTGAGGTGTTGCCCTAATTATATTTCCTGCACATATTTTTTCATATACAACTCTTGGTCCGTTTCAATCCCTTTTCATAAATACATTGAACAAACAATATCCTTTATCAGCAGTGGAAAGTTCCCTCATGATACAGCATGGGAGTGCTCAGGCATGAAGCTGTTGCCAGCTGAGCCGAAGTGCAGAGCTGCTCCAAAGGTTGACATGCCAAGGTCACTTCTTCAACACAAGCTTGACAGGAGGCCAGTGTGCAGCAAAAAGAACTTTATAATACAGGAGGTCAATATAGTATTCTCATCCTGGAAAAAGACTTAAGGCAGTGCATATATTTCAACTTCTGTATGAAATAAACCTTTTTTTCTTTTAATTTACTGGTGACATACAAGACTGTGTAAGTGCTGATCTTAGTGGGGAGCAGATGCTAGCACAAGCAGCTAATGTGCCATGAGTAACTGAGGCTGAAAACTAACGTTTTTCCATATTATGGAAAGATGTGACCTGAAATACCATACCATTTCCCTGGGTATGCAGTTAGTCCGAGGACTTGGCAGCACTTCTGATGATACATCACATGCTGACAGGTGAAACAGCATACTGCAGCTTTTGCTGCCTTTAAAATCTGTACAGCAGTTTAGTCTGTCTTTTCTACTGAATTTTTGTCAAGGTATAAATCTGAATCTTAAATCATGCTACACTGTTTCTTAGGGAACGGTTTCCATTTTTGTTTAAAGATTATCTGCTCGTATGTTTTGGGGATAGCTCAAGTCTGCCAGGAAGATAATTTAAAGGCCTTCCTTCAAATTATCAATGTTTCCAGTGGTCATATTTCTAAAGCAGCTTTTTCTGGAACATAATTTTTGGGCTGTTGCACATCATGTGCACAGATGGATGCTGCTTTGTGTTGATAAGTTGTTTAGGTTGAGCAGATCTGTCCAGGATCATATGTTCTTTTTGGTGACTCTGCTGTTCCCCTACTATTTCTTTGACAATTTTGTTCTAGTTAGAAGACAAATAAATGAATAAAGCTCTGCATTGACTCAGTCCTTGCAGAAGGTGCCATTGCCTTTGCTGTCTTCCTTAGTACCCCAGCAGTGTGCAGATGTTGGGGTTTTGGGGTGATTGTGGGTTTTTTTTGCAAATCCGCTTAAGGAAGAACAGTGTCACCAGTCTTCCATTGTCTAACTAAATATAATTAACCTGGCATCTTTCTTCCCTTCCCATCTTAGCCCTCATTTCTCTTCTTGCTAATAAATTAGAGAGATGGTTACCTTTCTGGCAGCAAGTGAGCCAGTCGGCTGAAAACAGTTTGAGAAGTGCCTTCCTATAAATGAATGAGTCCAGCTGTCACAACGTGTACTCTCTGAACCAAGAATATGAATTTTGATGAGGCAGAAAAAGCCCACTGACTTAGTTTCACATGATTTTGTTATCGCTCCTTGCCATAATGATTGAACTAGCAGTGTCGGCACTGCAGCTGGCAGATCTCCACTCGTAGCTGTTTATAAAGAGCTGTCTGGGTTATAAAAACTTCCCTAATCTGTTCAGGTGCATGTTTTGAGAAGAGAAGCAATTGTTTCTTTTAAAAGGCCTGTGCTGTGGGTGCTTTTAACTATCAGTTTGGCAGTGAAACTGTCTCTGGCAGCTAATACAGTCAAAGACTTTGTTGGGGGTTTTGTATCTGAGATCCTGACTCAGCTTGCAGCTTTCAGGTCTTAAGAAATACTGGGGAGGGAGCAGCCTCATCGTCCCAGAAGTGTTTGCCAACGCGATAGCTCTTGTCGCCCCATGTCAGAATTCTCTCTGGAGAGAGGGCAGCAGAAAAATGCCACGGACATTCTCCTAATGAAGCATGAGAAAGTAGGAGATAGCTTAGTTTGTGGTGTCCTCTCCGGAGTTGGAGAACATTGCCCTCATTTCGTCAGCCTGCAGGACCTCCTGACCTCAGCTGCCATCTCTGTTCCCTCTTCCATGGAATTTTTACCTGCGGATTAACTGGCCCAAAATCCCTCCTGAGACTCCCTTCATGTCCCCAAGTGCCTCTCCTGAGGTTGTGCCTCTGCTTCTCTTCATTATTGCCAGTTACCACGTGGGTGCTGGTACCTGTTTCCTGAAGGAAAAGAAAAATTACAGTTATATCAGAAAAGGTAGTGAGCTTGATTGCCAAAATGGTTTGCTGGCTTTGACTTTCATCAGAGGTCCCTTCTGAACTGTCACCTCTGATCAGCAGCAGTGATCTTTGCCTCTTAGCTTTTCATGCAAATTCCCCTTTCAGGTTGTGCTAAGATGGTCGTGCAACTTCTCAAGCTTATTCGCTCTGGTTAGCACTGTACTGTGTCAAACTACAGCACTGTAAATAAATGTATCCCAGTTCTCAGGCTCCGTGAGCCTTGTTTTTGTGGGCTGTCTTCTGATGATCCAGGCAACTTGCAACATATTATTAATAAATCATATACTATTAAAATCCCAACACTGATGTTACAATTTCCTTTTATTTCCACGGTTAGATTCTTTTGTGATTAATTTTTTTAATGCTTCATTTTCTTTAGAAACTAGATGCCAAATCACTTATAAAGCTGAATTTTGCTAAAAACAGTGAAGGTAAGTACAGTAATTTTCTCTGCTCTTTTTTTTTTTGTTTTTTTGTTAATGAGTGCCTTAATAAATTCTGCTTGTCTTACTCATGGTAAAATTACATAGTTTGTGTTCTCTATCATGATTTTTATTTTTTGAGTAGAATAACTGCTTCTTTTGAGTGAGATGTTTGCCTTTAAAGTTCCATTTCTGCTTTTTTTTACACTGGGGGGCTGTAAATTATTCAGCAATTTCACTTTAGTATAGCTGCTACTGCAGTAAGTTACTGCTTACTTTAAGGAAAAATTTCAGAAAAGACTAGATTTCTTTTTTCTAACTTGCCTATGGCAAAATTGGTTTTGAACAACTTTTTGTTTATAAAATGAATCAGACTTAAATGAACACGTGGGGTTTTATGAATAACAGCACACAAAAAAGCAACCTCAAGTTTTATTTCTGCAGGGTTAAAGATATAAAATCTGCCATCTAAGAGAAGATGCTAGGAATAAAATAGAAGAGTAGAGATGAATTCTTCTTTCACAAGGCAGATAATGATTTCTTTGAAACAAGAGTGGCAAGCATTAGGTGGGAATAAAATTCTGAAGTGTCTGTCTCCTTATCTCACCAAAGTCCATAGATTACAAGGTCTTTTCTTTAGCTGATGGATTTCTTCTGCATTTTTTGTTCCATCTGTCTGAAGAACAGGGTGCTAAAAAATGATCAATAGTCACTGTGGCCAAGGTTTTTGAAAGATACTGTGATATTGTGATTTCCTTAAAGAAGTCTAGTTTATAATGCTGGGGTGGAATGACAGCAGCCACACAGTCTCAGAAGCCTTTTCCTTAAAAAGGTGCATGCTGTGTCATTAACAGGTCCAGGGAGAGTGCAACAAAAGGGGAAGAGTAAAATGTTGCATCTGTCTATCAGCAAACTTTTCTTTAAATCTTAACATGCAGAATGGTTGCTACATATGTAGGCTCTTCTCTGTTCACACCTGTATGAGAAAAAAGGTCTTCAGATATTGACGTTTATTCTATTTAGTGATCTTTCCTTAGCTGAGTACCTTCTATCCAGATCAACAAATGTGTGCCCTCACCAGCTCTGCTTTTGCTAGAACCGAAAACATGGTGACTTGCACTTTTTTATGCAGCTGAAGTGAGTCCTCACATTTTACCAGCATGTTTTTGTATCCATCAATTGGGCCATACCCTGATGCCACTTCCAAAAATCCCTTTCTGAACTTTCTCCTGAATTTCAGTCCCTTGTGGCGATGGTTTTCCTGCAGCTCTGGTGGCGTCAACAAAAACATTCCTCAGCTTTTACTTGCATCTGCGTGCTGGAGGTCAGAGTGCTTCCTTTGGCTGATCAGTTATCTGTAAATACTTTGCCTCTGCTGGCTTACAGGTGCTGTGAGCAGTCTCTGTTCCGGTTACCTGCTGGTTTTGATTTTCAGATGGTAATCAGGGAAAAAGAACCAAATAGGCCCAACCTATTTAAAAAATCTCACCTCAGGTCTAGCAAACTGATCAAGTATTAATAACCTGTTTCTAATTGGTTTCTGCTGAGATCATCCAGCTATTTTTCTTTTTCCTTGTACATTGCCTCCCATCAATTTACTTGTTGTTGACATGCTTAATATTTATGCTGACCCTCCTGGGAAAATTCACAGCTTGATTAGAGCAGAAGCTGGGCTCCTTATTGAATAACGTGTTCAGATTTAATGGCATTCTGCTTGCCACATTTGAATACAAAATGCTTTCCACTCCTAAAAACACAACAACTCCTGTGATTTTTTTTGTTGGGAGATAAGCTAAACTTTTATTCCTGGTAACAACACTGAAAATAAAGCACTGGGGATGTTACAAGGTTCAAGCTCACGCTATCAATAGAGCTTTGATTACAATAATAACACTTATTTTGTGGTACTTCATATAGATATCAGGCAAGTTGGTCGAAGTTTGGTGTTGGGGGATTGAAGGCAGTAGATTTCAAAACTGCATTTTCATTGCTTGCTTTATAATTCTCTTAGGTGTTACTTTCTCTGTTTGGTGCTGAAGAATCAAAGCATAGTTAAAACACCCTAAATACACACTTTATTTTAGAAATTAATGTAAATATCTTCCAAAGAAATAATAGAAAACAGCTATTTCAAAACAGCTGCAAGGACTTCGTACCAAATTTAAACTTTTTTCCCCTCCATCAGGTAAATACCACTGTCCAGTGTTGTTTACAGTATTCACCAATAACTCCCATATTGTGGCCATCAAGACAACTGGAAATGTGTTTGCCTACGAGGTAGGTTCTGTGTTGCATTTCATGATTAATATTTTATACCTGACACATTTCTTTCATCAGAATCCAATTCTTAATTTCTGTGTCTTTGGTCTGGCTGTTAGGCAGTTGAGCAGCTGAACATAAAACCAAAGAGCTACAAAGATCTTTTGACAGATGAGCCCTTCACTCGGCAAGACATTGTGACACTGCAGGTAAACTTCTCTCTGTTACATGTCTTATAATACAGCTTTTTTGCAGAGGGTGAAAAGTTGCTATGTACACTGTTGTCCCAGGAATCCAGAACAATTGAACAGACAAACATTGTCTTGGAAAATGAGTAGAAGGGGAAGTGCTGTATTTTCTCTGTTACCCAGATGAGTCACAAAGATGCCATATAACTTAAAGCTTAACAAATCTCATGAGTGATTTTTGTGTGCCTTGTAGATAGCAGATTGTTCAGTTTTGTAAATTGAAGGAGAAAAAAAAATGCCCAGAAAAAGTCTCAAGGATGCCATGTAAAAATGAGAATTTTGACAAATGTGTTTGCAGTTGCTCACTGTTTCACTGTATCCAACTGAATATAAGATCTGGTGCGTATTTGTGAGTTTTAGATGTGAAACTACACATAAAATTTAGGGGTTTTTTTCTGTTAATCTTACCTGAAAAATTGCTGTGACACTTCTGATTTATTGTGAGACTTGGGAAAAGTGTGGGTACAGGAATGGGAAAGATATGTACAGAATGATCTTCAGCTTTAGGCAGCCAACAGCGCATGGTCCATGCTATCAAAAGAAACGTGTTTTAGAAGGTAAAATATATAAACTTCTAGGAAGTTTACATGTTACATTAAGACTGAAGTTGATTGTCCATCTTACTCTTTTGAAGATACCTAAAAAGTCAAAGCTTCAGAAAAGTGTTTTTATAGAGTGTTTCTCTAAATGTAGACTAAAATGAGCATCAAACCAGAGGGTTTTCTGTAAGTGTTTGCCTTGGATGGGTTTCTTCTGAATAGGTACCAGTGTTGGTCTGGTACTGATTTTGACAGAATTAAAACAGATTGGAAATTTCAGAGTTACTTACAGATGAAGATTAGCATCAAAAAATCTAAAACTTTTGTTTAAAAGTAGGCATTTTTAAATTTAAAAATTTTATATTTTTTATTTTAAATTTCAAAATAGGGGAAAAAAGATTCAAGGATCATTATTGGAGTCCTGAGTTAGTATGCATCTCATGAACAGTTAGTGGCCACTAACAAAGACTAATTTGAATAGAAAAATATTTTAAAATTATGTCTAAATTTAAATGAAATGTATCCCTTCTTCCCTACTCCCCAGTGCTGAGCAGCATGTTTATAAATATTTTTCCTCTATTCCTTTGGGCTTGTGGCTGTTCGAGCTAATTCAACCAAGTAAAATATTTTTAATCCAATGGAAGCAAAACCCATAGCTTTTTCAGATTGAAAGCTCCCAACAGAATGTTATTATGGTTGCTAATGGATTTGGAACGGTAAAAAAAGACTACATGAGTGACTAAAAATTATTTTGAACAAATAATTGAAATGTGCAGTCATTTAAAAATATTTTTGGTATGTTTTGTAGGTTTGGAATTGAATGTATGTATAAGGAGTGTGTTCCTGTTATGCCCTAGCTTTGGTCTTTTCATAAAAGCAAACAGATGCTATAGACCCCTAAATCTCAAAATGCAATAGCTAGCAATTTATATGTTCCCTGTGTGGATTTTTAGCAATATTTTTAATCTTCATTCTGTTCTTGACATATTGGGTTTCTGTCTTGCTTGGAGGAATATGTCCATTAACAGAAACTAAGTAGATTATGATAGTTGTCCAGTCACTGGTACAGTCACCCTGCCAGCTACATACAGCCATACACTGCCTGTACCTTTCTCATGTCAATTTAGGATGACATTCATAATACATGAGTAGATTTGTTCCTCTTAAGCGAACAACTCATTATGGATTGGTGTTAACTGAACTCCTGTAGTGTGGAATCTTGTGGTATTCTCTTCTCAAATGAGTTTAAACATAGCAAAGCTGCCCCTGTCTTGAGATGGGACTGGAAGAGATTTTGACCATCTGAATGTGCTGCTAAACAACTAAAGTCTGACCTTTCACCTAATTAGTTTTTAAATATTTTTTTTTTTAAGTATTTTCAACAAACAGGCTAAAATGGCTTCAGGGAGTTGAATGAGAAGTAAGAGCCATTTAATTCCCTGCACAACACCCACTGCCACCTTGCAGGTACACCTGCATTTCTCCTATTCAAATGCTGCCCCACACTGACTTGCTTTGTTGAGGCCAGAATGCAACCTAAAGTGGTTGGACTAGCCTGGGTATTAAAATTGCTTATGTGTGGTATAGGACTCTGTTGTTATTTCTCATAGTATTTTCTTAATTTAAATTGCTAAAAGCCAGACCAGTGTCTCCTCTATAAGCTGTCCTATTGACAAGCAGCATGGTGGCTTCACACTGCCAAGCTCTGCCACCTGTGGCTTTGTTTCTCAGCCAGAGTTCGTGACTGCAATCTGTTGTGTTTCAATTTGTGGCTCTAGAGCTCTATCCCAAATCCCGCTTCTCTTAAAAACCTTTCAATTCTCTGTGGAAATGTATCATTTTGTTGTTTTCCAATTCCCTCGTGTAAATTGAGTATTGTGGTATGTGAGAGAGCTGGACTGGAGAGTGAGCTGGTAACAGTGACCCTGCTGTTTTGCAAAAAGGTAGCTATAAAGGACGTTGCTATAAAAAACATTCTTCGCTTTGCAAATAACGGCTGAATAGGACTGTCTGTAATAGCTGTGTTTATCAATAGAAAATAGCATTTCCAGTGACTGACTCTGAATGTCCTAGGAGGCAGATGGGGTACCTGTGTTTGATAGTGAAATACCAAATGTGATAAATGGAAAAGGTGAATAATGTGTGTTTACAGATAATTTGTACAATCGTATTTTTCCTTACTGGTACATAAAAGGCAAGCCTACAGCTGCTAGGAGTGTTCTTTTACCAGAATAGCAATTTGCCTTAAACTTGACCTCTCTCTCCTAATGTATATAATTAAAAATTGGATGCTGTGATTATTGTGATAGTTATTTGTGCTTAAGTTTACTTGTTAAAAAGAATAAAATATTTTGGATCTGGAACTAAAAAAAGCAAAATCACAACCTTAGTTGTTAGTAACACTCTCTTAGATCTATGATGTGTTTAGATCTATGATGTTACTCTTTGTAAAGGAATCCACAGTGTTTCCCGCACTTACATATACAGAAATTGCTTTTTTCCCCATCAAAAAGCAAATGTCCTGGGGTAGAGCATGGCAATTTTTCATCAACATATGGCGATATTTTCCAGCCCCTCAGGGCAGGAGGTAAAGAATAATACCATATCCTGGTGTGCAGGATACATTACCGAAACTCAAATGTAGGTATTCAGGCAAAAGATGCCATGGATTCTGGTTTGAAATCTTGCTGATACAACAAATACATGTGACATTATTCCACATGAAAACCTTCCTAAACTCCCTGAGCATGACTGGATTTTTTTAGACTGTAGCTCTTTACCTCCTAACTGAAATTTCCTTTTCTTAGCTGCATGATTTTGCCACAACCACAAGTCAAGCTTTCCATCTTCTGCAGTGCAGGTGTTACTTTTTTCGAAGTTTCTCTCTCCTTACAGTTTATCATTATTTCAGGTAATTTTTCTCATAGCTATACTGGTTTGTATCTCTTCTAAATGGAATATTGTTGTTGTATTTTGTCAGTGTTTCTCATAA
Organism: Aegotheles bennettii; assembly: GCA_013398125.1. NCBI lineage: Eukaryota > Metazoa > Chordata > Aves > Caprimulgiformes > Aegothelidae > Aegotheles > Aegotheles bennettii. The sequence continues at coordinate 344,329 of VZRW01010584.1, forward strand.
CTAAACCCACTTGTATTCTTTTACCTTGACTGATGATCAGTTCAGCCTAACTTAGCATCCCTTGCAAATGTCATGAATGTGGTTCCAGCTGCCAGGCAGCTCAAGTACTTCAAGATTTACTAGTTACACTTAATGGGTAAGATATGAGGTAGAGCACTTAGACATCTGTGGGGACAAAGTATCTGTAATAGGAAGGCTGGTATTTCTGAAGCTTGTTTGCAGTTTTCTGACCTCCCTTTTCTGCTTCCTATTCTGGTACATTGGTGTTCATCATTTCACTTTGCAGTTGTTTTAAAGGTAGGATTCAGTATAGCTTTGGAAGAGTTGTGATATAATAAGATTGCGTTAGGCTCTGATTGAGAACTGGGTGATCCTTTTAGTCCTATGTTATACAGGTTTTCAGCTGGTTTTCAATCTAAATGACTAATCTTGTTTAACCTAATTTGAAGTAATCATCCAAGTAAATTTTTTTAGAGTGTAATTTAGTGTTAGATCTCAAGGTCCACTGTCCAGCATTCCATCTTTGTAACAAAATCTGGTTAAAACAGTCTGGTAGAAATTATTATCAATTAGTGTTACTATAAATTCCGTGCACGTTTCGATCTTATATTTTGCAAATTATTCTTTGTGTAATGACGTGGAGCTTAATAGCAAACAAGTGCAATCTGGATTCCCTCGTGTAACAGTGGGCAGGCTGAAGCAAGTGCCTGCCCCAGCTCAAGGTGGACATTGAGGAACAGGGTCAGGCAGTGCCTTGCTGGACACAGTGGTGGGCTCTGACAGTCCTGTGGACTTCTTTCCATTGCAACAAGAGTGAGAGGGTCCTGAGGGGAGCAAAGTAAGAATGCTGCAATACTCTGCTTTCCCATCCCATTTGCTAGGAAGTATTCAAAGAAAATAAGAACAGTTTCCCCTTTAGCACCTTGTCAATTCTTCATCCTCCACGGTGTCTCTGTTCACAAACCAGAAACCACAGCTCTCAAATTTGTGAAGATACAGAAGAAATTATTCCTGCTCTTGGAAACTCTTAGAAGCCATTGCTGAGCTGTGTGCTGGCACAGGAGGGCAGTTGGTGAGATGTGTGGCTCTACTCAACAACAGGGCTTGCAGGTGAAGCAGAGGCAGAGGTGATCTGTTCCTCTTAGCTAGAAGAATTGCAATAAACCCTCCCGAGTCTGTTGTGCCATGGGTCATAAGCACAATGCCCTGATGGCAGCCTGCTTGAGAGCATTCCCTGGTAGGTGCATGCTAACAAATGCATCTGCTTTGCCCCACAGAAATGGAGGGGGGGTCCTGGGAGAAATAAATAGACGAAAAAAAGGCCTGGGTAGAATGCAAACAGGTTTGCTGCCATTAAAGGAAAAACAAAGCTCATACTGTAATGTGCTTCCTTATGTCAGTTTTATTGTTTCTGTACAATCTAATCAGCCGTGGACAAGACATGGTTCCCAACAAGCTGTTAAACACCACTGGCATTTGTGGCAGGAAGCACAACTAATGAGCTAAATTGGAGGTAGCTGAGCTGCACACTGTTAATTGATATTTCGCTCCTTGGCTATTTCTTGTTTGCTCTCTGTGTGACAGAAGGTCAGAACAGATTTCCTCTGAGTTGTGGGTGAGGGAGGTTCCTGCACCAGCGCACGTGCAGAGTGGCTGGTCAAGAAGTGGCCTGTTGGGACATGGGCGGCGTATGAAGGTAACAGTCCTGAAGATAATTAGGGATGCAGCATGGCTGATCAAGTGGTAAGAGAGGAATCAGGCCTCAAAGAGATCACGTGGTCTAAAACTGCACTGGTTTTCAACACTCAAATTTCAACTTGAAGAACCATTTTTGAGATTTTGTTCAGAGTAGGTGCATGGGTTGTTTGCCTTCTCAATGCACGGTGAGGCTCAAGACTGCTGATATGCAGAGTCAGGGAAAACACTGTAAAACAAACCTTTGTCGATGTTTCCATTTGAATAAATGGCTCACATGATGGAGGGCCTGTGCAGAGGACCTTGGTCTCAGTTCTGGGGTTTGGGGTTTTCTTGGATCTCTCAGAAAGCAGATGGACAGCTCTGGTCTGCAAGGAGAGGGAGCTGCCCTGTGGCCTCTGCTGTCCTTCATACCATAATGGGTGCATTGCCTGTGGGGAGGTTAGCGATGATTTGGAAAGCTCTGAGAAATCCCTTGCAGGGAAGGAGACTGCAAACATTTTTGCTGGAGTTGCTCAGCCCCTGCAATTAGGCTGATTAAGCCAGTAAATGTTTGAATGAACTGTGGCTGTGAAACAGTTTGAACTAATCTGATTCATGGTACCCTGAGCACAAAACAGTTGGTTTCATAAGGCACTGGCAGTTGTGATGTCCTTTTATTTATTTTTAAACAATCAATAAATCAAGGAGCTTTATTGAGAGGAATACAGTGAAGGTGTTTTCTGGTTCATCTTTACTGCTGTCTCCTGCTCTCCCTCCCATCCATGAAAAGTTTGTTTCAGGAGTCAGTCTTGCCCTTCAGCTTTGCTGTGAATGGCAGACATGCGGATTGCTATAAATCCGTTTGTCTCTATTAATATTAATGCACAGATTATTTTTTTTCTTTTCCTGGAAAGGGTAAGCAGTCTTATTTCCTTCACCTTTTGAGGTGGTACATTTATGTGCAAGGCAATGATTTCTGCCTGGGAAAGCTGCTGCTCCTCTCAAACAACCTTCAGCAATCAGGAGGTAACCTGCGTCTTCTGGAAACACACAGAGCCCTTTGTCCAGGCTTTCTCTATGCATCTTGCTGACTGTCAGAGAGCAAGGCTGAAACTAGGTCTATTCATACAGCCATAAATATGCATGTGAGGTAATAAATAATAAATACACCAGAATGCAGGTGCCAGAGGATACAAAAACAGTTAAAAAACAGGTCCAGATTTCCTATTCCTTAGCAGTTTTATTTAAAGATGATCTGTTTCTAATGCAAGATCTTAAAGATATTTTTTTTTTTTCTTTTTTTGGCAGTCCATGTCTTGGTGAAAATCTGTTGGAGGGGTATAGTGGGGCAGGAAACAATGATTACATGGTGGTTGGGAATGGGGACAGCAGAAAGCCAGGAGGTCACCATTAGGGCGCAGAATCACACAGCTTGATATCATAAATGTGTTTTGGTTTTACTACGAGCAGTAAAACTAAAAATTCACTCTGGTGGAAGCATACCATTTCAGGGATGAATGAAAGGCATAATTAGATCATTTAATAAGTGATGGAGCTACCAGCTCTGCTTGTATTAATCATTACTTTTAGCAGAGATGGAATTGTCGGAACTTTTTACTAACAGTGGTCTGAGAAGCTTTGTTAAATTAATTTGGTATAATACTATTCACATCAGTGTCATACTTCTTAGCAGAATATGTTGCATTCTTTTTATCTTGAATGTGAAACTATTGCATATTATTAAGATATTTTGGTATTTTAGATTTTGAATATTTTTCTGTAAGATAGTATTTCCAGAAACAACTGGGTGTCCTGGCCAGGTGTTTTGACCTTTCTGTGCTGCAGAGGAGCTTGAGGAGAAAACCTTGAAGTCATTGTAAGAAAAGGATTAAGGACTGTTTAATAATAGTATAATGTAACCTAGATCACCAGTAGGCATTCCTTGCCTCACTCGCTTTAACAAAAGGTCAAAGTTATGCAGAAAGTTGCCTAGAGATAGTATAAAGACTCATAGTTAATGTACTGTGTATTTCTGCTGTTCACCTTGAGTGGTCACTCAGTAGAGTTTTCATAATACATCTTTTTGTTGCTTTTTAAAATTTTTATTTTTAAACATAATTCTGTAAGCAGATTTCACTGTTACAAGAGAAAAACAACAATCAAACCAGTTCTGACTGCAGAGACTTGTTCTGAGGTTTATTTGTATTTTGAAATACATTACAAAGTTCACAGAGCATGTGTGAATCAGGCACACTGTTATAAATAGAGGGATATAGCTAATGTGAATTTGCATAGATCTTAGACCAAACCACAGAACAAAGGAAAGAATCAGGGGATTGCAACTCCTTGTTCTTTCTTCTCACTAGGATAGGGTGGACTCAGTTTAGTTCTGTAGGCAAAATCTGTGAAATAATGTTTGGGACTAAATCCCAGATCCCTAAGGAGCCTACTGTGAACAGGCTCATTGCTGATGTTGATTAGGGTTGAATGCTTTATATTTTTTTTTTGTTTTTCTGCGGTTTGGGGAGTATGGAAGTTACTCTGTCTCTCCTGTTTTGTTTGTTATGGTGGTGTCTGCCCTTCAAACCAGTCCATTTCATGGATTGGATGCCTCCCAATCTCTCTGATAGTTGTTTTTTTAATTCTTCTTTTCAGGATCCAACAAACCTGGATAAGTTCAATGTCTCAAACTTCTTTCATGTGAAGAACAACATAAAAATAATTGATCCAGGTAAGGATGAAGTGAAGATAGGCTGAAAAAACACCAACCCAAATATGCAAATGCTAAAGACAACGTTATGGAATTGACACTGTTTTCTGGCTGGACAGCCCTCAGTGGCTGGTGGTAACTTTGAAAGCTGCTTTGCAAGATGAATAACTTGTTGAAGTTGTCCCTTTCACACATCAAAAGGTGTTAACAAACTTTGAAGCAAAGACATGATTCTTTGAGAAATCATCAGCTGTCTCTATTGAGTGCTCTGCAAACACAGAAAGCTTTCCATGTCCTTTAAGAGTAGGTATATGAGAGAGAAGTGAGAAGAGGAGGAAAAATACAGTGCCAAAAATTCCATTAGGCTTGTACCAGAACCAAGACAAGGAAACTTACATCTTCTCATATTTATCTTCTAGGCTGTCTTTCATGTATCAACGATGTACTGCCCATCCTTCTGTCTGTATAATGATGGCCATCTTCCAAGTTAAAGATTGGTGTAGATTTTTCTAAAATAGTCCCCAAAGTATTTCAATTTTTTTAAAAAGCCTTTTTTTTAAATTTTATTTTCTAGGTATCACAACTAAGAAATTTGCTTCTCAATTCTTTTGTGATTACTTGATAGCTAAATGCTTGGTAATATCTGCTAATATGAGATTGCTGAAGGAAAAACATTCTCTCCTTTGCCTTTGTGGTTTCCTTTAGAACTGTTTCTAATGAGATCTAGTTGGTGAATCTAAGCATGTCTTACTATGCTCATCTCTATTTTATATTTAATTTTTTTAAGTTCTGCAATCGAACATCTCTCTTCCTACTTACCTGGTAAAAACAATTGGTATTATCTCAGAGGTGAAATATTTAATATCCAGCAAATAGTAGGCATACCAAGATAGAGACCAAGTGAAACTTGTAAAAATAAAAAATTAAATTTTTTAAAAAAGAATCAAATTCTACAGTCCAGTCCACCAGCCACCTGCCCCTCGTACCACATTAAAGATCTGATCTTGGGATTTTTGCATCACAGGCCTGGCCGTTCAGTGAGGAGACAAAGGACAGAAGTTCATATTGTACCCAACTGTATTTTGTCTTTATTGTTCTATAAAAATTTTTCAAACTTCCATGAACATGGATCATTTTTAGTGGTCTCAAAGAAACTTTTGCAGTAGTTGATTTGAAGTTGTTTTTTCTTTTGTTATACTTTATCATATTGGCATTTATTGTGCTATATTTCAAGTTATACTGTCATTAGTAGAAATAATATCTGAAAGACTTTTGTGTAACTAGGTATGTAATAAACTAAAGGAGAACAAAATATAATTTTTAACTCTGAATGATTTAACTTTGTCTTATCTAGATGAAGAAAAAGCAAAATTAGATCCATCTTACTATTTGAAAAATACAAATACAGAGACACGAGAGACTTTACTGGAGCTTTATAAGGAATTTAAAGGTGATGAAATTCTAGCAGCTACTATGAAGGCTCCTGAAAAGAAGAAAGTGGATAAGCTGAATGCAGTAAGTTGACTTAATTTGTAGTTTGACACTCATTGACTTCTTCAAGAATGGTAATAGATGTTTTTTGTTTATAGGCTATTTTGCAATATAAGCAGACACTACTCCTTATGTTTTCTGTTACACTGAAATTTGTCATAGATGAAAATATGAGAATGATATTGGGATTACTTAGAAACTGACACATTGTATGTGTCAGTGAGTTTCTTTCTTAAATCATTGTGCATAGAAATGGAGCACAATAAGAAAGAGGAATGGTTATGATGTGGTTATGATGTTTATGTTGGCAGAACCTTTTTTCCAAGGTTGTAATCTTTTGCTTTGAATTTGTTTATCATTGCTTCCTGCAGTTTTTGGCAGAGAGAACACACCTTAAGGGCAGTGCAAGTGAATCATTTCTGGTGTGGGCAAATACATAAATCATCCACAGCTGCTTCTCCATTTTTTTTTTCCACTGGAATGTAGGATTTTTAGTGGACTATTCTAAAAGATGTTCTTCCAGGTGCATGTTGCTGTGTGTTCATGGTTGTCAAGAGAAACAATTCATCTGTATCTAGATTTCCTACCTCAAAGGCTCTTTGAAATGGGCAAGAGAGAGTATTCTTCTTTGCTTTAATGGTTCTGGGATGTGTCTTCGTGCTTTGATTACACCAAAAGGAGTAGCAATGCAGCACATGGCTTTTAATGAGGAGACTTAGTAACAGATTAGGGAGTGTATGTGTCCGAGGAGTAGGAGCACATTTGCCCCTTTTTCAGGGCATCATAGAGTTATAAGAAAAACAAAAGATGTAGGCAGAAAAAAAGACGTGAGAGGCAAAGAGCTCTAAGCAAGCTAGAGAGTCAGATTGTTAGCTAACAATGTGGATGGGCATAACTGTAAACTTGCATAGGATGCGGTGTAACCTTGTGGGTAAAGCACTGGCCTGACCTGTATGCTTTAGAGGCATTGCCCTAGAGCCACTAAATGTATCTCCAGGTTTATTAGATCTTTGTAATTTACTACAAAATCCATGTGTGACATTCACATTTCCTTTCTGCAGGAGAATTACAAAGCTCAAAATAGGCGTTGGGAACCATGGGACAGTGCCTCTGCATGCAGGAGGGCCTTGTGTGGGCAGGGGGGTGGTTTGCTATCCTCTGCCATATCTCTGTGGTTCGCTGGATTTTCCTTCCACTTACTCAGCAACAGTGGAGAATTCTACAGATGTCTTGCCAGCAGTACTCCTTTCATATCTCCACCTATGGACATACAAATAAATTCTGATAGTAGAATCTTTGCACAATGGTGTATTAAACTGTAATGGAAGCAATAAGCCCCTTTAGCTCAGCGCATGGGCAGCCTTAACTAAAGTTTCATCAGAGCAAATATGGGTAACAGATGGGGAATTATCGCTGCATCGTGCATTTGTTTCTTTCTATAGGAGCTAGAGCAGAAAGTCTGCCTTCAGAAGGATGACATTTGTGTGTTTCTAGTGCTTACATAGTATCTTTAGTAGATAAATTCTAAGATCTAATGCCTTTTGCTTTTTCCTCTGCAAACAGGCTCACTATTCCACTGGAGCAGTAAGTGCTTCCTTCACCTCCACTGCAATGGTGCCTGAAACTACCCATGAAGCAGGTACCAGAACTACCTAGCTACAAGCTGTTTATTTACTTTTGTGTTCTGAAGTGTGCTCCCTGGCACACATACATTTATGAGAACTGAAAGAATGCATTGATAATTGGTCAGTCAGTACAGATACCATGGAAATGTATTCCCTAAGCAGATACATCCTTACTTTCCAGTGAGCTCATTCTGAAAATAATGGAGCAATTATGAATTAGCTTCAGCTTTGAATGGCAGCTACTTATGATGAACTGAAATTAATGAGGTACCACAAAATGGAATATCCACTTATGTAAGTTAGGAATGAATTATAATCTCTCCTCAAGTAGCATACAAAATCCTTACCACTTTTTTGGCCAAACCCAATACTGGTTAGAATGACACCAAATTTTGTGGTGGTAGCTTTTGATTTACTGTTTTTCAAGGTCACGCAAAAATGCATTTTGGTACAATAAAGTTTTCCTTTCATTCTCCAGCCTAAAGAGAGAGAGACAGAATTTATTTCATTTGAATATTGATTAAATAGCTGAACAATTAGTATGGCCAATTGAAGAGGAAGGTCTGACTTTTGGCACTAAAATGTAGAAGTACGTCACACACTTAGGTAAAGATTGAATATGTTGCTAAAACTATTTACCAAGTTCACTTCCTTCACTTGGTGGATTACAGTGATTTGCAGGTGATTCTTTGAGTGTTGAAAATATCTGACTAACTGGACATTTTGACAAAACAGAAGTGGAAACATACTAGATTGATCCTTTGGTTTGACTTCCCAGTACTGTTTCCAGTAACACCTTCATTTGTTTTCAGAACTGGGTAGGTCCTCATATGTCAGCAATTTGTGGTTGACTGATGACTACCTGCTTGGCTTCCAAGTTTGACAAGAAACAATTTGGTTTCAAAGTAACATTTGTGATTGGTAGACATTACTTCTAAATTATAGTTTGTAATTTTGAATGCTTCTGTGACTTAAAAATGTAGATGATATTGTTGGCTCTCGAGGAGTTGGTGGTTTTCTATAATGGAAAGTGTTTTGCACAGAGATTAATGTGAGGTTATCATAGATGAATTGCAGAATGCAGTCTCTGAAAACCCAGTACCCCAGGGGAAGAGGTCAGACAGTAGAATCTAGCAATTTGTTTTCTGATGACTTCATGAGTAAGCTTCAGGGAGCTAATTACTCTCTTTTGCTTTGATACAGCTGCTATTGAAGAAGATGTTGTGAGATACAAGTATGTGAAGAAGAAGGGCTATGTGCGACTTCACACTAATAAAGGAGACCTAAACTTGGAGCTGCACTGTGATATGGTACTGTGTGCCCCCATAAGATGAATCTCTCTAGATAACGAACAGAATAGAAGCTGCAATAGAAATGTCCAAAGAAAGGAATAATGTGTAGTTGTAGCAGATATAGATAATTAACTAGCTTTCAGTTGTCTTGGTGTGTTTTCATACCTACACAAAACTCCACTGTGAAGTGTGTATATATATTATTTTATATATTATACTACTGTATGTATAAATGTTCTCTGTGAATAGTCCCATACATCTTAGTGAATTAATTATTACATGTCAAGGTACATGTTTAGAGCTTCAAAGGGTTGGGATTATAGTGACTCAAACAATGACAAGGAAGGTAGAAACAAAAAAGAAGGAAAAGCATGGAGAAGAGAGAATACCCCAAGGTTATACAACAGGTTACCAGCAGAACCAGGAAAAGAACCTCAGTGAAACTGAGAGCACTCTGTTAGCCTGAGTACATGTAGTTAAGATCCCCAGAAATGGTTATATTTGCTTCTAAATCCTGAGCTTTACAGAACAAACAGAAATCAAAACTTTAGAGTATGTTTTTTTCTTCCTGCCGCCTCAGTTTTTAAGATTCAAGTTTTCAAATATCTTCCCTTTGCCATTAAGAGGTTGACATTCATTTCAGAAAACAAGGGGCTAGAGTTTTCTATAGTCAATACAGTCTGATTCTAGGGGAAATCTGGCTCCTAAAATAGTAAACATGGCAAGACTTACGATACACAGATGAGTTATGGCAACAATGATGCCTCAGACGTCACTGCTTGCTAGTGTGCTGGCTTATTTATTTGTATAACCACATCTATAAAAGGAAAAAAAAATTCCATGTAAAAAGCCCAAACCTTCCATTGTTTACTGAGATTTATATTTCAGGAGGTTGCAGGCCTGAAGGTAGATGTTTTAGGAAGTTGAAGGATGTGAATAGGGGTTTAAATGGCAAAAATGTGCTTTTTGTGACCCTCACAGAATTTAAGGACAGTGGTGCTGTCTAGAAGCTGGGGTGCCTTGTGTGAAATCCAGAGATGCACTGGGAGAATGCATCCTTTTTGGCCTGGGAGAAAGAAAAAGGAGCAAACAGGACAAGCTTACTATCTTTTCCTTCTCTTCCTTTCTCTCTCATGAGTAAGGAGTATGACGTGTAAACATCTCGAGCTGATCTGTGGAAACAGTATGAGAATCTCCACAGCAGCATATTGTGCTAGTAATTCTGTAGATCCCTGTCATCCCTACAGGTGTTTTCCATGCTCTTAAATAGTAACACTGTGTAATAAGGCAAAAAGCAGAGGATGTTAGTACAGCAATATTTGGGGGAAGCAGCAGAATGAGCAGATTGCATTGAATCATTTGTTTTGCCATATGCTCTCAAACCAGCTCCTGGCTAACGCAGGCTGACTGAAGCTATTCTTATCAGCATGGTTTTTCTGCCCAAGTATGTGACCAGTGTCACTCAGTCCTGAGGATCCAGTCTCAAATATCCACTATAAACTTCCTGTACGACATCCATTGTGTTTCCTTTTTTTCCAGATGGATTCCTACTCATCTCCCTTTCACACACACTGCTTCCTCCAGTACATGCTGGAAGTGTGCACTGTTTTACACGACCAGACCTGCTTGAACACTGGCCTCTAGCTATCTGTTTCTCTTGGGTTTTTTTGTGTTGATTAAATCTGTGTGAATGAAGCAGACCTTTGGCACTGCAGAGGGGAAAAATATATATATTTAGAATAAGCAGGAAAAACTTGCTGCTTTAAGCAGGTTTTCACAACATCCACTTTAGGTCATCATCCTAGGTCTATTAAATCAGTTCTTCCGGGAGGTGCTTGTTTTTCTCCCTCTACTATATAAGGAGCTTGTGCTTCTAACTTTGGTTTTCCTGAATCACGCTGAGGTTAGGCACATAAGGTAGCTCAGTGCAGACAGAGCAAACATCCTACAAACATATAACTTATATAGGTCACAAACATATACACAGATCAGCTACAATGGATCTATTGAGATTGCAAGGACAGACATAGAAAATGGAGAAATGCCAAAACGAAGCCTTTCTAAACACATCCAGTTCACCCTGCTTGCAAATATGCATGGTAATAGTCTTAGTTAATCATATGCTGGGGTTTTTATCAGCTTTCCTGTCTTATTCAGTGCACAAGCTGAACAGTTCTGGGAGCTGTTTGCAACTGTGAAATGGTTTATATGCAGGATTTGGTTTTCCTGCAAAAGTGTAGAATGTGCATAAGGCCCCTGGATGCAGTCAGGGAAAACTGGACTGTATTACAATGCTCACTCAAATTAATGCTGCACAAGCTTTTTGGTGCCTGACTTTTCAGCCTTTGTAATTTTTTTAATGTAGTTGGCATGGATAGTACCCTGGCTTTCCAGAGAGAAAAAGAAAAAATCATTTCAGCCCAAAGCAGTGTATTGATACACACTGAGATCACCAGCAGATTTGGGACCACTGGATTCATGGCATAGATCTGTGCTACTTGAGTGAATGAAAGAGACAATAGCAGTATTAGGTTGTCATTGCTGTTTGAATTCAGCCAAAATATGTGTGATTTGGGGAATTCATGCTACTTATTCAATTCATTCTACTCTCTCAAGCAGTATAAGTGTATAATTTATTACCCATATTGCAGTGGTGTTTGGCTTCTCTTTTTAAAGACTGCCTGACTGGTAGTTGTCTTGACCTGACCACAGGCTGCTTTTTTTTAATTGCTGAGAGATATCCTGTGCTCTGGTTATTATGGAAACCACCCTAGCAATGGTTGTATTTGCACAGTACTGCAAAAACAGGATTGTGAAATGTTTTAGGAAGCTTGAGGACGAAGTTGCTGTATAAATATGACAAATGAATACCTGTGTCCAGAGGTAGGACTTGCAACATTCAAATTACATTTTAAAATAGTCTTACGGGTTAGATTTCAACATACACTTTGAGGTAAAGTCATCTTGCTGAAATAGAGAAGAGTGTATGTCCACTGAGTCTTTAATTGTATTTTCATGCCTATGGGCTGTCTATTTAAGCAAAATATTCTTGCATTTGTGCTCTCAGCTGTCTGTACTGCTTCTGAAGTCTATACAGTATCCGCTTTGTTTTTAGCACACACATCCCTGGGTTTTTACTGACTCTCCCTTCACAGCTCCTCTGTCTCCTGTTCTTTCTTTCCCCTGTTTTTTGTGAGCAATCTGGCAGTATGGATTGTTTGGAGTACAGTCTATATGTGTGCATGGAAACTTTTGTTTACATCTAGGGATCTTCATACACTAGTACTTTAAGGTGCCAATCAATAAGATTGATAATGATGAGATTCTTCCTAGCACCAAAAACCTAATCAAGAAATGTTTTGTATTGATCCAGGGAAGGAAATCAGTGCTGCAGTGTGATTGAAGTCATCAGTTACTTTGTGACAGGATTCAGAAAGAGAGCATGAAATAGGGCTAGAATCCAGATATTTTCTGTGTTTAAAATCACTAGTTCAGAACACCCGAAAACTTCACTTAGGTTCCAGAAAGATGATGTGTGTGTAAGTCATTGACCAGAGAAAAGGCAATGAAGACTTTGGAAGATAAGCTGGATTTTTTTTCCACCCTTTTGAATTTGTACGTCAAATGGGCAAAAGCACACTGCTGTTCTCTCTCTGCATCACAGCGGTGTGCTTAGCGCTCTTTGTTGCCATTTGTTTTTCTCCCAGTCGTCTTATTCAGATACAGTATGTTCCTTCTGATAGGGACTAATCAGATGGCCATTTGTTAGGGACATTTTCCAGAAAGCTGAGTTCAGCTGGGCGTAAGCAACATTTGTTGTATAAACTAATTGGAAACAAATTTACAAAAATTCTACTTGCCAGAGTAGTTCTGGCGAGTACAGAAGATGTAACAGCATCCAACTACTGTTACTCTTTCAGCTCTAGTCTTATGCATTGCCAAACAAATAAAGTATGAAAAAATAACTGATGAAAGGCAATGAATGTCACTTGAGTTCTTGTATTTTATTTGCTGTGATTTTTCTAATCCCTTCAAGTTCTTTTAGCTGCTTTAATCAAGATGCTGCTGGGAACAACTGTCTATATCGTCTGTGTGTATTCTGTTGTGTTAGTGACTAGAGTGATGCAGTTGAACCTTGCAGGTGTTGGAGCAGCCTCTTAAGGCATGGTGAAGGCTTTACCCTGTGCAAAAAGTCAAATCGACTTGGGTTTGGGAGTAAAAAAGCAGTGTGGTGTAATGGATACGGTGGAGAACCAGGAGCTGGTAGACCCTCAGTTCTGTGTCTTTGCCCTGGACTTGCTGCATGATGTGGCTATGTCATTTTGTTATGGATTTTTTTCAATCAGTGGCATCCCATTTTTTATTTCATAAGCAGTAAATATGGGCATAGTTTTGAATTCCCAGGCAATAACATGTATCATAGATGCCTGATTGCTGGAGTGCAGCTACACAAATAACCTAGGCTGCCTGTTGGAATCAGCAGCCCTGCATAAGAATAGGCAGAGTAGCAAACTCCTAGTCTCTGCACCTGTGAAAAGGAATAAAAATTCCTGCTTTTGCCCCTAGGTTGCTTTGAGGCTTTCTTGTTTAGTGCTTGTACGTTTTTACTTTCACTCTGCTGTGGGAATATATATATAAATTTAACACTCCAGAAGACCCTGTCAAAATGATGAACAGGAGGTTTGGTGTACTATCTCCCTTCTCTCCTTTGTGAGTTGTCCTCATACAAGTGGTCACTGTGGGTAATGATCACAGAATCACAGAATCCTAGGGGTTGGAAGGGACCTCGAAGGATCATCCAGTCCAACCCCCCTGCCAGAGCAGGGTCACCTAGAGTCCATCACACAGGAACGCATCCAGGCGGGGTTTGAATGTCTCCAGCCAAGGAGACTCCACAACCTCTCTGGGCAGCCTGTTCCAGTGCTCTGGCACTCTCACAGTGAAAAAGTTTTTCCTGATATTTACATGGAACCTCCTATGCTCCAGTTTACAACCATTGCCCCTTGTCCTATCGTTGGTCATTACTGACAAAAGCTTGGCTCCATCATCCTGACCCTCACCCTTTACATATTTGTAACCATGGATGAGGTCACCCCTCAGGCTCCTTTTCTCCAAGCTAAAGAGACCCAGCTCCCTCAGCCTTTCCTCATAAGGGAGATGTTCCACTCCCTTCATCATGTTTGTGGCTCTGCGCTGGACTCTCTCAAGCAGTTCCATGACCTTCTTGAACTGTGGGGCCCAGAACTGGACACAATACTCCAGATGTGGCCTCACCAAGGCAGAATAGAGGGGGAGGAGAACCTCTCTCGACCTACTGACCACCCCCTTTCTAATGCACCCCAGGATGCCATTGGCCTTCTTGGTGGTTAAACACATGCCAATAGTGGAATTGAATACTACTCTGTAACTGCCATGGCAGGCTTTGTAAATTCACCTATCTCTCTCAGGTTTGATACTTTAAGTTTTAAGGGCAAGTTGGCATAACGAAGAAGAATGTGAGATGGATTTCAAAGCTGCATCCAGCACTCCACAAATGCATCTTGAGGTTTTAGGACCTGGCAAGCTCTGCTTAATGATGAAGTCTTGGCATAACTATCTGAAGAAGCCATTATTCTACAAACACTGATGTTTTAATCTTTCGAGACCCTCTGACCTGTTAAATATGCCTGTGATCTATAAATGTATAACCCAGCCCCTGGTCTTTGAAATCATCTCTGCTTTTGTGTGAGGACTGTTCTGCAGATCAGACGTCTGTAAACTTCTTATCCATTTCCAGTGGGAAAGAAGTGAGTTGCTGAAAAAATCCTTTGACCTCCTGGCATGAGGTTCCCCAGGCTTCCTGAATCTCTCATTTTCCTTCTGATTTAAACATCCATTCTAGTCACTTTCTGTCAGCATCATTGTGGCCACTGTCTGGCAGATAACCGGCTGATGTTTTACCAGTGTCTTGTTCACTCAGTAGGGTTGAAGTACAGTGGTTTTGGCATGGTTGTAAATGGCTTATTTATTTTTTTTCCATCAAAATAGGTCATTGGAGGAAGAGCTGCAACTTTCAACTTTGAAAGTTCTTGTCAACAAAAACTAAAACCAACCAAACAAAACTGTCCTTTTCCAGTAGGAGAACAGCTGGATAAAAATATTTCTGGTTCCTGGTGTGTTTTTATCTCAAAGCACTACAGTAGCAGACAGATCTATTGCTCTTCTTTGTGGTTGGGAGTGAAATGGCTCTGTGATCCATCTTAATTAACAGGTTGTTGCTTTCAAGTGACTAGATGCTAATAGTTAAACTGTTTTTACCTTTGGCAGCACTACACCCATGCTTGAGAAAGGAGAAGCATTTTCATGCGAGATGTTAGTAGGAAATGCTTTATCTGGATGCTGCCATCATGTGCATGTCCTCAGTGCTGTTTTGTAGCAGTGAAGAGGCAACAGGAGTCCCAGATGTCCCCTGCTGCCTGTGCTTGAGTGGGACATTCAATGTTGGGCTAAGGAAGGTGCTCAGCCACTTCACTGTAAACTTCTCCCTGCACCATGGGGCTTGCTGCCCTTGGCTGTCCCTGCAGTTTCCTGACAGCCTTTGCCCTTGGGTAATTGGTGGGAAAGCATTTTGCACATTTAGACCTTTCTACCTCCCCAACCCCCCTGAAAAGCTGGATCTGGGAAGGGAATCGATTGTTACTGCATTGCGTCGCTTGTTTATTTGACATTTGATGGTGCAGGCATCCCATACCAGCTGTGTCTGCCACTTAGTGATCCAGAACCCAAGGATGAGATGGGTGGTTTGGAGTTGCACAGCTGCTGCTCTTCATCTTCCCTTGACATGTTTCTTGGTTGTACCTCTGCTCCTCTGATGAGAGCAGGGTGACCTTGGGAGGCTGCCAGAGCTTCACTGTCTAGTGTGGGAAGTGCTTACAGGTTGCACCTTCTGAAAAAGTGGAATTTATGTGCCAGTTGCAGACTGACAAAATGCCAGGGAGCCGCTGTGGGACCTGCAATACTCCCAAGTTTTACAGCTGTTGGAGGTCACTCAAGCAGTTAAAGTTGTGTTCTCATCTAGACTGTACCTAATGGTGCTGTTGTACTCATTGGCCCCATCCTTATCAGCACTCAGCCCTGCACTGCACTGACTGACAAGCTCCTCAACCCTTGTGTGACTGACAAATTTAGAGGGGGGGGGGGGGGGGGGTNGGATTGTGTTCTTTTCTACCACTGCAGTAACTGTTAGAGAAAAAGTAATGGTTGCAGCTAGGGGTGATAACTCTGCCTCTGGAGAGCTAGTAGTTAACATTGACAAATTAGCTGACTGAATTTGATGCCTTGTTTAACTTGAATTGTGCTCAGCTAAACTGATTGATTGTCCCTGTGTTTGCAAAAAAGTGAAAAATAAAACTGAAGCATGTCATTTTTTTTTACTGGCATCTTGTCTAAGCTGAGCATCTTGCTTAGACTTTGAAAAACTTTTTGGTAGCATCATTAATGTCAATACTGTAGAAGAAATGTCTTTGAAAAGTGAAATTTAGCTATCTGTTGGAATTTTTACTAAACAGCTAATTAAATTATAGTGGGTTTCTGTGTAATGAGAATGCAATAATTCTGCTCTTTGTTCTAAGCAAACTTTGAGGCTTTGAGGTAGCAAAACAGGCAAATTTGCTATCAAGTCAGCAATCTATTACCTGGGGCATAGTTTGCTTGTTCAGATTCTTTTTTTAATATCATTAAGAGTCTGGCCAAGTGTTTTACCCCACAATGCCCTGATGCTTTCATCTTTCCCAGTGCTCTCTCACTGGATCTGTGCTCTTCTGATCATAGATCACAAATAGACCCCAACGTGTTTGCTCACTGTATGCCTAGGTTGTGAATGGTGTCCCTTGCATGAAATGTGTCTTTTTTTGAACTGACCCACCCTAGGCAGCTGCTGTTTGCCACCATAACCTGTCACCAGCCCAAGCCCTCTCGCACATATCGGGACTGTTAGCAAGAAAGTGAAACTGGCAGGGGGTGATGTTTGGGTCTGTAAAAAATGTTTCTCCAGCAGAAAGTCTCATGGAGTGAAATTCTCTCCGTGCTTTTGCAGTGGACTTTGTGGAGCTTGGGATTTTCTTGTTCCTCTTGCTCTGAAACAAATGGAGTGTTCTCCTAGTCCATTGGTGCAGAGTGAAACAGGGTAGCTTGAATTGCCTTCCGGTACAGTATTATGCATTGAAACACACTAGAAATATTTATATGTCCAGTTTCTTTCCATGACTTAGTGAAGGGGATAAACACTTGCACCTGATAGGTGGTGACTCCCAAAACTGCTTCATTACAGTTGCCCATAATTAAGCCCTAAATAAAGCCAAGCTTTTATTAGGGCAAGTTCCTTCCTGTGGGATGGGTAGGCTATAAGGATGGCAGATTGAAAGAGATGGGGGGAACTGAGTTTTCAGCCTTACCAAATCACCTCTTTATGCGCTCACAAATTAGAAGAGTTGCTAGAATGAACAATTACAAGAGTGTAAATGCTCTATGTAAAAAAAAAAATAATATGTAAATAAACTAAAGCAAGACAAGATCCACCTTGGATTTTAAAGATCTGCGTTTAAAAAATTGCAGGCTTTGTTTGAAGCTTTAGACATTTCCATCACTAGTTGCTGCTTCTCAGCAGAGGCATTCTGGCATTTGTGTGAGAAGATGAAGGCTGTAGAATGCAATTCTAATTTGTGAGAAATGATTATTTGATTATTTCAGATTATTTCTGCTTTGAAACATAGGGTTAATGAGCATATATCAAAGCTCTGTAGTTTAGTGCAACTGCTACAGTTCATCCAATTTAGAGAGACAAAAAGAAATAAAAGGGAAGTAGAATTAGCACAAGAAGATTATACAGATGCGTGAATGACAGCTTCTGAATGCTTAATGTGAAACTTCAAGGTTCATGCAGATCCTCAGGGATGGAGCATTTTGAAATTATTAGCTCTTCACATAGTAAAGCCTTCTTCCTTGCAGTCATGGCAACGACTCAGAAGCTCCTCTCTTTTGCCATCTCTCGTACCTTGGCAACAGGAGTGCCGCAGGTTTTTAATCTACTTCTGGTTGGTTTTTCAACTGCCCAATACAAATTCTGAGTTAAGGTAGCTTTTACAAATGTAATGACCTATTTTAACTGATGAGAAAGGATAGCTGCAAACTGAGAAATCAGCTTGTGACCTGACTTAGGTTTACCCCTCAGGTCTCAGAATGCAACAAGAGAGATGAATTTTGCCTAGTTTGGAGCCATCCTTACTGGCAAAAAAGCAACTAAGATTGGCTTGGTTAATACTTAAAAGTGGGACAAGATAATATCTGCATTTATCCTAGAACTTTATAGTAAGGAGTCAGGTTTTTTTCTGTTTTACTTTGGTTTTCTAAATTGTATGTTTTCCTCAGTGTTTTCCTAGTATCCATGATTTCACAGTCTCTTGTCACCATTGTGTTTGTGTGTTTGCATGGTCATTCTTAGTAGCAATCTCTCTTTAATTCTGAAATTTGTCTGGGTCTTATAACTGGTAGAGTGCTGGTATTTCCATATAGAGTTACCTACTAAGTGTGTAAGCTAAATGGAGACTTAAACATAATTAGAAAACCATTGGGCTGTTGCCCCGTTAAATGTATATGTCTGTGAGCCAAGCAAAGCATTTGTGTCATCTTCTGGGATAAGTATTCTTCTGCATTCCTGTCTCAAACTGTATATTAAAATTTTACAACTTATCTTGGGTGTGAATTTTCCACAGTTGAAAGACAGTTATCTGGCACCTACAAAATAAGTAGGGAGCATAGTTGGAGCAGGAGACTCATTTTTGATATAAATACGTTTGGGTTTTTTTCTTACTGTTTGTCATATGGAGAGCAAGGTGTCTTTTAAGTTGAAGGACATAGTACAGAGACACTGCGTTCACTGACAGGGTCCCAACTTGACCAAAGAAAAGGAGGATTTCTCAGGCCTGTCCTACCACACTCTACACAGAGAAAAGACTGCCACAATTTTTATATTTGACCTGTTAGGATTATCACTGTATCCTTCTGAGAAGAAACTGCAGTAGATTTTTTTTAGACATACCATTTTTTTCTGTCAGTGGCTTTCAGAACAACAGGTTAACAAATTAAGGTGACATTTTTCCCTTGACTTTCTTATATACAAGTCTAAGTCATAGTCAGCAGATTAAAATAATTTAAATAATTTCCAGCTTCATGTAAGAAGAATAAAGAGTGATAAGTTAGCAGCTTCTATTGAGGTTAATTTGAGACAAGAAAAGCCAGAAGTAATAATAAAGCCTGGAGCCCATTGCCACGAGGCAACAAGAAACCAGCATTGCTTCCTGCACTTCTGCATTTCCAGGTGCTTTGAGCATTCCCTCCTCTTTCAGAAATCGTGTGAGGCAAGTGGTGTGGAGGAAGTTTCTGAAGAAGTAGACAGTTTTGCATTCCAAGACTACGAGTCTGACATCCTCCACAAGATCTTACACTCAAATAACAAAGTCAGGTTTGTTTATATAGATTTCTCATCAGTCTTTGTAGTTGAAACAAAGACTTCAAAGACTGGCCTTGTTTTGTATGGTCAATGTAGAATGTAACTTCATTACTGAAGATGTACACCTTCCCCATAAACCAGAAGCTTTTTATTTCTGCTTCAGACAAGATGCTGCTTAAAAAAGTTGCTAAAATGTGCTTGGCAGTGTGAAATTTGGCAAGAACATTAACTGCTTTGAATAAATCAGATAATCTGAGCCAGATATTCTAGATCAACTGCATGACTGAAACCAGGGTTTATTACTGATTAAATGCAAACTTTTTTATTTGTGTCTACTAAAAAGCACCGTAAAAGGTAATGGTAATGTTGCTATGGAACTGTTTACCTGCCAAATGTATCTGTATGATGCATGAGGTGACCATGGGAACCAATTTGGTGGCAATTATTTAAAGAAAACCTTGCAGTGAAATTATTATTGCATGTATACTAGGTATTTCTGCACTTGCATTTGAAAAGCTTGTTTCTGGGAAAAGGGATAATAACTAGAAATCCATTTAGAGAGAAGGGTCAGCATAGGTCCTACATAAAAAATACATTACTAGAGCTAGGGTTTTTGATGTATATTTTACAAATCATGTTTTGAAAATAAATAGGAAATCTGTATTGGGTTATCAACATTGTGCAAATTTAAAATGGTTTGGTATGTATTCCTAGGGGACTCAGTCTTTCGCCTGATTTCATTTTTCTTAAAAAATTAATTACAGGTTGTTGTATTCCCCCCAGAGAACTTATTAACTATGTCTCTCTCTCCAAAGAGTGCTTGGTTCTCATGAGATAAAGTGCCTTAGGCTATAAGCTGCTGATTCCATTTCTGATCCATAAAGAAATTTTTTGAACTTATTTTTATCCTTACTGACATTTTTCATGAGTGATAACTAATAGCAATACATTAGGATCAAGGCTGTTGCAATACTGTCTAATAAGGGAAGTATATGCCTTTTTTCTGTAGACAGATACTCATTGCTCTTCGAGAGAAATGATTGTTTCTTTGCAAGGCACAAAGTGATTCTTGGGAACAGTGTAGGGACCAATTTGATTGTCTAAAGGTATTGCTTAATTAGAACTTTTGTTTGTCTTTCAGACACCCCGAACGTGTGAAAACTTTATCAAATTGTGCAAGAAAAACTATTATGATGGCACAATTTTTCACAGATCAATTCGTAATTTTGTGGTGAGTATTTAACAAATCTTGTGTAACACACAATATGTGATGTCCTCAAAATATTTATTTAGCTTAATTCCATTTTAGTTTCTTCCATGCATGGCAACTTACAATAGATGTCTATTAAATATACCATCAGAACTAGGATTGTCCTAACTTGTACATACTAGTCTTACTAACAACTGTCTGACTAGTATTGTCACTTGAAGCATCACTACATGTAGTAGTTCTTTTGCTGGCATTCCAGACAAAGCCTTTGAGAGTCATTGCCTTGGCAAGGTTCTTGTTATCTTCCCCAGGCTGTGGGTGGGTGATTAATGAACAGAAGGGGGGAGGAGATGCTAATTTGGATAACTAATACTGTGGCTTGCTTGAAATCCCATTCAGGTGAAACTTTAGAAAGCAGGTGAATTTCTGTTTCAGGTTGAGGTACTTGGATACTGTCAGGTCATCCTTTCTGAGTGTGCTCCAGAACAAGGTGCCCAGGCTTTCTTTGTGGAGGAGTTAAAGAGCACCTGTGAACCAGAAAGCTGACTTTGGTAGTCAAATATCTTTATTTACATAGGTATGGTCCAGGCATCTTAGGATGTTGTGGCCATCCTGTAACTTCCTTTCAGAAGAATTAACAACCTGATCCTGAAGGAAGAGCACATCTTTCAGGGGACATCACTGAATGTTACATTCCATCCTGTCATCCTAAAAAAAACATTTTTTTTTGCTTTTGACAGCAGTGTATATCTCAGTTCATAGTTAAACTCACGATTAAAATCTTGCTTGTGTGCTGTTATTGTGAAACTAGTCACGTCACGCTGCCTCTACTGGCATTAGAATATAGAATATTATTTCTGTAGATCCTGCATTTATATACCATTATTAATTTTGTTGCTGAAAGATTGGTTTCACATGAGGATTTTCCCTACTGCAGATAGTGAGGGGGATACTGGGAAATACAGATTCAGATACAGAAAATATTCCATATTCTTGCCTTCCTATCATTGGAGGATTAGTAGCAAAATGTAAAGACTTTTCAGTTCCAGAAGCAATGGATCATCAGTAAAAAAGCAAGTTGCTACTTGGCACATAAGAGAAAAGATGAACTGGTTAACCCATTTGAGACTGTGTATTTTCCCTATTTACCCACAAGAGACCTATTATTTTTACAAAACTGTCATTCTGCTCTTGGATAAGCAATGTAGGAGATGACAGCCAGCTGATAAAAGAAGCTCCAAATAAGTAGTAATGGTTTCCTTGTTGCTAGCTTGTCAACATGACACAATATAGAAAGAGAAAACTGAGCAGAATTGGCTTTTATGGCTTGTATTTAGTGTCTTTCACATAGATATATACGTAATGTATTGATTTAATTCTGCAGATCCAAGGAGGTGATCCAACTGGAACAGGAACAGGTAGGGTTGAGTTTGAATTAAGTAAACTGTTTTCACTTCATGTGTTGTGTTGTTACATTTATTGGCAGACATCTTGTAGGTTAAAATTCTCCAGATGATGATATGTGGTACATTGTGAGTATTTCTACTTTAAAGCAGAGGGTTTATCGTTATATTTTTATGACCATTTTAACTATGCTCAGAATTTCATCAAATATATTCTCAGTCTAAAACTTGGGCACTCTTCCATGTAGGATTCTTGCTGGGTCTTTGCTTGTTTTTTCTTCCAATAAATAACTAAAAAATATAATGATTTTACAGCTGGCCTTTCAGGGCAAAGAACAAAGGAAGAAACACATCCATGCAAAGTTGCTTTCAAATTCAGCGTTAATGAAATACTTCAGACCTGCCTCAGAATTGGTGGATGGCCAGATACCATCTGTTCTCCCAGCTAGCTGCCTTGTAAAGCCCAAGCTGCTCTTTTTCTAACTTTTAGAGATCACTGTTACTAAATTCTTCTGTCTGTTCTTTTCCCCTCGGTTGGAAATCTGTATGACAGTTGTACCACAAATGGTCACGAGACATAGCAGCTGAATGGTCCTCAGTGCATTGCCCATCACAGTAGATGTGTCATGCAATATCTCTAGTTGCTGCTGTAAATTTGCTCATTTTTCACTTGCACCTTTTATCTGCCCACTTGTAGATGTCACCAGCCTCCACAGCTCCTCGCCTGGTCCTGGGCATTCTGGGAATTTTTATTCTAGTTTATACATGCGTCACTTGTATATGCCAGCATTATATTCTTCTGTGTGTGCTCACAGGTCATCCGAAAAAGATGTCTTTGTAGCTGCTAAATACTTTAGCTCTATTTACTTTGTAAATAGTGTTAGTGTGAGTTGCCCAACAGCTTTTCTTCTACTGCATGCAATAATCAACAGTTGCATGCTCTTAAGTGAGACTAGTTAAAGGTTCTGTGTTTTGATGGCAAAAGCCCATTAACAAGATCTGTTACCATATATGCTTGGACTGTTGAAAGAAATGTGATTTGATTTTGTTATAAGGAAAGTTTTTGTTCAAATCCCAAAAGACATAATTAGGAACATCTTTTAAAATGATAAATTAAAGAGGTGTCAGGAGATGGGAGAAATTTAATGGGTTGACTCAGACACCTTTCACCTTTTTAGGGTGTAGTTCAGATCCTGCTGTGGAATGAAAATTAACTTGCTGGTGTCATTCTTGTCTCTGTTTGTGCAAATGGTAGAAGTATTGTAAGACAGCACAATTAGCAGTTGGCAGAGGACCGACAGTGCAGTTTCACTGAAGGTCAAGACTCAGCTCTATTGGCAAAGCAAGTAGGAAGTAAAATGCAAATAAGCCCAGAGGAGAAAAAACCTTCGATGTATATTCTTTTATTTTAAGAAGGGAATCTAATGACCTCTACTCTTTTCCATCTTGTTTTCCTCCTTGTCGTTCTTAATCAGATATTAATATATTGCAGGCAAGATGTCTTGCAAACGTCTGTCAAAACTATTAAAGTTCTAATAAAATGGACAGTGTACACTCAAATAGATAGTGTGTTGCAGAGTTTTAGAGACTGTTTGCAATTATTGTAGAGTCCAAACAATGCAAATATCTTGTGCCTGAGGACTGGAGGAAAGCAAATGTCACTCCAGTCTACAAGAAGGGCAAGAAGGAGGACCCGGGTAACTATAGACCGGTCAGCCTCACTTCCATCCCTGGTAAGGTGATGGAACAACTTGTTCNATAGTGTGTTGCAGAGTTTTAGAGACTGTTTGCAATTATTGTAGAGTCCAAACAATGCAAATATCTTCTTTGCAACTGAATGTGGTTTTTTTAAAGATGGCTGAATTTTAGATATCCTTACTTAATCACTTATCAAATATGATAATATCACAAGAAAATGTTGTAAATGGACAGCCTGGTGGGCTCCTAAATTTCTCTTAAACTGTCATGCCTGTCCTGTTCACCTGGTTCTTGTATGTTATTGCAGTATAAATTTCTTTTTTTATTTCTTCTGGCAGCTGGAAGGAGTTTCAGTATTTCTTCGACTCACTGCTTCTTAGAAAAAATATTAAAAGTGCATCTTTGAAAGCTTAAAAAGTCCATAACATAAAAAAGTAATGGTCTTTAGAGGTTTAATGGGGGAGTAAATAATTTCTGTAATATCAGAGAAGCCAAAGAGAGAACAGGACTTTCTTCCCAGATATTTTACTTGGCAATAGGGAAGACTATTTGGAGGTTACCTTTAAATGTCAATAAACTGCCAGAATTGTTTCAGTTAGAGCTTTTCATAGGAAGACTTCAGAAAAAAAGAATGTACTTTGTTTCCTTTTCCACATAGAACCTGCTGCTTTAACTGAAATTTTCTGGCTAAGAGGTTTGGGATTGGTTGGTTGGTTGTTTCTTCATTTAAAAAAACCCCACACCTTTTCCAAACTGGTATGTGGAAGGTGCATTAAGCCTGTATATATTTTTGTTCTGGTTTATTTAATTAATTATTCCTGTTCATCAGCTCAGGAACTAGAAAAGACTTGTTCAAAAATCTTCCCACCATTTAGTTTCTGTTATCTGACATTCATCCCATGTTCAGCAACAGGTGTCAGGTTTATGGTTGCAACACCCAAATGCTTAAATGTTCACTCTAGAATGGAGAGTAGAGTTTTGCCTTAACTGGCAGACCTGCCAAAGCAGTTAGATCCAGTTCTGTAAGGTTGATGCTGATTTAGAGGACCAAACTAATTTTCTACAACCTTCAACTTAATGTTTCATAAGACTACCAGGAGAAATTTTATTGTGCTGCAGCAGCTTGTTTCTTTTCTAACGAAATAGCCACCCATAGAGGCAGTATTCGGAGCAATAAGCTGAGTCATGGTCATTCTTTGTCATGATTAATTATTTGAAAATGAATTTTAGATTTGTGAGGTATCTCTTTTCCTGCTGTTCATAACAACTAAGTGGCTGAACATTGTGAGTAATTCTGCCTAACTTGTGCTAGTGCAAGTGGAGCAGCTGCTCTGTATTTTCAGTGTTCCAAGTAATAGAAGAAAATTTGCATCTAGGAAAAATAGGTTTAGTATCCAAACCCTTTTGTATGAAAAAGGGAAAACTATATGCAAAGCATTACGTTTTCGAGTGGCACAGGCATTTTTCAGCTACTCTTGCATGCAACCTGTTGGAAAGTCTCATGAATAGGCCTCTGTCCACTTATGAATCCAGGAGGGCACAAAGGAGGCATATAATAGCTGTAAAAGCCCAAGGTACAATACCACTAGTAGTAGATGGGAACTGCGTTTTGGCTGGCAACGAGCAGAGGCTCCTCTAAACTGTCACTAGCAAAGGACTGTGAACAAACTTGATCAGTCCTGCAATGCAATTTCCTAACAAGGCAAGTTCCTAAAATGTAACCAGTTTTAGAGACCCTTTTCTTGCATGATTGAGGCTCAGGAAAAGGACAAGAGCAAGACCTTTTTATCTAGCAATATACTCCTTTCAGACTGCAGTCCCTCTGAAAATCCAGCCTCTGGTATGTGGGGTTAAAAATATCATGTCCTCTTATCTGAAAGGGGAGAAGCACTCACTGGCTGAGCTAAGGCTTTCATATTTGCAAAATGATTCAAGAATCTCACTTGGAAAGCTCTGTAGAAGTGTCAGATATTATTATGTATCTTGTTGTTCCAAATGGCAAGAAGAAAATTACAGAAAGTAAGCCATCATTTTTGTGAATCAGAGCCCTCCCACTTCCTTACCACTGCTTAGCAATTTTTATGCCAGAAAAAGGAAGGATTTATTTAAAATCACAACTGTCATGAATGATGATTCCCAGCCCACACTCGGCTTTCGGAATGCTGCATCTCTCAGCTCTTTGCAATAAAGTTGTACAACTTCTGTAATTTTACCCCATTTATTACTTTCTGAAAAAACGGAAGGAACAAAGACTACCAAAGAGTAAGCTGTTTTAGTTCAAAAGACAATCTGAAAACCTGGCTTTTTTTCTGGATGGTTGATAAAGTGTCATTGCTTCAGATGTCAGTTTAGATCTATTCACCTTTTCACTGTCAGCACAAGATGCAGATACAAGACTGAATAACCAACCATGCTTCAGTCATAAGCTAAATATATCTTGCCACTCTGGATAGCCATGGAAATGATGAATACAGACTTAATTTTTTCTGTGAGCTGTGTGGTCTGTTAGCTTTCATATCTGTGTGAGAATTAGGTAAACACCTTTTTAATTTCAGATCATTTTTCTCTTTTATTAAAAATATGGGGAATTGGCTCCCAGCTGCCTTCAGCTTTGAATCTTGGGTATCTGGGTAGCCATGTGATTTTTATTTTGCAGAATTGTGCAAAAGCTCCTTCCAGCTCCTGAAGGCTTTGCCATTGTACAGGGTAGATGCTGCTGTTAGGAGGCCAGTGCAATTCTGCGGCCAATCCCGAGTGCATGTCCAGCTTTGTGCAAACAGGAGACCCACATTAGCAGGGTTGTAAGTACTGTGCCCTTTTGCACTCCAGCACCAGCTCTGCCAGTGGCAACACCTGTTGTGTGAACCCCTCTGATTTTTATCACAGAAGCCCCCCACATTTTTTTCCAGTGCTTTTTGTAATAGGATCTCAGAAACATTTGCAAGTCCAGTAGGCACACAGCTCCACTGTGACAGAAGATAATCTTATCAGGGAGTAAGGCGAGAGGAAGGTGAAGGGACAGGCAGTGCTGCGGGTCTAACACCCAGGGTCAATTCTTGTTTTCCATGGGCTTTGCTTGTAGGCTGGTACATCAGCCTTGGGGGGAGGTTTTCGTATCATTGTGATTCCATATCTAGTCAGCAGTGATCCGTGTGTTCTCAGAGGAAGATTTGGGAAATGTAAGGAGGAGCCTCCTCTCTTTATGGTATAGATTGGGAGTGTAACATGAGAGGGCTAGAGCTAGACAGTGCGGCAGTCCCAACTCTGAATCCATTCTGCTTTCAGAAGATGAGGAAGATGGCACAGCCACACCTCCCAACCGTATGGGGAATAAACACAGTAAAATTCACTAGATACTTCTGAATGCCTCATAATTATTAGTATTAGGTTTGGAGCCCGTGAGTTATTTTCCCAAGTTTACACTGAGCTCTACTGTAGAGAGTAAAATGTAAGCATCTAAAATCCCTATTCCAGACCCCCCTGGTTGAGCATTAGGCACTATGGTGCTGTGGTGGTAGACTAACGAGGGATCTGTAATTAATCTTCAGAGAGAAAGTGATTCTGGGTTTCAGTAATTAAAAAAATATCTACATTTAACTCGCTGTCTCCTGGCTCTGTTTGGTCATGCTTCAAGCAGATATTGAAGCCTGGAACAATTCCAGAGGTTAGCAGGAGTTTGACAAACAGCACATTGAGGCTATTTTTAATGTAAGGAGAATACATTTGGGGGTTTCTTTTTTTTTATTTTAATTTATTCTTTTCTTTAAAAAGAAAAAGGACAAACCCCAAACCATTCCTTGTACTGCCATCTGTACTGTACTGCCTTTGCAGCCTCTCCACCACCCCTTGCCAGTCTGTGCTGCCAGGCCTCTGCAGACACTTCAGCTGTGTCCTTTATAGGACGCCTGGCCTTTTAGGTGAATGCTGCACAGGCCATTCTCTGTTCTTGCCTGCAGCTCCCAGGCAGACAGAATTAGCCTTGGAAACAGCTGTATGGCAGACAGGGAGGGAGGCAGGGACCAGATCTCATGCTCTAACTATCTACTAAAATATTAGCACTTTTTCCAGAGAACTGGAATGAACCAAAGTTAGCCTTCATACATATGAGATTATTTCTGACCTGCAGCATATGATCTGAAATTAAATGATACAAAAATAAGTATTCCAAAACCTAAAGATGGTGGCTCATGGCTGCTCTCTGCAAGGTCTTGGGTCTGGTTGGTTGTTGTGCCAGAAAGAGAGAGTCTCCCTGTCATTCACAATTTTTCTCGTTCCTTTTGAATTATTTTTCTGACCAGCGATGGCTTCAGGGTTGATTCCACCATCTCTCAGCAGCTTGACAATCATGTAATTCCACCATCAGCTGAAGGCATATGAAGGGTGTAGCGAACTCAAGGGTTTGGCCACTTGCTGCTATGTACCATGTCAATGGGATATGTTCATATTTGCCTATTACCTGAACATTTCCAGGCCTCTGGGTTAGGACTTGTAGCAAGTGTATCTGCTTTACAAATAGTTAGGAGTTCCTTCAAGAGGGTCTTTAAAGCAAAATTATGTATTTCTCTAAGGAAAGTCCAAGTGAACTTTGTTACTCTGGCCATGGCTGAGAACAGCAATGCAGGGCCTGAAGCAATGGCAGAGAAATAGTGTGCAGAGAAATAGTGCTGTTGATGGACAGTGGGTCTGCAGGATTTGCAGGTGTGTTTCTGGTTTCAGGCAGCACCTGTTGGTGTGAAGCTTCGCTATATTCTGGGCATAACTTGTTTATTTACTAACCTACAAGAAATTTGTTTTTCTGAACAAGGCAGGTAATAACTAAGGCACTGTGCATGTAACCTCTCAGCAAATAGGAACACGCAGGGAGACTCATTAGCAAATATACTGGCTTCTGGTAAGACATTTTCTAATAGGTTTGGGTTTGGTTAGATTGGATCTGTCTTCAAGACAGTAGAGCTGGCTGCAGCTGTACCAAATCCCTTTCACCCACTGCTGGAAGAGATTGACATATGGGATCAAGCTGATGTAATTTAGCTGATCTTAAAATACTCAATAGCCAAAGATTGCTGAAGTAATCACTCCTCTACTCCTGATTACAGAAAATGCCTATAAGGTCTGTCCCCTTGTGCTGCCTCTTGTCAAATTGTAGAGCAGGCAACACTCAACTCTATTAATAGGTCTTTGAACATGATTAATTGGCTTTTTAAATGGGTCAGTTTCTTCCAAAATTTCTTGCTTACTTAGTTCCACTTGCACTTGCAACCTGTGATGCTTTGTTTTCTTGGTATCATCTGGAATTCTTTTCTCATTTGATGCACTTGTGTGATTTGATGCACAAGGCTTTCAGTAGAAGCCTGTTTTATTCCTCAGTTTTATTTGCTGCTTGCCTCTGCAGCTGCATCATCAGATTGCTTTTCTGTATTACCTGTGCAAATACCTGTTGAGCACTACAGATCCTTTACTGTCCTGCTTCACAAGTGATAGAATTACTGTAGAGGATTCTTGAGCATGTTCTGCAGATGGACCAGTCCTGCAGCCTGTTTGGATAGTTTGGTTTATTTTTAATGCTATCCTAAGGTGAAATATTTTTTCATGGTTTGTCAAACAAGATTATGGGTTTGACTGTAAAACTATGACTCAGCCTTCGTTTTTCTTACTAAGAATGATCCTGGAGGAAAGTGCAAATGAAAATGTCAGATCTGTCATAAATAATGTAAAAATGACAGCCAGGAGGAGAGGTCTCCTAGACCCTCTTTCTATCCACACACACAGAAAAGAAGTCAGTTCTGGAGGGCCGGGTCTGCAGCTTGTGCAAAGTTTTATCATCCTTTTGACTTCATTGCATTTAAGTGTTTACATCATCCAAGTATCTAGTCCAAATACCTATTTTTTGCCTTTTATTCTGGAGGAGTCTGTATCATCATTCTTCATTGTTCAGCTAGGAATTAAGCTCCTGTTCTTATCTTAGTTGATTCTATGAATGTATTTCATCTCTCTTGTATTTTATTTCTGGAAGCAATGCTCTATTCAGAGTGCAATTAAACTAGTAATCCTTTGCTCTATGTTTTGTTAGGAAGCCACTTTTAAAGATTTAATGTCTCAAAAAAGAAAAATTATGGTGGACCAGCAGTAAAAAATTTAATCCTTGACAATTCTTCAGCACACAATATATAATGTGGCTGATAAACAGTCTGGTCTGTTGCAGCTGATAGCGTGGGGGCATGGAATTGTGTTGCCAGTTACAAACATCCAATTTCAAAGGCATGTTCAGATGCTAACCTAGCAATAGGGATGAGATAAGAATATATTATACACGTAGTGATCAGAAGTGCCAGAAACCTTGAATTTAATGTCAGTGCCTGTTATAAAATATAGTGGGAAACTAATGAAAACAAACATTTCTTCTATCATCTTTTTTAAGGAGGAGAATCCTACTGGGGAAAACCTTTCAAAGATGAATTTAAGCCCAATTTGTCCCACACAGGACGTGGTGTTCTTAGTATGGCCAATTCAGGACCCAACACAAACAAATCACAGTTGTAAGTAGTCGCTTGTTTTTTGTGTTTTATTGTTTCCCTCCAGACATTGTGTCTTACTCAGTTAAGAAAACAAATGACATTTTACAAGCTACTCTTTGAAGTTCAGTCAAGTGAAGTATTTTGTTGAGTGCTGCATATTGAAGTCAGGGTAGCTACAGCTGCTCTTGCCCAGTCTAAAAGCAAAGTGAAGCATGGCAAGACCTGTAAGTTTATTATATCATCATTAATTTGTCTTTTCTGCTTTTAAGATGTGAAGTTTTTGTTCATTTTTGGCACTGTCTCCCCCCCAGTGTTATCCCTGTAAGATCATTACACCTCTCTACCCTGTTTAAATTTAGCCCCATATTGAACTTTTTGAAAGGGCTTAATGAAGTCAAACATATACACTATGGAAATCTTGCTTCTTTTTATTCACCTGATTTTAAGTAAGTGAGAACAGTTCTGCACTGTTGAAGTGTGTAGAACCCAGATGTGGCATAGTGCAGAATCTGGCGTTGAAAATTACTTGGTTTTTCAATGTACAAAAGCAGAATGAGGACTAAAATGAAGAACAAATTAATGAAGAAGCAGGAAGAACAAATTAAATTTAAAGATACTGAAGCTGTAATAACCTTCTTTATGTGTAACATTAATATGGGTGTTTGCCTGCAGTCTTTTGAAAATGTTCTATGTCACTGCAGCCAACTATTTATTGGTTCTTCTCTTAAGTATTGCAATAGAAAAAAGTTGTACTTTTATAGAGAGCCTCAGGAAAGAGAGCGAGAGTGCCTGTGCATGTACAGTGCTGTGTGTTGGGACTGGGAAGGGAGGAAGGGGTTCTTGGTGTTGGTCTCCATGATGCTAAGTATTATAGCTTGTAAACGGTGCAGTAGTGCGATTAGCTTTAATTAAACACAAGTGCTGCAAGTGCTTGTCTCAGGGCCTTTAATAGGCTTACTCACATACTGAAGGCAGAGCTTATTTTGGATTTGAATGTTATTGCCAGCACTCAGGTGCTAAATTAGGGCAGAGGCTTTTTTTTTTCTTTTTTTAAAAAAAAGGTATTCTGGAAACGGAAGTGAGAGGCAGTTCAGGAGCGATGTGCCATATTGAGTCACATCATCTGCTGCTGTAAATGTGATCCTATGTTTCCCTAAAATTTGCAAATGAAATATGGAATTCCGTTATATGTGAAGTTGTTGAGAGACTCCAGCTGCCTATATTTATAAAGCTTCCTAGGCAGTGTTTAGACACTTCTGGCAACTGTTGTGACCTTGGGAACTGGGTGAATAGCTCTCCCCATAGGTGACAGACACTGCAGTGCAGAGTGAGCTGGATCCCCTGCTTAAGGTGATACTTGAATAATGCTTAAGACTTCTCCTCTGGGATCATTCTGAGTTATGTTAATTTCATTGTCCCTAATTTTGTTTTGACTGTGGTGATGGATGAGAAGCTTTCTCTGTGTATTTACTACTGCTCAGATTTTTGGATTATAATGCTATATAACTGACCACTTGATAATCTTAAGTATGGGATATCTGTGAATAAAGTCATAGAAAGAACCCATGCACAGGGCTAAGTTGTACTGTTTGTCCTGTGTAGAAGTTTGCATTCTGTACAGCATGTCAAAGCTTTCCTAGGGCAAGTTATGTCTTGATAGATCATCTGGGAGATTGTTGCCCCTCCTGTTTGCAATCATATAACTTCCTGAGGCAGTTGCTTATATGGAAAAGTCCTTTTGGAATGCTTATATATTTTTAGCTGTCTCTAATGTAGTATAACAGATGGAGACAGAGAGGAGAGCCAGCACGGTGTATCCAGCCAAGATGGGTCATCGTGGTCTGCAGACCACAGTGTGGAAACCTCTGTCTCATATGCTTGTAGTCCAAGTCTTTCAAAGAAGCATTCAGCTTTAGAGAAAAGTTTCAGTAGTAAAGGTTGCTTTGGATTTGGTATTTTAGTCCCCATGTTTAAGTTTAAAAATACAATCCCCACAGTTAAGAGTTCGATTAATTAAAAACAAAAAATCCAAATTTCACAGGTTTTCATTACATTTGATACTTTGAAGTGTTCTTCTGCCATGTTTGTATCTGGAACACAAATTTGCTCTGTCCAGAGGAGAAATGGAGCACTGGCAGGCCAATTGAATGGAAGAGAAATGCTAAAAGTAGATACCCTAAAAGATAGAAGTTTACACTGGCAGAGAGCTTTTGTGTTATATTAACTGTATTTCCTGGATACAAGCTTTCAATCACACACAAGGAATGTACTTCTCAAGCAGGATACACATCTCCCTGTCCTGCATGAGCCTCCCAGGGCCTGCCTGGCCAAGGAGGGAGATGCTCAGAGTAATTTTGGACTTTGTGCAAGTCACCATGCTTGGAGTAATGTTTAGGCATATTAGTAAGGTATAAAAACAAGTAGTCAAAGCTCCAGAAATGCAAGACAAAACCCACAAAACAGGGGAGTTAAAGAATGTTTGGCCAGCAGGTCTCACAGAGAGGAGCCAGAGAGGGAGAGGGGCTTGTCTTCTCTCAGAGGGCTGTTACATACTCTTTCTGTTTTTAAGCATTACTGGCTGTTGTTGAGTGTCGGTGAGGCGATATGCTAACTGTTACCTCTTTATTGCTTCCAGCTTCATCACATTCCGCTCTTGTGCATATCTGGACAAGAAGCATACAGTTTTTGGAAGGTAAGTGAAGGACATTGGGAGCAGCAGTATAGCAGACGTGCTCTCCTGTGTGTCTTTCAACACTGCTTTCATCCTCTTATGAGCTGTCACCAAGGAATTTGGTCATGACAAGGCTGTTCTTCCTCATGGCATAGAACACAGCTTCTGCTTGGTTAGGACTTTCAGCTCCTTTTACTCTTTTTTATTCTATTCTTCTTTTATTCCCAACAATTATCATTGGTAAAAAATGTGTATGCTTGTGTGCCAGTGTGTGTGTACAAACATGTTTATGTATATATATAAAGATATCAATGCCAAGACAGCAAGGGAGCTTCAGTCTTTATAAAGAAGTCTCTTCCAAGTCTTTTCCAGTCAAGCCCTCACATGATAAATATCAAGGTACTTGATACAGAAGATATTACATAATCTCTATATTACAGTTTATTCTTTGCTTCCCCTGCTGCAGGTAGATGGTATTCACCAAGTCATGCATAGCTGTTTTAACAGATGCCTCAGTGCAAATGACAGGAAGGGGAATTTTACTAGCGTGCTTCATTGGTAATTCCTGAGGATTTTACAGTCTTTTTTTAAATGAAGATTTGGTTTTTTATTCTTTTCATAGTTTTATCCATTTGAAAGGCAGCAATTGAAAATAAATGCATGTGCTGTTTACTTTGATTGGATGTCATACACTAGTGCTGTACAATGAAAGGGATATATTTGATCCGTGTTCTGCCTGTGAGTTCTTGAGACAGAAGCTGGCTTCGTTTTAAACAATTATTTTAGTACTGTTAGTTATGATACTGACTCTGCAATAATTGCACCCTTTGAAATGTATTTCTTTTTCCTTTCTCAGGTTTGTACTAGAAAAAATTAAAGTCCTCTTGTCATTTAGTGAAAGCAAATAAATAAAGCAAATTCTAATACTGGAAGCTGAGAGCAAGTATATTCTTGGAGGAATTACATTACCTGTATTTTAAGACTACTTCACTTAAGCTACAATCTTGCAAAAATCTCACTAAATCCCATACAGTAATGCTGTTAACCTGAGCTTGCCACCTCATCAAATAGTATTAGGGTTAAGTAAGCTCAGCTGAAAATGTGACTGTTTTTCAGTTCTGGATGCAACCTGGCTCCAGTGAGCAACCTGTATAGTCCTCCAGTGTCTGTGCTGTGTTCCTCCAGTGTGCTCCAGTTCTACCATAATTCACCAGGAAAGAATCTGGAGAGTGGCTGAGCTTACTGCTGTGCAGTGAGTGTGCTCCCAGAAGCCTTCGCACCATGCATGACATCTCCAGTACATTAGGACTGAAATAGCTCAAATGATGTTTCACACTGTAGGTTATCCTTTAGAGAGGAATTACTTCAGTCCAAGTGCAACTGGTTAAGTGTATATAGCAGAGATTCATGCAATTTTAGCAAAGACTCTCTTAATTTTTTAATTGTCCTTGCTACTACAGAAATCTGAACTGATTTCTGAGCACTGCAAGTATTCTTAGCTGAAATACAAGAGAAAAACTTTATCAAAAAGGTTGGGTTAGAATCATGTTTGGCTCCCTGCGTGAAAACTGAGTGACATCTTCATCAGAACATAGAGCAGATGAGTCTTACTTGACTCTCTTGCATGTAAATGAAGATTAATTCAAAGAATGTAAAAAATTAAGATGCTGGGATAGATGCATTCAAATCACTCTATATTAATCTACAAATTGAATACTTGGATAATTGAATTTAATCTAAAAGGCTGATTTGTGCGGCTCTTCTGTCATCAAAATTCTTAGCTGTTTTTACCTGCATTTGTTTTTAAAAGCCATAAAAGCCAAAAGATTCCAGAGATTGTAACTCTAGTGGAACTTCAGATTCAGTTTGCTATTTTAGGTCCTGGGTGTTCCCAGGATTTGGTGACTGTATCTGATCTTAGACTGTATAGTACAATAATATCTGGGAATAATATCTGGGTTTAAGAATAGAATGAACCCATGAAATCAGAATTCTTTGTTTCCATGAATGTTTAATTGGATTATCTTAATTGGATGCTTACTGGCCTGTTGTGACTTTCATATAGATTTCAGGATTACTTATTTTAGTTAATATAAAAACCTAAATACTCTGATCTCAACTGTGCCCTCAGCTATTTCTATGCAGCTCTGGTTCACTTTGGTTAGTGTCACATATGTATCTTTGAGAGCAGAATCTGACCTGTTTGTAATTTGTATAGAACTTTTCAGCAGGCTTTCCTTACTTTTGAGAGCAGAGAAACAGCAGAAGAGCAACTATTCCCCACCCCACCCCTTTCTTGTTTTTTTGGCTCCTGTGTGGAATGGAACATTGGAAAGTTCCTTCTCTGGAGAGCTGCATCTTGTTCATGTCCCCACTGGTTTTAAACACAATTCTTGCCTAGTAGCAGCTATTAAGAGTTGGGTGTTTGGCTGTTAAGTATGTTTGGAAAACACACCAGCTGCAGGCAGTGAGACTGAAGAGTTGGCACGTGTCTGGCTTGGTGCACTGGGAATTTCAAGTCTGAGGAGGAGGCTGAGGCTGGAGGACGGGGAGGGTATCTTGTCATGATTGTGCTGCCCACCATGGCAATAATGAGGATGGATGTTACTGAAAATAAAGGAGACAATTTGACATGGATAGGGAGCAAAAACAAAGGTGGAGAGTGAGAGAAGAATGCCTTCCCTTGGAGGTGTGTTGCAGGCTGCATGAATTTCCTGCTCCAGCAGAGCTGCCTAGATTAAATTAGTAATTACCATTCCTAGTAATTACCACTTCTCCTGACTTAAAGAATGCTGTAATTAACATGAAAACTAACTGGTGGCTTTTGTTGGCTTCTAGCTGACTGGTAAAAGGTTTAATTTAGAAACTCAAATAATGTAAACCAACTGACTTGCATTTGCTGTGCACAGAGTGGATGAGAAGCATTTGCAGGTGGCTGCTGCACAGGGAAGGTGCTGTCTGCTGCTGTTGTGGGCTATGTGTGCGTGGCTCCCTTTTATCCATGCCACAACTGGGACTTCAAGTGCTGAGTGAGCTGCATCGGCTGCGGGGATGTTATAGCCAAAACACCAGTATAGGCTCACATTCCTGTCTGGCATGCTTTATGAAATCCAGATGCAAGCACATCTCATCCATGTTGTTACTGTATTTTCTGTTACTCCAATGGCTTACGGCTTCTGTGGATCAGAGACCTTTATAAGCAGAAATAGAAACATAATCTTTGTCCCAGAGAGCTGTGTAAGTAGAAAAGAGACTGCATATAACAGGAAAGTCACAGTAATGACCCCTTTCAGCCTACCTTCCAGCAGCTGTTTGCACTTCCTTCAGAACCAGGGAAAAAGAAAACCCCAGGAAAAATGAAATGGCTTTGTGGATGTTTTGGGGGAGCCCGTTCCAAAGCTAAAGAGACACACAAAAAAGTGCATGTTTAACCTAATAGTGAAAGGTGATTGAACCATGCTGATCAGCAGGAGGAGAGAGATGCTCTCTGAATTTTGGGTGAGATTTAGGACAAGCAGGGCATGATGGGCTTGAAAGGGAAAGGCAGGGTTGTAGGGATGTGATGTGATGTGATAAAAAGAAGGGCAATAGAGGGAGTGAAGTGCTGTGGTCAGTGGCAAAGCTGGGAATGATCTGTGCAGCAGTTCTGTGTGTTTGAGCATCACTTGTCAAGAACTGAGAAAAGGATGTGGGGACTGAGACAGGAGATGCATATATGGAGGACAGTCCATATAGACTGTTTGTACATAGCTGCACATGTCTGCTTATGCAGGTAACTTAAAACTGTCTCTCAAGGTTTCTGCTGCTCAGTCTTCAATTCTCTTTTTCCTGGAAATATTGAACAAGGTGGTTTAGGAAACCTCAGAGCTGGTCAGATTGGAGGCATTGTTCAGACATGCTCTCAGCTTAGTCTTCTCTTTTCATCCCTCCTCCTTTTGCCATATGCTCTTGTGGAAGTTTTCTTTCCTTGGATAAATATCACTCTGTATTAAGTATTCCTTAGCCTATTTAATGCTTTCCATGGCAATTCTATAGAATGGGGCAATGAAAGTAACTCTTGTCCTCTAAAGTGTAGTTAGCTGCATAAAACAACTACCAGGCATTATTCAGTTACCCAGGTACGGTTAAATAACACATGGTGCCTGTTTCCACTTGTAACATTCCCTGTATGATTTGAATCAGCGAACCCCAATGGCTTCTAAGCTGGGAAACTCTTGTTGCTCTTCTGCTTTAATACATCTGAAGAACAGAGAAATTGTGTGACAGCAGAAGAGCTGATTCTGTTGTTGAATCTGTGCAGGGAGCCTGACCTAATTTTGCACTGCAGAGTCTGCTCCCCAGGCACCAGGATAGGAGTGAAGAGCAAGGTGGGAAAATACACCAGGCCTCTATGTGGAAGCCATGGCTGTGATTTAATGTAGCACATGAGGACTGGGCTGTCAGAGCTGCATGAGGGCTGCTGTTGTGTCCAAAAAGTTGTATGATCTCTGAAGAGGAACTTGTGCCAGAGGACAGAAGTCCTTATGTGCCAGGTTCATCTCTTGAGCCTAGTTTCAAAATGCTTTTTTCAAGTTGTTTTATTTTTTTGGCGATCTTCATTACTGTGTCTCGCCTGCTAGATTAAGCCCTTATGAGAGATTGAGGTATTTCAACTACATCCTTGTTGCAAGTCAGAATTGCCTGCTCCTTTTCAGGTTGGGTGTATACACAGAAAACATTTTGTCCTGAGCGTACTTGTTTGTGCACGTATATATTGTTGTTTCTGTGTGTGTATATAAATATATGTACTCCTTTTTATAAAAATAACCTTGAGGGCAGAATGTGTTTACAAAACAATGTTTCTTTCTGGTTTCTGTTTCTAGTTTAAAGCTTTTTTTTTTTTTTTTTTTTTGAGAAAGTCCAGATATTGTTCTTGTACCATCTCCTGACCAGGAAACTCTATCGTCTTGGACTGCTGCCATCCCCAACATTGCATAAGGGTTAATTCCTATAATTCTTCTAAACAGAAATAGGAGAAATAGAAAGTCCATGTGTGAATGTCTGTGAGACTGCTAGGGAGCTGCAGTTTTCTTTGGAGCAGCACTAATATAGCAGTGAGACTTTCTTTGGCATATAGCAAATGGATGGAGCTTGCTCCAGATATTTCCCTTACACTTTCACGCAAAGCCATTGGCCGTGGTTATGAAGCAAGGTTACTAGTTTGCATAAAGGAGCCTTAACAGGAAGTAAGATTTTAAATAACATCTCTAAATTTGAAATGCAAAGATTTCCAGTGCTAACCTAGCTCAGTTTTCAAGAAAACAAAATTGCACAAGTAAGGGCGCATTTTTTTTCTCATTACTATGCTAACAGAATAAAACCTAAACATACCCACCTTGTCGTCCATGCTTAAATGTAATGCAACATTTATCAAGCTCCTCTAAAAATACAACAAGCTGTCTCAGGGATGCTGAGCTAAATATATATAGTTGAGATCATCATTGCTCTGTTCAACGTCTGCTGGAAGTACACAGCAAATCCTTGGTTTTACTGGTTGTTCTGAAGTAAATGGTGCTTTGAAGGTGTCTTTTCACTGTAGGATGTCATTGGAATGTCTGTTTAAACCTCACTTAGTCAATTTAGGACAAAGCATGCATTGCACCTTATAAAAGGTATAGAGCCATAAACAGTGGAAAGGTTAAACTTGTGTCTGCCCTGCTCCCTTCCCTGCTCTGCTGTGCTCTCAGCTTAGCACAAGTGATGCTGAATGAGGAAGGCTGTTGCGTTGTGACCTGTCACCACCTGTGTAACACACCACGTATAAAGAGATATTAGTCTGAACTTCTGGAGTTTGCATTTTGTTTTAATGAAAATGATGTGCAGGGTTCTTTATGCTGAGACTCAGATTTATTCATAGAACAGGTTTTATCTCTTTTTGTTCAAATTTAGTGGATGATATGATTAGAATGATATTGTGTCTCTCTCTTCAAATGCTTTAATGTACTGATCTGATGGTCTTTTTTACATATAACTTATACTGGCTTTTTTCTTGGTGAAATATCTGTAAGCTTTTCTTCTTAGACCCAGAACAGTGTTGTGGGACAGGCAAAGAATCCTCAATACGGATTGGTTTCCTCGTTGTGTGAGGAGCAATTGCTGTATGGAAGGCCAGTGCATGGGGCTTAGGCACATTGTATCTTGTCAAACTGATTTTAGTGCTGCCATGTAACATCATGAGATTTGACAGTAACAACATGGAATGTTTCGAGAGCCTGCCTGTACGTCATCTCTCAGACAAGCCAGAGGAAAGTTTGCAGAATCCTTCATGGTTTGAGATTTCAAGTTGAAATATCCCATTCTATTCTGCATCCAGCCATGAGTGCCCTGATTAATGTGTAGTTCAGTTTTTCCTGGATAGGTGGTGTTTGCAATCAGACCTTGTCCTTTGGGGATTTTAATTTTTACTGATGAAATTTTTATTCAGCTGGGCCTGATCCTTGGCAGGGCATGCAAGTGCTCCCTAAACAAAAATGACTAGTAAATTATCACCAGTTCCTCTGGTCAGAGCTCTCTTCTCTGAGCTGGTGGTTTGTATTCAAATTCTTTTTTATTGGTATTATAGCAGTGTCTAGAGACATAAACACCTCTTGAGAGCTCCTTGTGCTGACACTGTAATATGCATAGAGATATTTTCTGTGCAAAATGTTAAGAGAATGCAGGGGTGTAAAAGAAAGCAATTTTCCATTTTAGAAGCAAGAAGCTAAGAGGAAAAGAGAGTGACATACTCTGCAGACATAACAACTTTGTTTTCTTCCCCCTTAGCCCTTTATAAACATGTCATAATAGACTATTTAGGTCATTTACTGATGACCCGTGAATGCCATGTCTATCACAGCCTTTTAAAACACGCAAGTGACGGAGTATCCCCAATAACATGTAATTAGCATGGTGAACAAAGATTCGTGAGCATCGCCAAAATGCATTAGGGCTAATATTGTGGGAGGTCTAGCTATGGGCTAAGGGATTACTCAGTTCTGAGTTTGCTAGTGCATAGCTGATCTGGCTATTTCAAATTATCAGAACCTAATTAAATGAAAACATATGAGCAGATAATGAATGGAGCTGCTGGCTAGAAAATCCTCCAATATTAAATCACTAATTTCCTTTAGGGGCAATTGAAATACAGTGAATATATCTTAGGCTGTGTGTTAATCATCAGTATTATATGTGAATCTCATAGGGGCCTGGAGGAGGATTTTAAAATTGAGTTTTTGTTACGAACTTTCCAAAGTTCATGCAGGGTCTAGTAGCCCTGTGCAGCTTCCCCCAGTGTGCTACCTCCCGTTGCAAGCGAATGAGGCTGTTCTAGCCTGAATACATGTTTTTTAATTGCTCTTAAAAGTCACAACCTGATTACAGAATATCGATAGGTCCTTGGGGAATGAAGGGGAGAAGTTTAGAGCAGCGCAGCAGAAACAAAACATTAGCAAGGACGGCTCTGCTCAAGGCAGGTGCTGAGCATGCCCTCTCTGACTTGGATCATTTTATTTTCTGTGATGGGATCTGTCTTTTGGGGCACGTTTAGTGCCTGCCCCAGCTCGTGGAGTGGCAGTGAGGGGCAGTGGGGCTGTGCACTAAGCCCCCGAGGGGTGTTGAATGAGAAGGACCCTCTTGCCTCTCAAACCATGGTGGTCAGCCTGTTTGGTTTGGTTTGGTTAACGTGGCTCTTGGGAGGAGTGTGTCAAAAAGGTGTATCCATGTGAAATGGACCTTCAATTGAAATTGGGTCCATGTTTTTGAAATACCCTTTAGATTGGTGTGAAGTGGTAGTAAAAGGTGAATTTCTTCATTGGATCAGACCATTGCAGGTGAGACCCAGGGGGCCTGTCCTGGTGCTGGCCGGGCAGACTGTTGTGCTGGGACTAGAGAGGGCTGCCTGGCTGTGAAACACCTGCAAGAGTGAAAATCATAGTAGATGTAAATGTGTCAAATACCTGTGAGTATGATGTGTCTTTTGGTTGAGGCATTGCTCATTTCTCTGATAGGAAAGCAGAGCTAGGTGGTAA
The DNA here is from genome assembly GCA_013398125.1 of Aegotheles bennettii. Lineage (NCBI taxonomy): Eukaryota > Metazoa > Chordata > Aves > Caprimulgiformes > Aegothelidae > Aegotheles > Aegotheles bennettii. The sequence continues at coordinate 385,152 of VZRW01010584.1, forward strand.
AACATTCTACATATTCCACCAGTTTGATATTTTTGTTTCCCACCAGTTTAATTTGTTTTTCCTCCATTTCATCTGCACAGCCCTTGACAACCTACCTGTGCTAGTACTGGAGTCCCAGTAATCACCAGCAATCAGGCTTCAAAACAGTTGCCACCCCATGAAGGCTGGAGGATTGCTGGCTCTTGGGTTTGCAGCCCTGGGCTCCTCAATGGTGGGGTCCTGCCCTCTTTTCTGAGTTCCCAGCCACAAACTCCTCTGGCTCCAGGAGCAGTGTTTCTGAGAATTATGGCTGCTTCTCATTGTCCCACAGCCATTAATGTGGGCTGTATTTTTGTTTCCTGGCTTGGCTCTATTAAAACAGATGTTATCCAGCTACAGCCTGCTTTTCTAAGGGATCTGGACCGCTCAGACGGCCTGTCTTCGTCTTTATTTATTGCTCTTCTAAATATAGCTGCTTTCAAATTTAATTGGGGATGATGATGTGGATAAAAGTGTGAAATACCCTGGGACCAAGATCTGATCCCAGCAGGACCTCTGGAAACATACTGACTCAGTGGTTCCTATTTAAAATTAGATTTTGACACCTGTCACCTAGTTTTTTACTTCATGTGTGCTGTGTTCACTTCATATCATTCTGGTTTCTCAATAAAAATATCAGCCGCCTTCCAGAAGTCTGTTCCATGGACATTGTTATCCCGCTTAACCACATCTGTTGTCTCAAAGATAGAAGGTTGTTTGACAGACTCTGTTTTCCACAAAACCCTGTTGATTGCTGTTACTTATTTCCTTTCTTTCTTAATCATTTCCTGTCTCTGCTATTCCATTATTTTGCTGGGACAGATGCCAGGGTGACAGACTTATAATTGTCTGGGGCACACCATTTATCCTTTCTAAATGTCCTTTTCTGGAACTTTCCCATTGTTCCACACTTCTTTTGAAAATGAACATGCAACAGTCCAGAAAGTCTTCAGCCTTTCTTGAACATTTTGAAGCAAGTATTTTGATATGTTCATTTGAAAAATGAGAGGCTAGAGATCTAACATCCTCCTCAAGAGAAACCGTGGTGAAAAGTGTCCTGGTGTTATCTTGTGGCTGTGACTCAATGCTCTGCTGCTTTGCCAGAGCCCTCACGAGCTCACTGTCATGATGTGCCTTAGGAGCAGCACTGAGCTTTCTGCGTTGTTGGTGTCATTAGGGACAGCTCTGTCACTGCTCTCCAGTAGTGCCATAGTTACGATTCCTTTTCTTCCTAATCACACTCTTCAGTCTGATATACAACTTCCTTTTTTTTTTTAAAAAAAAGAAGGTAAAAAATCAGAAGTTAATGAAAACATTAGCTTTCTTGGACAAATCTGTTGGTTTGTTTTCCAAAGCTCACGGGAGTAACAGATGAGCTCCAAACTTATGAGTGTAGCATTAGCAAGTGGAACCCATTTTGAAATGGGTTTGTGTCTTCTTGCACAGATGGCTGTCCAGAGTCGCTCGTGGTCCAAAGTCACTCATTGTCCATAGTCACTTGTTGTCCATAGTCGCTCTTTCTCCATCTTGCTGTTTTGTGTGGCTACCAGGTTTTTGGAGAAATGGCTTTGCTTTGCCTGTGAGTGTTTGGCTTTTCCATGTTATGTTTAATTTTAAATTCAAATCCCAGATTTGAGAAAAATTCTTAACTTCTGCACTGTACTATCTTAGGTCTTCCAAATCTAGTTACTTACTCCTCTTCCCCCAGACATGATGGTTTAAAAATCTGCTAGAGTAGTGGGCATAAATTAGATATATTAGATGTAAGGGTGCAGGAATATTTTGAGAGTGTTGTGACAGCTGGAAATCATCTTCTTCCTCTTTTAGGGTGGTTGGTGGCTTTGAGACTCTGACTGCTATGGAGAATGTAGAAAGTGACCCAAAAACAGACCGTCCCAAGGTATGTGTGAAGTACCAGGGGCTGTGCAGGAGGGAGCAATGCTTACAGCCTTGTGTGGCAGTGCAGTTTCCCCTACTGCTGCTTCCCTGAAAGCTGAAGTTGGGGGAGATTGTGCAACTTAACCAGGAGATTGATTTGCTCTTTTCTGCGCCCAGGAGGAAATACGAATTCAGACAACAACCGTTTTTGTCGACCCGTATGAAGAGGCAGATGCCCAGGTGAGGATAGTTGATTAGTTGGGTTTTTTGAAAGGCCAAAGCTCTGCTTTGGAGAACTTTGTAACAATGCCTTTTCTTTGAACATGGGCAGCACCCTGGCCCATACGGTTGCAAGCTAAGATTAAACAGCTGCCATTCAGCATTGCCTTGTGTACCAGGGTCATCGCCACTCTTACAGCACAGAGGTCTTGTAACTGAGTCCGACACGGCTCCCAGTCCATCATGCTTCTGATGGTTTCCTTTCCTTTTCCTAGCCCTCAGTAGCTATGGGTAGCTGCAGGTGAGAACAGAGCAGTTTTGTTATAATGGCTGCAGACAACCTATTTGTAGTGGCCCTTGAGGTTTGTCTCCTGAAGCCTGCCCTGTAATCATAGTGGTGCTGATTGCTGTTTTAGAGTGCTTTAAAGCTTCAAATAATTGTAGACATTTTCTCCTTACTGTGGACTAGCTTTTGGAACAGGTTGCACTCTTTGCTTCCCACAGGTCGCTGCAGAAAGAGAGAAGGTCAAGCTAGAAGAAGAAGCAGCAGCCAAAGCCAAAGCTGAGGTGGTCCCACCAAAGAAAGAGGTCCAGACTCCTAAAACTTACCGGCAGGGGATTGGAAAATACATTAACATGGCTGCAGCGTGAGTTCCCTGCCCATCTGATCTTTGTTGAGTGTTTTAGTTGCCTTTTCTGCTGAATGCTGACCCTGTCCAGTGCCATTGCTCAGATGTTTGTTTTGTGCCAGCAGGCTTTGCAAAGACACTTAACGGTGAAGAGTTCCCTCTATTTCTGTTGTTTTTCAAGATTACAAGTTAACTGAGCTTTTCTTTTAGCACTTGAGCATAACCAGGCTGGTATTTAACAGCATGTGCTGACTTCAGAACTGTAAATACATTTCCACAACTCAGAAGTCCTTGAGGAACTGTACTGTGTCACTTCCTACAACCGTCTTTATTTTTTTCCTCTTCTGCAGCTATTTCTGAAGGCCATGGTCCCACAGATGTTTCTCTCTCAGCAGCTTCTCCCCTGCACAAAGTAGTTGCCTTAAGCCCTTATCAGTCTGCTGATCTGGTTCCCTGTTGAGCCACAAAAACAGTTGTACCAGCACAACTGAAATGGCTGGAAAGGGGAGCAGGTTCCCAGGCTTGCTGTGGGAGCACAAGGGCGCCTGGCGAGTAGCTCCAGGGTGCCTGGCTGGTTGTACAAGCTTGTCCTAAAGCATCCTCTGCCAGACACCCTTTGTACACCCGTTGAGATTGGCAGCATCACTTGCTTTCCTAAGAACAATACAGAATCCCACCTGAGTGGCAGCTTTGCATGAGTTTTGGATAAATTAAAATAAATGCCTTCCACTGGATTTTTTACAGACTTCTCTAAAAGCATTTGCAAAAATGCTGTTGTCTGCCTGCCGCATAAAGGCGTGTATTTATGCATACACAGATCTGGACAGCTATTTAATCAGCTTGTGTGTGCCTGCATGACTTATAGGCATTTGCATAACTGTGAGAACAAAAATATGTTAGCCCACATAGGTCAGTTTTGTGTATCAGTTAAATGTTTCAGTTACAAAATATTACTTGTCCCCTAAAATACTGTTTTCAGTTTAAAATTGCTGCCATTCTGCACTGTATTCACAGAGGACATCCAGGCAGAGTTTACAGTTCTGTGGAAACAGCCAAGTAGTATAGACAGGACTTTTCTTTCCTAGTCTTTCACTCCTTGCAGCCTGCCTTGAAACTGGTCTGCAGTAGCCCTTTGGGCCAGTTCAGGGTTCTCAGTTCTCCCTATTGGCTACTGAAACCTGACAATAAATCCACGGTGTGTGAGCTGGCTGCATAGTTGTTCCATGGGGTTGCCAGATCGGTTCAAGAGAGGCTGAGAATAGCAGCAGCAGCTGCAACAGACCGTGCTGAAGAAACAGGAAAGGATCTGAAAAACACCCAGCTGCTTTACACCTAGTTCCCCATAAAACCTTTAGCTGCCACAAATGCAGGTGAGAAGATGGGGAGGGAACTTGTGGCTCGCATTTTCATTGTGACTGTGCTAAAAAAAAGTACAGCTGTTAAATCTTCAGCTCTGGCCTGGAGAACTTGCTGGGTTTTGAACATGTTCCTGGAAATGTTCAAAGCCTGACCCAAACCATCCCCACAGGCTGGGACACCCCTCTTTTTGGGTGTGCCAGAGGCCCCCCATCCCCACCCCTGTGCAATCCCCATGCTGCCACTTCTCTCTAATGGGTAAGGGATGGGCTGGCTCTGGTATGGCTGTTGCTGGGAGAGGAAAGGCATCCAGCAGCCCTGGTCCCACCGAACAGTAAGTGGTCCCTGAGAGTTGTTTTCCTTTCGGCTCCAGGAAGCGCAGCGTGGAAGATGACGGGCCCTCAACCAGCACAGCTGCGAAGAAAAAGAGCACAGGCTTCGGGGACTTCAGCTCCTGGTAGCAGCGTGGGGAGCCTAGCACTGGAGCAGCACAGCAAAAAAAGAAATAGCAGCTTCCCACGTGTCCCCGAAGAGCCTGAAGGCAGTCTGTCCTGGGGAGGGAAGGCACCAGCCTGCCCTTCCACTGGGGAAGAAGACTGTTGCTTTGTTAAGGCTGGTTAATGTGGCTTTGTTTGCTAGAGAGCTGTGCTCCCCCCACCGCATCTTCCTCGAAGGCCTTTTTGTTGTTGTTTTGCTAAGCAGGGAGCAGGCAGCCCAGCTCTGCTGGGGATTAGCTGGACCCTTTCTCTGCTTGGCTGGCAGCAGACCAGGCAGAGCCCAGCCTTGCGGGATGCTACTCCAGTGCACAGCTACGCTGGTGAAAGAGCTCCTTTGACAGGTAATCGTTTCCAGACGAGCCAAGTCTGCCCGACGAAGGCAGAAATTCATGTGGTGGGGAAGCGCCTGTGCTGCTGTAGTGCTCTGCGGAGGGGAGGAGAGGGCTCCAGCCTGTCCTGCCCTTCCCTCCGAGCTGCCTTTTGCTACTCCTCAACAAGGACCAATTCTGTCTCTTGCTCTTTGTGTGCCTGCCTCCTGGCTGGACTGACTGCTGTCAGTCTCCACAGGGCCCCGCTCACTCCAGAATCAGCTCTGTGCCCGTTTGAGTCTCTGACAGCCTGGGAAGCAGCGACTGTAGATGGGAAGCCTGGGGCAGCCATACAGCCTGGAGCAACTGAGCAGGAATAGGAACAACTTTCTTTTCGTTTTTTACACATCCCTGAAGCCTTCTCCTTGCAGGGAACACACACCACAGTCTGCCCTGACATCAGTCTTCCCATCGTTAGGGAAAAGCATATAATCTAGCTGACAGGCGTCTCGGATATTTCCACTGCATACCCACAAATTAGTAGGAAGCTTAATAAAGGTCTTATGGGGTAAAGATACATTTTAATGTTTTAATCCAAAAACATGTGTTACCATCACTTAGATGGAGCAGGCTAAATCCTGAATATTACTTTTCAGTTCATCTTAGATGATGGAAATATCCTCCCTACCTCCTGATGTGGCTGAGGAGACAGTTTTGTAATCAGCTTTGTAACAATGCATTTATATTGGTGGGTTCATGTTTTAAGAGAAGACTCCATTTATATGAAATTGCTGTAAAAACTTTTGGTAAAATGTTTTGAATTAAATGCTTTTATTTTGAGTGCTTGCCTTTGACTGTTCAACTGTCGTTTCCAAGATCATGGCATTGCAAAGTTGATTGTTGTACAAGGAAATGATTCATTCCTACTTTTTAAGATGCTCACAAGCAACTCTGGGATCTTTGCGGATATGATTACATCTTTGTTAAATCATAGGAAGTTCAAACTAGTCTGAAAGAATAATAGGGAGTTTTTGTTTTGCAAAATTTTGCAGCATGTAAGTTTGAAATAACACGTGTTTGATTCCTGGAACAGGGGATATGATGGCTCTTTCCTCAAGCTGTGTCTCTTGTGTCTCACTGAAGCCTCTTGCTTCTCCTGGGCCGGCCTTTCCCTGATAAATTGTTATTGATCCCTTCTACCTAACTTCTCTTTCAGCACGTTTTTGAGTTGTCAAGTTCACAGTGTTGCTAGAGCTGGAACAGGCCATTCAATGAAATCTGTAAGAGTAAAATGCTTTTTTGTACTAGATTAAAATGGATATTATTATGAAAGAAAGGAGCTTTTGATCACAAGGAAGGCAACAGAGGTGTGGCAAGGACTTCTGTTTCAGCAGGAGTCCTTGTTACAGATTGATATAAGGGACAGTTTCCTTTCACAGCAGCAGGCTGCAGAGATAACTCCCTGCTTTCCCTTTCTACTCCAGCTTTTTGGCAGCACTCGCTACAGTCTGTGAAGGACCACTGCCATGGAAAGTGCAGATGGGACTGCTGCGCTTCCAAGCGTTGCCTTTTGCACTGCCTGTTTCATTGCCATTTCCCACCATAACATTGGACACAAGAGAAGAATTTCCTGGCTTCTAGGAAAGGAGGAGTGTAACCCGTTTAGTTTTGCTCTAAGCAGGGGTGAAGTTCTTCAGCCTCTGTTTGCCACTCAACCTGAATCCGGTTCTCAGGCTGGTCTGCTGGTGCTCCCTACTGCTGTTGGTGTCTCCCAGGCTGGGAGATGTGGGCACTGGCCTGTCCCCAGGTGCTGGAGTGGGGTGTGGATGTTGAGCTGTTTGGCCAAGGCCATGTGCTGAGTCAGCAGCTGGGCTGAGGTTTGTACCGAGAGCCTCTGCAGAGCAGCGGGACCGTTGGTGCTCAGGTAGCCAGACCCTGCAGCAAACTCGTATTCTAAATTTCCACCTCTTTGCTCCCTCCCACACTTGTGGTTTTGCATATGTGGTCAATTTTTTTTCAACTTCAGCTTTTCTTATGATCGGCAAAGCCACAGGGACAATGTGACACAAGCTTTTCTCTAAAAGATGAGTGAAAATGGTGAACTGTACTGATGGGGGCACAAGATGGGTACCCAGAGAGTAGGGCGGTGTGGTAGCCCTGGTCTATACAAAACCTGGCTCTTTGCTGGTTTTGCTGGTCTTGCTGAAGCCTTTTCTGCCCCTTGTATCACTTGGTTCTCCAGCGAGGGTGGTGTGTTAAAGGAGTACCCAAAGCAACTACTGCTGCGGCCAGAGGGATAGGCAGGAATTGTGCAGCCTTACTACAGAAACTCACTCCTGGGAACTATTGTGCTATTTGTAAGCACATTTTTACATTCTTTGTCTTTGACACTTTTCCAGTAAATGTGCTTAGAGAGAAAAAGTAGGATTTTAACCAGAGGCTGAAGTAGCTTTTGTCTGGCCTTGTAGAATAACACCAGCACTCTCTTGCTTTGCATTGCTCCATACCTGAGTCATTTTGCTGAAAGGCAGAGGCACTGGGTGACCAGTAAATTCATCATTTCCTGACATCTGGCACTGTAGCAGCGAACACCATGAGCACAAAACACCCTTTAGAAGGCAGTGGCATGCGGTGGGGCTGGCAGCCGCTACCACTCGTTTCCATGCAGCCACACAAAGACTTGGAGCTCACGGGAGACTCAGCTCCTCATCTCTGCTTCTTCTGGCATGAATTCAGCCTGGCCTCTCAAGGACCACAGTATTCTCTGTGTAGGAAACAGCACTGAGTGAATAGTTTTTAAGCTAAACAGCTGCAACTCTGTTTCCATATTTACTGAGAGAAAGAGCCCCAAATACTGTTGTTCAGTTTAATTTTGCCTGTTTACCACTGGCTGGAATTGCTACAGCCCACTGTCCTGGGAGCAGGAGCTCGTACAAGCAATTACACAGAATTACAGAATCACAGAATCCTGGGGGTTGGAATTTGCTCTGCTTCAGCATTACATGGTAGATCGTGGTGGTACCCATCACATGTGGGGCCATGAACTGTGAGTAGTCAAACTGTATTTCAAAGTCTCTTAAGAAAGTTCTGCTTCTCCCTCCAGCTCTTTTCAAGACAGGGGCCAGGCAAGGAGTGTTCCCCAGAGCCCAAGCCACCCTTGGCACTAAGGGTGAGCTCGATGGGCTGGAGCGGAGCAGCACATGCGGAATTCAGTCCAGCACAGCTTGGCTCACTTCCCAACTGTGCTAAATTCACTCCAATTTACTTCTTACTCTGAATTAAAAACCACACAGAACATACCTCTATCAGGTACTGCTCCAGGATTGTCCGTTGTATCTGCTGGAGCCTGAACAGCAGGCACAGGGAAGATGTTTGGGCCCTGGACCAGCAGCTGTTGGGATGCCCCTTGGTACCAGAAGCAGAGCAGAGCATAGGCAGAGATGAATGGACAGAGGCAACCTGGAAGAGCCTGTGATGATTGGTAGGATGGGGATGGGGGGAAGAAAGGCTGCTCTGCTGTGTCAGGACTCCTCACTGGAGCCTGGCATGCAGGTTGCAGCCACCAGACCCTTGAGGCAGCTGCTGTAGTCGTGGGGCAGAGGAGCTAAAGCAGAGGAAGTGAGAAGCTCCCAGGGCCACCTCCTGGAGCACTGCCCAACTCGCAGGTTTAGGGACCCTGTAGGGCACACCACAGAGGTGACACGTCCTTACCTCAAGGCAGCATCCTTGGGAACCTTGCAGAGGGGGACCAAATACCTGAAGGTGTACATTTTGCTCTCTGGATCGTTCCTGGCCAATTCTGGCTGTTTTTTGCAAGAGGTTTCTCAACCCTTAGTGCCTCTGTACATGCACCAGAGAGTTGGTGCTGCTGGCTCTGTGCACAGCCTTGGTGGGCACAGAGGGCTCTCACAGCCCTCACCCGGGCACAGGTGACCCTGACATGGGCTGCATCCATCCCCTCAGCTGATGGTGGAGCTGCAGACATGGCCACAGCCCCCCTGCAGCTGGTGGATGAGCCCTGTGCTCAGACACCGGGTTGTAATTATCACATATTTCTGGGATCCCCCCACCAGCGGTGTTTGGAAGGAACAGGATGCCGGAAACCTTGCGCCAGGAAGCAGCTCTTATAAGCAAGGGAGGGGATTTACCAAACATCCCCCCAAGTTTCAACACTGTTTGCTTTGGAGAAGGCAAACAAACTCAATCAGACTGCACAGGAAGGAGGCGGGCAGCTGCCAGCCCCGGCCAGCAACAGGTTACACCGTGCGGCGCGGCCGGGGATTTCTCGCTTCCTCTCTTTCTTCAGAAGGAGAATTTGTTATGGCAGCCACGGCAGAGGATGAACTGCCCTGTGCCCTGTCTGCAGGGAAGGGGCCGGAGCCAAGGCTGTGCCTGGAGCTGTGGGAGCACAGCCCCTCCGGGCCAGGGCACCCACCTCATGGCAGCAACATCCAGCCTGCAGACCTGGGTGTCCCCATCCCTGCCACCCACAGGAATCGGGACCCCCTGCTGCAGTGCAAGGCTGTGACCAGACTGTGGTGCTGCCTGGGACAACAGGGTGGCAACACCCCCTCCTGCCCTGCCATGATCCACCCGTCCCATGTGCTGCTGCAGCTCACAGGTCTGGCACAAACAGCCAGCAGTGGGTTTGCGTCTCCGACCTTGAACCCTGCAGCAGAAAACATCTCTCAAAAAAAAAGCAAAATGAGCTTTATGGGTGGACTGGAGAGGAGAGAGGCTCCCAGTGGGGTCAGCCCTGCCCAGTGCTGGGGTGCATTAGAAAGGGGGTGGTTAGTAGGTCGAGAGAGGTTCTCCTCCCCCTCTATTCTGCCTTGGTGAGGCCACATCTGGAGTATTGTGTCCAGTTCTGGGCCCCACAGTTCAAGAAGGACATGGAACTGCTTGAGAGAGTCCAGCGCAGAGCCACAAACATGATGAAGGGAGTGGAACATCTCCCTTATGAGGAAAGGCTGAGGGAGCTGGGTCTCTTTAGCTTGGAGAAAAGGAGACTGAGGGGTGACCTCATCCATGTTTACAAATATGTAAAGGGTGAAGGTCAGGATGAGGGAGCCAAGCTTTTTGCAGTGACGTCCAATGATAGGACAAGGGGCAATGGTTGTAAACTGGAGCATAGGAGGTTCCATGTGAATATCAGAAAGAACTTTTTCACTGTGAGAGTGCCAGAGCACTGGAACAGGCTGCCCAGAGAGGTTGTGGAGTCTCCTTCNCCTGGAATTCTGTGATTCTGTGATTCTGTGAAGGCCACTGTGGCAGATCAGTCCTTCCCTGCTCTGAGAGCCCCGGCCTCCCGCACATCCTTTGGGCAGCCCAGCCATGGTCATGCAGTGTCCTGGCTGACCACAGCATGAACTCCCACCCTGGATGCCTTCGTGGGGAGGTAGCGGTAGGTGGGGGGGGCACAGTGCTGGGGCCGACAGCCACAGCACAGCCATTTGCAGCCAAGAGTGTGTGTAAAAGCGTGCATAAGGAGTTTTAAACAAAAAGCATGATGTGATCATGGGCTGGGGCACCCCATGGCCCTGGGAGGGACGTTCCTGCCAAAGGGAGGTGCAGCTGACTGGGACAAACACGAGGTGGCTCTGAAAAGCATCTCCTCAGTGCTGCCTGGAGCTGGTGGTGGGACCATGGGGGAAGAGTGGAGCCCAGGGGCCATCCCACAGTAACATGGTGGGGCTGGGAGCCCTGACATCTCCCTGCTGCAAAGCCCAAACGCTGCTGAACTCGGCCCCAGTGCCCTGTGGGGGGCCGAGGCCATGGGCAGGGCACAGCAGGGGGCTGTGTGCGGGGCCTCGGCGGGGCCGGCACTGACTCACCCTCTGCTGAGCTCAGGCACTGCAGCCCGGTGACTTCATCCGCTGGAAATAGCAACCGAGGAGGAACCATCTCTGTCACCACCGTGCACACCCGTACAGACACCCAGGCGCTCGCTGCTGCCTGCTGCTGCCTGACCCCAGCCCCAGCCATGGGAGCTGGCTGAGCCCCTGGGCAGGAGCAGCCCCCGGGTCCCACCCCCAGCCCGGGCACACACCAGAGCTGCTCCGTGCAGGAGGGGACAGGATGGGGCCCCGTGACTGCGTGGGGCCCAGGACATTTGAGAGCCGAGGTGGTGCTGGCCCCGTGAGGGACAGCACGGGGTGCTGCTGCAGAACTCGGTGAAGTCAAAGTGTCTCAAGGCCAGAGAGGTCACAGCTTTACCCACCCCACCTGTCCACCCTGCACACAGTGCAATTGCAGATGCTGCACCCAAACCAATAGTGCCTCACTGTCTGAATTGTGTCTTGCAGAAAGGCAGTGGCTCTCTGCAAAGGCTTCAAGGGAAAATTAATCCCTTAGTTCCCCTGGCAGCAAATCCAAGCCAGTGTGGTGGCCTGCAGTGACTGGAGCAGATAAGAGGCCCCTCCGCCCGCTGCCTGCGGCTCTGCTCCTATCACGGGGGAGCAGAAGTGTCCTGGGGCCTGTCCAGGGCTGCTCACAGCAATCCCACACAGCTCAGCTGCTGTTCTGCCACCAAGGCAGGGGCTGTGAGCTCCCAGGGGGACACCCTGTGGGTCACCACCCTGGGTTTTCCCAAGGGGACAGTGCAGGGACGGGGCTCATGGGGCCAGGGCAGAGGGCTGATATGGGCACAGGGGGGGTGTCCTACAGGTGCCGGTCCCTGTGTCCAGGACAGGGCTGTGCTGCCTGCCTTGGTGGCTCTGCCATGGGGCACACAGGGGGTGCACACGGGTGTGACAGGGGTGCATTTGTCCATTGCTCGGCACGGGAGCAGCGTTCTGTGAAATCTCAGGGCTGCTGCAATGCCAGCGCCAGCTTTGCTCCCACCAGTTGCTGTGTAAAGGTCAGCAGGGCTGAGGCGAGTGAGCTCAGTGCTCACTGCCACTCGTCCCTCAGGTACTTGTTGGTCCAGCTTTGCTTTCATAGAAAGGAAAGAAAACCAGCCGGGCCCTTCTGCTCCCTCCACTGAGGCTCCCTCCCTGTCACTGGCCTGGGGGGGCTGCATCTCTGCCGGGGTTTCTTCCATGCACAGCTCCAGGCTGGTTGCTTTGTTATTTTATGGAGATGTGGAAAGTGCAGGGGCACCATGGACCGGCTCTGCAGGGTGTGACTGGCTGCAGCAGCCCTGCGCTGGCCACTGTGGGCTGGGCTGGCAGGAGCTGCCACAGCCAGCACGATGCCCTAACTGTGGTGAGAAAAACTCCCAAGCCGACATCCCTGGGCTGGGGCATGCCCGTGGCCAGGAGCCTGTGCCTGCATTGCTGGAAGCTCTGGGGATTGAAGCATCCCTCCAGGCAGGTTCGGTCCCTGATGGGTTGTGAAGGGCAGAACGGGCACAGGGCTCCTGGAAGGGCTGGGGTCAACCAATCTGCCCATGGGAGGAAGAAGCTTTGGGCATCAGGGTTGTACCCATGGGTCTGTGCACAGGGCAGCTTCCCAGGCCCCTCTATTATTCCTGATGTCAGGGAGAGGCCAAATCTTCCCTTTTACACACAAAAAAAGGGCTCATCTGCAATCACAGCAGACTGCATTTGACAGCTCGTAACTTAATGGCTTTTAAAAAATAACTACAGCCTGTTTTAAACTCTGGTCAAGTTCTCCCCTACCCTCCCCCCTGGAAAGGCTTCAGAGCTCTCACTTTTCTGATATTAGATACTTTCTCTAATCTTTGGCCTCCATTTATTAATGGCTAATTATATCTATTTGCTTTTGTGCCAACATTGTCCTTTAGCTTGAATAGCTTTTCTCCCTCCCTAATGCTTGCTTCCCAGAGCTATTAATAGGCAGTGATTGTATCCCCCACAGCCGCTGTTTTGCTTGGCTACACAAGCTGTGTGCCTTCAGCCTCTTCAAAATGACCCCTCATCCTCCTGCATCCCACAGCACTCCTTCCTCCAGCTCAGGGGCTCTGATGGTGCCTGGGCAGCAACCAGGAAGGTGGCAGCCCTGGCCGTGATGCTTTGGGGCAGAAAGCCGTGGGCAGAGCCTTGTGCCTCCAGAGGGGCCCATGAGGTTATTTTTTAGGCAAAGGCAGGGATGGCTCCAGGCTCCCATTTGTCTTCCCTGTCCCTCCCACTCTCTTGCTTTGGGGAGGGGAAGTGAGCGCCCAAGAGCGTGGCCCACCAAGGCAGCGTGGGGAGTCGCGTGATTTCTATCTGCGCTTTCATCCTGGGATGAAAGGGATGATAGAGAACATTTGTTTTTAGGATAAAAGCAATTGACCCGGGAGGAATCTGCCTCCCCAGGGTGGCCTGCAGCAAATCCTGGAGATAAGGCACTGACATGCAGCAAACGCCAAGTGCTTCCAAGCCTCTGAGCAGCTGCAGAGCAAATCCCTCCCCACGTGGAAGGAAACCCGTGCTGGGTTTCCACGGCTGCTCCTGTGCCTGGCCAACGCAGTTGGTGATGACTTTAGTGGATTTGGTTGGGGCCAGGAGGATCCGTGGAGAAGGACACTATTATTATTTTTTTAATGAATGGCCAGATTTTTTTATTATGGACATCTTCACCACAGATCTCAGTTGAGCTTTTAATAGATGGGTTCCTTGCCAGCAGCAATTGCAAATTGATTGCAGCAGAAATGGCAAGTGAAGACAAATATAGTGCAGGCTGCCTGCAGGGAGAGTGCACGGAGGAAACTTTGGATGCTATTTTTGGTGCTTTGTCTCTGTCACTTACAGTATTTCTACTCTTTGTTTCTCCTTAAAAAACATGTTTGGGGTTGGGAACTTTTGTTGTTGTTGTTAAAAACAATTCCATTCTCTGAAGAAAGGGCTGGGTGCTGTGTCTACACCCAGCTCCGCAGAGCTGGTGGGTGCCAGGGGCCCTGTCGGTGCGGTGGGAAGGCGAAGGCGCCCCGGTGATGCTGCCTCCAGCCCCTCTGCTGGGACCAGGACCGCACTCATCTCACTCCCAGGCACTGACAAGGAGCCAAACCCTGATTTCACCCCTCTCCGTGGGAACCTCGTGGGGGGCACAGGAAAGTTCAGCACTCTCAGTAATAAAAAAAGGAAACTCTCCCACGCTACCGAGCCAGTGCTGCACCACGGGGGACGCAGCAGCCCCAGCCCCTCAGCAAGTTCCACCCCTCGGCACCAGTGCACCGAGTTTTGCTCAGTCCCAGACAGCACCAGGAGCTGCAGCGGCCTGGGGGACCCAGCTGGGTGCTGTGGGAGAAACGTTTACCCTGGAGGGGAGAGCTCCAGGCGGCAAAGTCATAAAATCCAGGCACGACTGAGAGCGCGTATGCTGGAGCCCAACTGTGGGGAGACAGGGAGGGGAGCGCTGGAAATCACTCGGATTGCTTGGCAGAGCAGAAAAACACTCCAAGTTATTGCCATGCCTGGGGAGCCATGGCTAGGTGACACTGGAGTGATGTTAAAAGCTTTATGGCACTGATGGCCGAAGCTGCTCCCCCCCCGGGTGACTGGGGATGCAGTGGCAGGTTGAGGCGCATCCCCAGGACGATCACCCCGGTGCAGAGGTGTCCCAGTGCCATGTGTGTCCCTGGGTGTGAGAGACACGGCTGCAGTTATAAATAAAGGAGTAGAAACACTAATAAAAGTGATGAGCAAGAGCGGGGAAAATCTGGGTTTAGCCACAGAATAGTGACATAAAAGCAGCTCACAGCAGGGCTGGCTGTGACGGCAGAAGCTTTGGTCCTGCACATTCCGTGTCTGCCTGGAAGCCCATGGTGTCTGCGGCAGCAGCTCAGGGGGGACCATCACCTTCTCTGAGGACCTGACAATGTTTTGGACTGTGGCATAGGGTTTGTGTTGGCCTCATCAGGAGGTTTCTTGGTATTAGAAGCCCCAGATGCTCTTCTGCTGTCTTTTTACTTATCCGTGTTCGTGCAGACCCCATTTTTGCCTTGATTTGATCAAGCTGCAATCTGGTGTTCACAAAAAAATCCCTCTGTTTCTCATGTTTGCCTCTAAATTACATAAAAATCCCAGCTTGACCAGCATGCTGGATGGTGCTGGAGTTAAAATAAAGATAACAAAAATGGGAAAAAGAAATCATCCATCAGTGGCTCATTGAGCCCCTTAACAGAGGGCACCTGTGGCCCTTTCCCAGCTGGCCAGGCTGATATCGCATGTCCAGCACAGCAAAAAGCTTGCAGCAAGCTGAGGTGAACTGCGGCTGCTGAGCACCCCCTGGAAAGAAAAAATAAGTAAACAAAAGCCCAAATAAACGCCCTCTTTTTGGGGTTTTTAAGGCAGACACCAACACCCACTTCTGATATCTCCACTGCCAGTGCAATGGCTCCGAGCAGGCTCGGCAGGGTGCTGCAGGCTCCCATGGCCCCAGCCTGGGGGGGGCGGCTCTGCCTGTCCTGTCCTGCCGGGCATCTCGAGGGGAAAGGGCTTGGTGCCATGCCAGGCACATGCCCTCTGCTTGGCCTTTCCCAGCTGGGGAGGTGCCATGGTCGGCATGTGCAGATGTACCAGGGGGGAGCAGCAGAGCTTGGGAGCAGTCCAGGGTCAGCTCATCTATTTCGTGCAACACGTGCCTGCCCGGCACCGGCACCGGCACCAGCACTGGCACCACACCGGTACAGGACAAGGCTGTCAGTGGTCCCATCCCTCACCAGCCAAACCCCCTTTTCTGGGGCCAGAGAAGCTGCGGGGAGCACACGTGTCAGCTCAGCCCCCCCCGGAGGTGATTTCGCAAGAGGAGTCAGCATGTGGAGGAGGCTTTTATGGCTGGGGATCAAAGTCCTTGGCGCCTGCCCAGTTTCCCAGTATTTAGCTGTTGCTCAGCCCGGGTTTGTGGGCTAGAGCCGTGGTGGGGAGGTGGTGTGAAGGGGGGGGCCCAGGGCTTGTGAGGGGAAGAAGGCTCTTGTGTCCCAGTGCTGGGATGCTGGGGTCAGCATGCTTGCCTCTCCCATGTCTGCTCCCAGCATCAGGCACCCTGGGGGGCATGGAAATGGGAGTCAAGCCCTGTGGCCACCCCCAGGGAGGGCAGGGGGAGCTGGGACTGCTGGGGAAAGGGGCTGGTGGTGAACAGGACTCCTGAGCTTCAATGGTCAAAGGAATGCAGCTTTTCTTTGCCCAGAGACAGAGGCTCCTGCCCCGGTACTGCTGGCATCCCAGCTAGTGGGAGCATGGCTGGGTGCTGACCCTTTCCTGCCCCAGTTTGGGCAATGCCACCCTTGCCCCAGGTGACAATCCTGCATTCTCCAACCTGCTCCATGTGCACCAGTCCTGGGCTGTCTCCTGGTCTCCATCATTCTGGGTCCCCAGCTCATTTTTGGCTGTGCTTTGTGGCCACAGACCTTGCAGAGATCTGCAACATGACAGGCAGAGACATGAGGAAGAGATACTAACTTTTACAGTCTTGATTATTTAAGAGCGTATATTTACATAGTGAATAACCTGGAGGGTCACATTTTAAGACACTGATGTATCTCCCACTCCCCATAAGGCAAACAGCATGCTTAGCCATGCCAGGTGAGCGGGGATGCTGGGTGACATCGGTGTCAGGGTGGGGACCATCAGAGCAGAGCTGGGCTCCCTCGCCAGCCCCGCATCCAGTGCAAACAATGCAGCCACTTAACACAAACCAACCCCACCTCGCCAGGCCTGAGTCAAACTTTCCCAGTTCCTCCTCTGCCCATTGCAGTGGGTCTTTTCCCAGGTTTGGTCTTGCAGGGGCACAGCAGGTGCCCCCCTCCAAAAAAAAAAACCTCTTGTCCTGCAGGACTGAAAATCCTGGGAACTGTCTCCTTATTTCCAGGATAAATCTATTCCCAGAAAATTCCCATCCTGACGCACTGGCCTATAAACCCTGTCTGTCTGTGTTGTTTTTGCATTTCATCCGGCTGTATCTCCATAACCAGCTATTCGGGGAGGGTCAGCTGTCACCTCCCAGTGACTGCAAATGACAGCATAGGGGTGGGTGTCACCCACTGTCCCCATCCCCACCCAGTGCTCACACCATGGCTAATCCCTGCCTGCACCGCTGCTGGACACTTGGTCAGCAGGCGCTGGGCTGGCACGAAACCAGGCTGGCACTTGCTACAGAAAAGGGCAGAAAACTGGCAGTTCTGGGGCTGCGTGCTGTGCCTGGTGTGTTATTATTGGCAACCTCTGCTATAGAAAAAAGAAAAACAAAATTAAGAATAGATGTAAAGAGCAACATGGCTTTTTCCCCGCCCAGCTGAGCTGTTGAGAATAAATCACTGGGGTTTTCTGCAAACACTCGGCAAGGCTGGAGAAATCTGCTGGGAGCCGGAGCGCTCAGGTCAGGGCTGTTCTGCCAGGAGATGATTACAGCCTGTCCTGGGGACGGAGGAGTAGGTAACGGGGCCAAGAGCAGCTCCGGAGGTGTCTCAAGGCCAGGAGTAAGATTACAGGCTGCGGGGTCAGCAAAACCCTCTCATGCTCCGGGCAGCACCTGAAACCTTTCCCACAAGGAAATCACCCGGCTGCACCCAGCAAAGGGCCCTCCCAGCAGAGGCAGAGGGGCTCCACAGCCCTGGCGAGGAGGTGGCAGATCTGGGGGAACAATTAATCAGTTGGTACATGGCACTGAGTAGTGCTGGCATGAAGGGTCTTGGCTCCTGGCCATGGACATGTCCCCAGCCCCGGTGTGGAGGTCTTAGAGGTGGACCCCCCCCCAGCTCTCCTGCCTGGAGATGCACAGAGGCAAGGGAAACATCTCCGCAGTCCGTGACCTCCTCATAACAGCACGGATGGCAATTTGTAGTCTTAAAAAAAAAACCAAGGATGGGAAGAGTAGGTTAAAGGGCCAGCTCAGTGCCCTGGTGCACTGCAGCAGTTAATCTGTAACAAAACAAGTTACATGTTGCTAGAGCTTGGCCTGATGTGGGGTTTTTTCAGTGTGCGTGTGGTTTTTCCAAGGGTGAGGACTCCCAAGCGCCCCGCTCACTCTGTCGAGGAATCGGCCACAGCCTGATCTTCCTTCAGCACGGGGCCGGCTCGGCCGCCCCCACGGCCCTGCCACGCGTTCACCTTCCATTAACATCAAGCCAACAGCACAGCGAGGCTGCGGGGAGAGACAGCAAAGCCAAACCTGGTGCCACTCTGAGCTCGTACCGAGGAGACGTCATCCTGGGCAGTGGCAGGGTACCGGGTGATGGGGAGCAGAGGTCCTCAGGCCCGTGTCCCTGCTGTCAGGTGGCTTCAACATCTGCCCATAGCCTGCCCACACAGGCAGGTCCCTGCCTGGCACCCTGTGCTCCACCACAGGCATTTTCCACAGGGGTTGAGGCAGCGTCAGAGCCAGGTGGTGCCAACCACAGGGAGATTTCCCTGGGAGGACAGAGCCCACCTCTGCTGCTCATTCCAGTGCCTCAGGGGATCAAACATTTGTGCAGCTCAGCTTCATGTAAAACTGGGAAAAAGAGGGGAAAATGGGGAAAAAATGAGGAAGAGGGGTAACCCCAGCTGTACCAACACTGCTGCTGGCTGCCAGTGCCTGGGAGCCTTGGCTGGTTCAGCCCAGGGGCAGATTTCACCAGCTCTTGGTGTGAAAGCTGGAGATGCTCACACAGCCCATCTGCTGCCCTCACCCCTCATACGTAACTCAAACTAGGGACTACTGCATAGCTCGGAGGAGATCAGCTCGATTTTCAGAGCTGACATCCATGGAAACTGGAGAAGTTTCCATGAAGCCCTTCACACCGACAGTGTTGGGTAAAGCCCCAGCTCTTGTTACAAGGCTTGGGATTTTTGAGTGGCAAAACAGCAGAGTGTTAATGCTCGTGAACAGGCGCCAGAACAACAGCTCGCAGGTCTGTGGGCTCCGATGTTGTGCCTTGAACCAGCCATGCTCCTTCCCAGGCAGCTGCAGGCACCAGAGCTGCTGCTTCTTCCCAGAAAGGGTTCTTGTTCCAGCCAGGAGGTCATGCCATAGTGTTGCTGGACACCAGTGGCTCACAAAGCCAGTAACTGCCCCTGGCTGGCAGGCTTTGTCCCCCAGAAAGGGAGAAAGAGGCAGGGCGAGGAGAGGAAAGGGAAAAAAGGAAAAAGGAAAAAGGAGAAAAGGGAAAATAATAATAATAATAATAATAATAATAAAGAGAGAGAAAAGAGGAGAAAAAAGGCAAAAGATGCCCAAAGATGCAAGGAAAGCAATGGCGGGAGTGGGGCATTGCTGTGTGGTCAGGGGTGTGCTCAGGGCTGGATAGGGGCTCCAGGGGGGCTCCCACCCCCCCCAGAAGGATGGCTGGGCTTGCTGCCCATGTCCCACTGCTGCAGCTGCATTTCAGGTTATGTTCATTGCACTGAAATAATTTTTCTTCCAAGGCTACTAGCCCAAGCACCTAATGCCCCCAGCATGATGCCTGGAGGCTCGTTTCCCCAGGTTGGGGCTGGTTTCCAGCAGGAGCTCCCAACACCTTCTCCTGCTGCCCTGGGCTGCCCTGTGCCAAGGCTGGCAGCAGAGGAGCTGTGTCCGTGCCCCTGGGTGCTGCCAGGCACAGGCAGGGTGTCCTCGTGGGCTCTGGGGACACACCTCAAACACTCGATTTGCCCGCTTGTGCACGCAGTCTGTGTCCCTCTGTGCTGTTTCCAAGGGCTGCTTTGCCTCTATAGCTCAAATGGAAAAAAACAAAGATTAAAAAACAACCCCCACCCTCTGGCACAGCTGCAACCACTTCGTCATACAAACCTCTCTGCAACAGTCCCTGCTGCTGGGATTTAACAACCCCTCTGGACTGGGTTTCTGCTGGCCAACTTGGCCGCTGGCTTTCTAGGAAACCAAGGGATGAGCAGGTAGTTTTGCTGCAAGTTTGTGGCCTGATGTGATCAGGGGCCGTGCAGGGCACAAGGACCACAAGCATGGTCACCCTGTGCCGTGCTGGGCAGAGAACAAAAGCCCATGACCAGGAGATGCTGCTGCTGCTGCCAAGGCAAGAAACAAGTGAAACATCCACACCCAGGGCCTGAGCGACAAAATGAGTCAGTGCCTGGGGCCGGCAGCGTCCAGCACTGGGGACACACCGGCTCTGCGCTCCTCTGGAGTCTTCCCAGGACAGGGCTGAGTGGCTGAGCGAGGTGGGGGCTCTCATTTTGGCTCCAGCCAGCAGGACACACAGCATGGGGCAGGAGCATGATCCCAGCCCCACAGCTGCCCTGTGCAGGGTCCCGTGTTAACCTTTGGATAACATTTTTTTTTCTCTTCCAGTTCTCCTATGTGCACTCCAGAGCTGGACAGGCTTCAGGACAGGGCACAGGCTGCCATCGGGAGATGAGGCATGGAGTAGGTGCAGAGGGAATAGCGTGGGGAAGCAACAGAGACTCTGGGCTTCACGGGATATGGGAGACATCCTGAGCATTGGCTGAACAGTGTTGATAAGGGGAGAGATGGAGGAAGAAGGAACAGCAAAATGAGACTGAAATATATGGACAAACGTCAAGAGCGAACCATCAAAGCAAAACCCCTGGAGAGGCCAGCTCATCTGCTCATGGTGTGGGCACAGTCGGAGCTGGCTCAGGGCTGACAGGCACAGAGGCTGCTGCAGTGTTTGCCACAGGCCACCAGCTGTGGGACAGGGCTGCTTCAGACCCCTTGAACTGCCCCCCCTCCACGCAGGCACATGCGCACACAGGCACAGGCAGATAAACAGCAAGCTCAGTAAAACCCCCGAGTTCAAGACCTTGGAGCCTCTTGGGAGGAACATGCTAAATAAAGAAACAAAACACACTGTATTTACCATCCTCCCCACAACCGTGCAGTGCAGACGGGCTGCTGCAGCGTGTACAGCTGTGCTGGGGGCTGGCGAGAGGAGAGGAGACAGTGGGGACTTGTCCTGGAGTCATCAGCAGTGTTGGGTTATCCAGGGCTCTCACACATCTCAATTAATTTCCCAAATGTTATTAAACTTTTCCCCCCTCCCGGGTGTGGTGTGAGAGGGGTGTCGGGGTGCAGCATGCTGCCAGTCACCACCAAGGGCTCAGAGGGATCCCCATTAATACTGCAAATATCACATACTTGTGTGCAAGCTCCATGTGTAAGTCATATCATCCCCCCACACACACACTCTGCAACACATCAGGTCCTCTGAGACAGTCAGAACCACCCAGGGATGGGCAAGCAAGAGGTAGCTGTGATTACCCCAGCTGGAACTCAGCCAAGGTGTGGGGGCTGTCGCATGTCTTCAGGGCATTTCTATCGAATTTGAAAGTGCTCAGACAGGACCAGCTATTGCATTTGTCTTCAGAAAAGCAGGGGTTGCTGTCAGACCTCAGAAAACCTCAAATTCGGAGGTGGTGGTGTGTTGCATTTCTACACAGAAGAGCCTTTGGTAGCACTCGGCTCTCCCAGGTAAGGAGCAGCCAGGTCATGGCATCAGCCACTATCTCAGCTCTGTCTCACAGAATATTTGTTTTGCAGCTGTTTCTGCCCGGGCAAACGTTGCCATCAGTCCCCTGGCCCAGCAAATGCTGGAACTGAGAGGGGTTTCTAATAAAGGCCCGGGAATCACAGCATATTACAGTCTGGGCAGCTTTGCTGGATTGGAAACCTGATTAATGGCTTTGGGAGAGATTAGAAACTGCTATTTTGAGAGGGGGTTTCGCAGTGTGTATGCGCTGGTCCGAGCAGGACGGTTCCATCCTGCACTGGCTGCTTTCTGGCAAGGCCAGGGAGGCCAGGCAAGGGAGTCACGTTTCCCTTTCCCAATAGATGTGTTCATGTTTTTTGCAGTGCTTGTCACTGGCTGACCACAGCAATTACATGGGGGAGTCCTATTTACATGTTTTAACTCTGGAATACTGAGCAAACAAGGAAAGATAATCATTAACTTGGAGAGCTGTTAACTTTCAGCATGAGTTTGGCCGGTGAAGGAGAGGGCTGCCAGAGCAAAGTCTCAATTTTAGTAAACATTGAAAGAATGACGTGAGAAACCTTTTGGGTTTGTGTATTATGGGTAGGTAATTAGAGGATGTCAATTTGTGTCTCCGGCCTCTATGCTGCAAGAAACTTTTCATTATAGGTGAGAAGGGGGGAAAAAAAGTGCTGTAAAAGCAAAATCCATTGGCTTTGTCAGCCTGGGAGCAGGGGGAGCAGAGGTGGTAAAGCATGGTGTGGCCAGGGGGCTATGGGGCTGCAGTTCATACATGCTCATTTTCTGCTGACTGTCATGACAGAGAAACAGTATTTAGGCCTCAAACTTGCTGCAGGAGTTTAATCAGTAAAGCAGAGAGTGGTTAGTAGCAAAGCAGCACGTTGACCTCTGCCCTTGTGGTTTGAGGACCGGCCATGCTGGTTCCCCAGCACAGGGGTAGGGTCCAGCTGGGCAGGGTGGAAACACAGTGGCTCCCTCCGCCATGCACCAACTGTGGGGCAGTGAATCAAACACCAGTGTGTGACCATGGCTTGCTAATGCTGCCCCAGGGAATTGCACTCTGGAGGTGAAAGAAAAGGAACAACAGAAAGCAAAACTCTGCAGACTTTGGACTATTATGGGTGTCATAAAAAAAGTGGGGAATTGAGGCAGGAGGAAGATAAAAGAGGAAGAAAGGGAGGGAAGATAATTTAAGTAGACAAGCAGAAGCAGATTTACAGTCTTATCAGTTATGGTAGGTAACGAAGTGGAGCGTACCATCCAGTGCAATAGTGCTTATTTGGCCATCAGTAGGAAACAGATGATTAATTCAGGGCTATAAGGAGATTATGGCCAGAAACAGGCTCTTGACCCAAAGAGCAGCTGTTCGGAGAGCTGTGGGTTCCCAAGCCAAGCATGGCTTCAGGCAGTGCCCTGCCCATCACCCTGAGCTGCAGGAGGCATTGCCTTGCCACCCAGCACAGCTGATGGTCAGGCAGAGCTGGGTGTTGGGACACATCCTTCTCCACGGGGCGCACAAAAAGCAGTTTCATTTGCCATGTAACATAAGGCATGGGGATGGATAGCTTTTGGGGGACCTGAATTGTCACAAAATCTCATCTTTTCCTATTGATCTGCACTTGTGCTCTTCCTGCAGGGCAGGCAGTAAGAGTCCTCTTTTACAGATTCAGCTTTCTCCCAGGAGACAGAGCCATCCTCCCAGCACTGCAGGGCTCAGTGCCCACCCCTCCTGTCCTAGTGCCCTACATACCTTGCAAACCCTGGATTTATGGCACGTAGCACACGCCTCTTAAAATGGTTTCACAGTGTACAGCAGCTCCAGATCAACAGCTCAAAGGTCCACTGTGATATCAGCAAGTTTCCCCTGCACACAGCAGAGAATCTATTTATGTTTGTTTAGGAAATATATTTGTTTAGGAAAGCCCCCCAGCCCTCAAAAGCACGTGTTTTACATCTGCAACCCAGCACCCAGATGTAGCAATCCCTCCCCCCCCGGGGCCCAATTGCAAAACAAGCTCCTCTCGCCCTTGGCAGCTCTGCTCCCCGTCACGAGATCCCTGACTTCTAGCGGGCTTTTAAAGAAAGTTTTGGAAAATGGTTTGTTTGCACAGACCACGCACAAAGCTCCTGCAGTTGGGGTTTGCATTTTTTTTTTTTCACTTTTAGTGTTGCACCCCCGTGACAGTGGTTTTATATAATTTTAAAACATTTTAAATAACCTTTCCTGCAGAATAAAGCTTATTTGATTTAAATGGACAAATAACTTGAATCAGAATTCAATCACAGCTCACTATTATAGCCACTCAACCCAAAGCTCAAAAAAATTGCAGGCAAGCCATGATGCTCCATGCTGTGATGGAATTTGCATGCATGTATTGATTTTAATGTCAGGATGGAGTTTTGAATAAAGGGCTAGTTTGGTCCTGCCATTGCCTTTGAGCTAGAAACCTCTGAAGTCTATTTGGGAGAAGGGAATTTAAGCTACACTATTTACCACTATAATAATCAGACCATGCAAAAACTGCCCGTTATGTCATTAAATATGGCTAAACATATATTGTCTGCTTTCTATAGTTGTCTTTACTAAGTAAAAGCTTTGGGCAGTCAGATTTATACAATAACACCAGCATAGATTAACCTGCTGCCATGATCATAGAGCATCTCGGATCCTCAGCGCTGCAGTTAGGGATCTCAGCTCCAATCTTATTCAGCAAAACTAGGGAAATGAACGAGCCAAACCCTCAGATCAGCTCAGCCTTTACTAGTAGAGGAGAAACAGTTAATGCTCAGCAATTACATGGCTCAGCAGAGCTGCTTCACAGCCAAGGAACTACTCTGCCCAGCCTCAGCTAATCCACAGCTGCTGTGCCTGTCAGAGGTGTGAGTGCCAGCAGCAGCACAGGTGCTCACTCCACTCCACCGCTTGGACCCGTCTGGGGAAAAGCCAAGGGGAGGGCGCAGAGGAAGAGACAGAAATGGAAAGAAAACATGGGCAGAGTTAAACTAAGCTTTAGTTGTGACTGTTTTCCTCTTGACTAACTGGATTTTTTAAATATAGACCTACAGCTGAACCTCGCAGCTACGGCACTTCATGTGTGGGTGAAGAACCCTCAACCAAGACCATCAAGTTATTGAAACTTAATGGGGGCAAAAAGACACGTGATGGAAGGCTCCTAACTTTTACATGAGGCATCTGCCCATCTCTGTCTATCTGAAGTCTGAGATCCTCCAGCTAGTAAGACACAACACTGGAGTTCACATTGCCAAAATTATTCTGGTAATCCAATTGCTGACAGTTGATGTTATTTAGAGTCCTTTTGCTACACGAAAACATAATGGGATGTTATTATGAACATCTTGAATATGAAAGATACTTCTGCATTATTTGAATCTTTAGTACTTTGATTATACCCATGTAAAAAAATAGGTTTTTATTCAATTAATACCTCTCATAAAGTGCCATTTTTATCCTTAAATTATTTTTTTTCAGATCTGGAGAGATCCTTTTTTCATGCTCTAAGACAATAGAGCCAAGAAAAGGTTAAAAAGAACAGAAGTCTATCTGAGATGACAGTGTATAAGATGGAAGTGTTATGTTTGATCTCATATTGAGAGCATCCCCATCCCTTTGTGAGATGAAATGATGGATTATTGAAGAAACACCGAATAAGACTGCACTGAATGACTTCATTCTCAGCCTCAGGCAGTTTGAAGGGGTCATATTCGATGCACTGTTTCCTATGTTCACTAATTGAACATTCAACTGAACGAAATAAAACCAAAACTCCCCCCAATATCCTGTATGAGTCCTTGCTACCAATTTCCTACTTCACTCAAAGTGTTCAAATGCAAACAACAGATGTTTTGTATGTGAATTCTATGTACCCTACTAGTTTATAATGCTAAAAATAATCAAACGGTCATAGTGACATAACTTAGCCTACCTTAGAGTTAGGAGGATTTCCAGGAAAGTTTCATTAACACTTTAGTATTACCTAGCACGCACCTACATCTTGTACTAGCAAGCAAGACTGATGTGAAGCACTTCCTTGAAAATCACTTATTTTGCATGGTTTGATGTGATTAAGGATAATCCTACACCTGTTACACAGAAAACTCAATCACTGCAATAATCACTTGCTACAACTTTACAGAATATTATTACTATGAGTAGACAGA
Organism: Aegotheles bennettii; assembly: GCA_013398125.1. Lineage (NCBI taxonomy): Eukaryota > Metazoa > Chordata > Aves > Caprimulgiformes > Aegothelidae > Aegotheles > Aegotheles bennettii. The sequence continues at coordinate 410,566 of VZRW01010584.1, forward strand.
TCCTTTTTGGGTATTTATTTAAACTGAGGTATTGGTTGAAGTCTTTCTTTCAAATATGAAGCCTTTCAGAATAAAGTCCCAGTTTACCTTTGCCTTGTAATCACAACCATTCAGATCAATATGACCACCTTCAGGAGAAAACATCGCTTTGCTTAGCCTAACAATTTACCAAACCTTCAGTGAGTGCCTTAGATTGGATTTTCAAACTGAAAAGGACCTGGGGGTTACAGTGGATGCCAGGCTGAACATAAGCCAAGCAGATCCTCGCTGTAAAGAAGCGAGCCGCATACTGGGCCAGCTTATCACAGCAATCATCTCCCTCCTACTTATCATCCCTTCTTATCCAAACTTGCTGTTCTGCACAGATGTTTTCCACTGGAGAATCTGAGAGCCATTGTCATGCCTGCTGCTATGGACAGCCAGTGATGTACTGACATGACCTTTAGGAGAAGTTCCTATCTGAATGTTGGTGGGAGCCCTTCACAGTTACACACACAGCACACTGTGCCTCCTGCAAATACACAGGTGGAATAAATCTGAGTCAATACAAAGCCCACTATGACCAGGGCTCTTGGATGGAGAAGACCAATCTTCATTTTATCCTTGTTACTGACTCAGCTTGGGGACTTTAACTGCACTAACATATGAGAAGACAATTAATCTGATCAGAGGAACTACAAAACTTCCTCCCAACCAAAGCAGAAATAAGAGTGCTTGTGGTCAGAGTGCTCCTGTGGTCAGAGTGCTCCTCTGCTGCACAGATGACCAAGACAACACAACAGAAAGCACACCCACACTTCCTACAATTTCTCTGAAAGTTAGTTTTGGGGTGTGCACAGGCTAACTCTCTTTTTGAAAGCACTTTGCAGAGGTTCCATGATTAGCTCAAAATGGATGAAAGCTCTAAAAGTAGGAACACAACTTTATATTTTGGAAAGGTAAGTGGAAGGAAAAACTCAGATGTTTAGTGGCAGTCTTAAAGCCACAGAAACCAAATTCAACCCACATTTGTGGACAACTAAGAGCACTGGCTTTTCTCTCTGGCCTTATCAGAGAATAAAGCATGGGAATTTACTTGGCAATAAAAGACAGCACAAAACCACCAAGTAACTCAACAAAACAATTGAAAGCTTTTATTGTGATACCTCAAGTAGATACAATATAGTGAAACAACAAATGATGTACAGTATTGCTAGGACAAAACAGCAACACAGCCATGTCACCTGTAAAAGAAAGCATTTTAAAGAGTTTAAGAAACAATGAGGCACAACTCAACTGCCATTTATGACTTATGCTTTAGGCCTTAAACCATTTGTAACAGTCCTTTTAAAAGAAACCTCTGAAGTGTCTGTTCCTTTGGCAGTAAGTGGTTATACTGCTGGGTGGCTTAACATGAGTCTCAATGAAGTACAATAAAGTGTCCGAAAAGGTTAACAATAATTTGACAGATTCTTTCACTCATTGCCATTATCAAAGAATGGAGATGGTTGAAATTTGGTCTGTGAGACTGACTGTAGGTCACTACTGTTGCAACCTGACTGTTGAGATGAGCGTGCAGAAAAAGCTCTACAAGCATTACTGAGAGGGAAGTGCAAGTCCACCAAAAATGGTACACAGCACTCAGGAACTCTTGCACTAACCTGATACACCAATAATAGGGATGACCACCTGGTTTCGGGCGCAGTGATGACTATTTGTCAGAACCTCTGAGGCCAGATTTTAATTCAAAGAAATCTATCAGCTGTATTCCCCCTCCTCTCCCACGGACTGCGAGCATGCAAGGAACCACTCGACTGGTCATTACACTAGGCCTTGCTAGTGAGAAATTAAGATGGGATTATAACAAACCCCATTAACAGTTTGGCATTGTATAGCATACAATGAACAAGGGAAATTCATATTCCAGCCCTTTTACTGGCAGATAAACTTGAGATTACTAGACTGCTAAAGCATACAGCAAGAATGGTTAGGCTGATGTGACTGCAATCCCTCACCGAATTCTGCAGCTTATTTCACTCACAGCAAGTTTGCAACTTAACAGAATTTTTATAGATGGCAGCATTGCCTTTCATTAATCAAAAAGGTATTAGAGTGACCAGCCAAGGAATAACTCCAGTGTTTGGAGGCAGACTCAGTCCTGCCATTATTACAGCCATTATTTTGAACCTAGACAAAGAATATGTGGTCAGATTACTACAGTCACATCAAATTATGATTAATTACTTTAGGACAGGCATGGCTTTAGAGGTTCAGAGGAAAGAAAACTTTCAATACATGTACATTTTTGCTAGCAAATTCCTATGCATCCCAATGAACATTTCTTCTAAGCCAGCTCATAGTCAGTTCATTTGGTCCAAGAAAGAGCCACCAAGAAACAAAGGTTCACAAAAGCTTTTTGTTACAGTTTATAAAAAACAAAATACAAAATAAATGTTAAGACCAACAATAAAAATAACCAGTACAAGTAACAAAAGTGCTCAAGTTGGAGGGGAAGTAAACTTGCCCAGAGCAAACACATACAAACTTTAAATATAATCTTTAATATATTACAAAAATTGGTTAGAGGGAAAATGCTTTAGTAAATTTTTTCAAGTAAGTTTACTTTTCTTTCAAATGACTGCTGGAGGGTTCAGTGACCAGACTGACCTCTTCACATCAGCCAGCAGCCATTGCTATCTGGATTCTACTTTCACCAAAACCAATAACAAGAACTCTCTACATCTTTACAAGGGGAGAAAATCATTGACACTGCCAAGCAACACAGGAAGAAAATTCACATAATCCCTCAATAGAATGAGCCTCAAGAATTGTTACATGGCAGCATGAAATAGCAATTCTGTACTAGGTTCTACTCTTTACTCCTTTTAAGTGTCCACTCTTAAAAGACCAAAAAGAATATTGCTTTATTTGGTTCTCTTAAAAGCCAAAAATATCACATATAGATCATTAACTCTTTATGCCAGTAGTCTGAAGCTCTATGTGCTAAGCACTTGATGAAGTCCCAACCTTTGGCATCAAAGTTAATTAAGGTTTTGGTGAAAATGTCCAGTTTGAAAACACAAATAATGCACTGAAGAAAGAGGTTGAATTTCTGAGAATCAGACTGTGTTTACAGACAGCATTAACCTACTAACAAGAGATACCCAAACCCCCAATTTCAGAGAGAAAAATCTTTTTTACATATTTTCTTTAATTTCAACTCTCTACTGAAAAGCAGCCATTACTTTTGTCTTCAGCCCAGTGTACTGCTTCAACAAGTCTGTAGCCAGGAAACAAGAAAAGCCCAAAGATACATAAACTTCATATAAGCATGTTCACAAGCATCAACATTGCAACTAACACAAACTTTTTGCTGACAGGAGTTTTAGTGCCTTCTTTGTTGGCAACATACATTACAACAGAGGAAAACAGAACACCAAGAATTCCAGGTCAGGAAAAAAAAAAAAATCAAGGGACAGGCAACACCAAAGCCCATCTTGCATCAATGACATTGTTAAAAAGGAGACTTTGAAGCCTGCGATGATGTGGACATGAAGTAGTAACATGTAAGCCACAAAATCCAGATTGAACATGACTGTACTACCTCAGGTCTCTGGACTGAAATCCAACAGCTTTAACTACTTCTCCAATTCTTACATTTTTAATTCATAGGTACAGATCACTGCATCTTGAATGCAATTTAGCCAGCCTGTATCATAGAGAACACGCATACATGGGTGAACTCTTTTCTCTTCCTCTTCACAAAGACAATGGAAAGCTGGTTTTAAAGATTTGTATTGCCCCTACCCATTGGCATAATTTTTCACATATGACAAAATTTCTAAAGTGCAGCAGAGTTCAGAAAGCCTATCAAAGATTCCCAAAAACGTAACAGCAGCAACAGCACCTATGACTAATTTTTCAGGTGCCATATTAGAATTGTTATTGAGAGAAAAAGATTTTGTATTGTGAGGCTTCCACATTATTCAGTTATAGTACTTATGTAGTGTGTTAAAGGGTTTTTTTCCAAACATTTTGTCCTCAAGCATTAAAAGGATTAAAATACAAAGTCTTCAGAGACTGCTTAATTTGAAAATAAAGTTAGCAAATTTATGTAGAGCATTTCTTTCATAGTTGCTCACAATTTGCATGCACAGATACCAACAGCTAATATGGTGCATACACTTTCCAGAAGTTTCTCTTGTTAACTCATTTCACTTAAGAAACAGCGTGAGAACAAAAGAGAATGTGAGTTTCATATAAATTTTTATTATAAAAAGGTACTTGGGGATGATTTAGCCAGCAAACCAAGAAACCCTTTCCCCACCCCCAAGTTTTAAAAACTATCTTGTTACTTTATTTTATGAAAAACTGAATCAAACTTCCCTTCCCTCTTATTACCCCTCCTTTTCCTAGAGGTACTATATTCATTTTCATGTCATAGGCTCTGGCCATTTCTCACAAAAATAAATACTTTTGTTCAAATGTAGCAGAAGCAGAATACTTCAACAAGTTTCCTTGATAGCAACCTCTTTGTCCAGTGCATTAGGACTATACAGTTACATGGAACCAGCCATAAAACTTCACTGATGCACAAGTCCCTGTTACTGGCAAAGGTACAGTACCAAAACTTTTTTTAATACACCGACTATTTTTTTCCCCCAAAATAGAAGATGCATATATTTCTGCTTTTTTTTAATCTTGCGAGCTATAGTTTCATAAATTTCTTATCCAGCAAACTCCTTAGGGAATATGTTGGTCTTAAATGAACATATTCTATAGTATTATCGATTTAAAATCCTTCTAAGGTATTTCATTAAGATACCAAATCTCTAGCATAACCTTTCCTAACAACTTGAGACCTGCTAACTTCAGTCAGTGCAATTGAAATATTTTTTTTTTTAAAGTGAGCACTGTACCTTTAACCAATTCACCTACAAGATGTACATAGGTTGTGGTACACTCAAATTTAAAAAGGAAATTAATAACTACAATACTGCATCCTCTTCACTGCCAAACACATCAGAAATTGCTACATATAAAAAAGCACCCCATCCCATACATTCTTTCGGACTGCTCAGATATAGAACTTCTACAGGACTGGAGTGTAGGTGTTCAGGCAAGAAGCATGCACAGCAGAAGGTAGCATTAAAGGCATAGGTCAGAGATAGATGCTAACCAGTAAAATCGTTTTCAATTAGTGAACTGTTTCTCTAGTCTGAGAGAGTTTAGAAAAAGGTCATCCAAAATGTTCCAAAACAACTGTTCACACAATAATACACGTACAAAAAGAGGGAACTTACACGAGGAGAAAAGGCAAACATGGCCTGAAATAGCCACTTACACTACACTACTCATTTGTGAGGTTTCAGAGTTCAGTGATACTCAGGGCCACTCTAGCCAAGCTCTTCCTTTACTTTGCGTTAGTCTTTGTAAAGCATGTTCCACAGAATATTGTCCAAACAGAAGGAAAAAGGTTATGATTCACTCCCAGCCATTGTCTTTTATCATGTGGGCAAGTTCAATGATAAATTTTCCTTCTTTGTATTTCTGACTGCTCTCAAAAGCATGTTCCTGCAAAAAAAAAAAAAAATGAAGACACTGAATTAAGCTGGGGAAATTCAGTATTTTAAACATCAAACTTGTATTAAGAATAGAAACCAGGAGACATTCCAGTAAGCATCCTGTATCGATTACACTGAATCAAGGGTGGGAGGGAGGAAGGAGAGGATGAAAAGGGTTGAGAAGGAAATAGGAGTAAACAGCTCATAAGCAGAACCAGCAGATCACTGCAGAACAGATCTTGCTTAAGAGCTTTGCATGTTCTCTCACTTCTAGGGAATTTTAACTTTTTGTTTTTCAGTGAAGGCTAAGAAATGGCATGTTACATGTGTTCAGTTTCCTTATTTCCAGAGCAATGAAAAAAGAGAACAGGAACCCTTTCAAAAGCTCTTCTCTATATTCAGAGGGAATGCATTAGGACAACTTCTTTCTATTAAGATCTGAAGCTATACTGATGATACATTTTCAATGGAAATCTTACATTCAACACCCAGAATCTAACATTTTCAAAACATCAGACTTGCAACCCAGCTGCAAGTGTTACAGGTAACTGTGCAAGTGCACAGATAACTTCTCAAACAACAGACTCAAGTTCATATTAGTTGTGTGCAGTGTAAACATGCTCAGTACCATTGATCATAATTTAGTATTTTTGCTACATGAGCCAACTTTTGCAACCCAAAAAATTACAGACCCACTTTGACAATTTCTTCGATCCACTTCAGTGTATCTGGTTGGTAATCTTGCAAAAGAGATACTAGAGAAGTATCAGGTAGCTGTAGTAGCACCTATAGCTCATGCTTATTTTGCAGTCCAGAACGAAGTTATCTATGACAGCATTACAGCAGATCTAAGGAAGCAAAACTATATTGCAGTCCGATATATTCAAAAGCACTAGAGCTAACTCACCTAAACCATCAGTATAGGTGCTACTTAATGGCCTACTCATATCTGCTTCAGCATATAAACAGTTATTGAAAACTTAAGTAAATGGCTTACGTATTTCCATCCAAGAGTGGTTTTGCAGTTTTCACAATAGATATCTGCTACAGCATGTAAACCTGTCAGAAGAACTCTCTCCTCTGCTGGACCACAGCCCACATTTACCCTGGAGAAAAAAAAAAAAGGAGAAATTACATTAACAGCACAGGAGTTTTTATTTTCTTACCTGTTACCCACCTTTTCTCCAGGGGAGAAAAAATAAGTACAAAAAACGAAAGAAGGGCCTAACTTATTAAATGCTGTAAAAATAACTTCCTCTGTTACACTAAGCTGAAAGACAGGAAGAAAAAAGGGGTTTGTTTTTTGATTTAAGTGGCTCGTCTGAACAGCAAACTGTTGGTGATGCCCCACTTATTCCCATCAACAAAGACATCCTAAATAGTTAAACTTTCAGAGAACAGAACACTAAGCAGGAGTAACTGGACACCTCTACAGCTTCAGGCTTTTCTTCAAGAACAATTTGAGACCTCTATAATGGAAGTCTGTACCAGTAAATCAGCACCAACAGCTGAACTTAGAACCAACTCCAAAATAGCAGCAAGAAAAAAGCCACAAATATTTCTTTGCTACAGATCAGCAGACTATGCCATGATGAACTAACAGCAGTATCAAACCAAAACATCCCATGAAGTACTGCATCAAGCTAGTTTGTTCATGAATAAGAGTCTATGCAGAAAACATGAGGCAAGACTACACCAAGTTTTTAGACAGTTACACAAGAGCAAAATTTTGCCATTTTTACTGTTGTATTAACAGATTCTCACTACTATAATTATACCACAAGTCCCAAGTCACTACTGAATGACTACCTATTAAAATAATTTCAAGGATCTGCAATCAAATCCTTTGCAGTTATAGTTCCATTATCCTGTTCTAAAATGGACTGAGACACTTAACTGCATTTCTTTTTCCAATATGCTGCAATACAATAAACTGCTGAAAAATAAAGTAAAAAATGCAATCCTGCATACTAGAAACTTAAAATACATCCATTAGCAAATTCAAAGAGATTTATGCCATGGGTAGGACATGCCTAAAATTGCAAATATTAGGCTTGATAAGATCTCAGAGACCTTTTGCCTCTAGCACATTTGCAATATTCAAGGTCATTTAGGATATACCAAGTTTACTTAAACATTAACCTATAAATGTATCTGACTATCACACTGGAAAATTCTTTACACTACAGCAGAGTTGTCTAAAGCAAATTTACAGTCACACACTGTATTTTGACTTCTGGAGTATCTCAGAATGGCAACTCTTAAATCAAGACAGTTACCATTACATACACAAAAGGAATTTCACATTAACACCCTCCCCTAACTTTCAGCTGTTGACAGAATTACTTCTAATACAAGATAAACTACTATGTGCAAAGGGATACTTACGAATCAACTCAGTAGCTCTTTAGTAACTACTGCTGGTGAGTAAAACCAATGTTAAAAAGAACAGGGCAAAGTATAGCTATATTAATTCCTACCATTTTCCACTTATGAAGCATACAAAATAAAAAAATTACACTCTGTAGGTAGTGTGCATAAGCATAGTAACACACTTACACAGAATTAAAGAGGTAGGCTCGTCCCTGGCTTCCCTGGAAGGACTGCATAAAAAAAAGAAAATGCACTCGTTAAAAACCACAAAAACTCCCACCAAACAAAAAAATAGTTCCAGAAGATGTGTTAGTAAGCATATAAACATAATACAGACTATTTCAGATTAATTATTTCATACCAATTCTTTATAGGAAAGCCTGGTCAGCAAAGTTTTCACCCACATTAGATTTTTAGCAATGATTTTAAGTTGTTGAGTATTATTGTTCAAAATACGATGTCTGTAATGCAAATAAAGTATACTTTTTTTTCTACCTCTCTGCAAAATATCAATTCTCATTTTCGTAGACATCCTTCATACTAATTAAAATCATCTGCTTTTAACTCAAAAGGAATTATTTCCATCTCCGTTGTCCTGTCCCGCTGCATCCGAAAGATGATTTATTTCAATTTCATTACATCATTTGACCTAAGGACCAGTGAAACTCTGGACCAAGCACAAAGCCAGCACACTGTATTCCAGAAATGCATCTGATCAGTTATAAGCTCAGCTTTATTTTAATCAAGCAACTGTTAACATCAAATGCCCAAACACAGCCATATGCTTTCAAATCTCTCACGTTCCTGATAGATTATGGACAAAAGATGACTGTTGAAGACTTTCTTGGCTGGATCTAAATTAATGTTTTCATTCAGAGCAGTAGCACAGCTTTGAAGTAAAACCCTTAAACAACCACACTTACTGGGGGTTGGCTTGGCTTGCAGAGCAGTTTCAGTGCCTGTGAACTACATCTTTGATTCTTCTGTACCAAAATAAACCAGAAGTTTTTCTACTGTGCACCCTACAAATGCTAATGAAGACATAAAGGTCTGAACCTGTGATCAGACAGCCTTCAGCTACAAACACCCTGACAAAACTTGTGAGCAGACCAGACCCAGCCATGGGTAAAACACTCAAAATGTATGTAAGACATCACTGCTTTCATCTGCTCCTTCTGTACTAAATTACCTCATAATTTAGACAAAGTCATTATTCCCTATTCAAACAGATCACACCAAAATGGAGTTTTTCTTTTTTCTCTCTTCCATACTGAATTTCACTTTTTTAAAATCCCTGTCTTTGTTTTTCTTCCAGAATTTCCCTTCCCTAATCTACTTTCAAAGAAAATTAAGAACCTTATCCATAATGAAGAGAAAGTACAATTGTTTCTAAGAATCCTTGCAGTTCTAGCATTGAAGATCAACGACTAACCTTTCTGAACCCTACATTAGATCAACATGGAAGGTGTTCAGAAGGAAAATCCCACCTTGAATATTTTGGAATAGTTTTAGCAACATTTGGCATGGAACCATAGGCAGAAGGACCATTCTGCAATGGATTCCTCTTCTGACATACATTTAGTTGTTTAATTAGAAGTCACCTGACATCAAAAGAGATATTTTTCCAGTCTAATGATTAGCAACACAACCCCAATAACTGTTGTATCTTAACTACTTACTCAAAACAGTTTGCAAAAAAAGATGTAGAAGGGAAATGTATATAAATGAGCACTTTTCAATCAACATTAACCAGATTACATACAACAAAGAATGTTAAAAGAAAACCATGACTCTGGACTAACATAAGTAACAATGGTGGCAGTGTAGTGACATACAGCTCTTAGCTACTCACAAAACCTCACCTTCAGATGAGAAGTTCTACTTAACAGTGTGTAACATTAATATTTTTGCATTATTTTAGCAATCATTTAAAAAAATAATTAAATGGAGATTTTTATTGACAGAACATATTTCTTCATCTACAGCAAGGAAAAAGAAAAGTCTCTCCATTAGCCAGACCTGTACATCTTAATTTTCCACAAGGCAAGGAAAAGAAGATCGGCCATGCAGTACAGTGAAAGCTAAAACTTCAGGTAGGACTGACCCTGAAACGAAAGACTCTGTAGAGTACAGAGTCTGAGCAGCTCTGCCAGAAAGTAATCCTTACACCTACCTTTAAAACAAACAAATACCTCCACCACTAGTTCAGTTCTCCCGAAACACTTAAACACGTATCACAAAACTGGCAGAACAGTACAGAACCTGCAGTCTGCAGCTTCTACAGAATAAGCAGTGCTGTCTAAATTAGAGCCAGTGTCTCACAATAACAAAGCAAGTGCTTACTGCAGATGAAATATATATACTCTCAAAATCTGCCCATTAACTAATGAGTAGCTAACCTGAGTCAACTACACGTGCATTTAGACAACTGCAGTAGTGCAACCTCAAAATTTAAGAAAAATCAAAAGGAAACATTTTAAAGGTCCTCTTATTCATTACAAAGTAAATTTAAACTAAAACTTCCTTGTTCTATGTACCACAAATTAAGAAAAAGAACTTTCAAAGCCATGATGACCATTATTTTCCATTAAGCTACTGTAAAAATTCTTGCATTAAAAAAAGTTGCAGCCATCTCTCCTTGCTTTCAGTAGCTTATGTTGTGAATTAGAATTCACAAATCCTTTTTCAAACTGCACCAAGAAATACTATTTCCTATTAAATTAATCATGTGCTAGCTTCTCTATTTACATGTAATTATACATGCTAATTGCATACAAACTGATGTGTTTTTCTGTCTGGTCCTACACAACACTTTTGAAACTACTTACATGCCATACTTCAAGTTCCCCAGCTAGCTGGGAAACAAAAAGACTCCAGAACAAATGAACAGTCATGAGATTTTTTTGAAATACGTTATGCAATTATTTCTGCCAAGTTTATGTTTAGTCTTGACTTAGTATCACCTAATAAAAGCTCTCCTTTGACCCTGCATTTCTCAAAATTAAGCAGAGGGCAGTAACAGGATGCCAGGAATAGCAGAAAAAGCAGCTCTTCCCCTCTCTTCTTTCATAAGCTGAAAAAAAAACCTCTAGCCAAATGAAATACAAACCGCAGGTTGGAAAGTACTGCTTTACTTGTTCTTTTCCCTGATGCATTTTTAAAGATGACTTTTCTTTTCTTGCATTGTATGCTTTCTCACCCTAAATATGCTGTACTTCTCCTGGGTTTATTTTCCCCTCGGAGATGGCGATCTTCATTACCTCCTAATTTTCAGGATTATCAGGGTAGAGTGGAGGAAGAAGCAACATGAAACAGAACCTTTACCCAGGACAGTGATTTTAGAAAGAAAATCTATTCACAAGCATCCCACTGTGAAAAGCTCCTCCATTCCCACCTTCTCTAGCTCCCAGTTAGCAGAGTTTGGCTGACTCATTTGACACCATCTTTCCTATCTACATACATGTCTAGAGGCTAAATATTATATTTACATGCCACAGAACAATTATTTCTTTGCCCAGCTGGGAAGACTTAGTTCCTGCATGTTTACATCACTCACAGATAACTTGACAGCAATGTGTGGCAACTTGTGTTACTGTGTTATGGAATACAGAGCTTGGGTCCAGGCAGTTCAGACTTTGCTTTAGAATCAGTGTCCAGCCACAACATCCATGTAGCACTGAGCATTTAATGGTCTGCAACCCATCCATGTGGAACTCATATACTGACTAAAGTAAAAGCACTGTAAATTATATAAATTATTAAATTTCCATGCCTTTCAATTTTTATTAATTTTTTAACTTGTCAGAGCTTGGCAGTCATAGCTTCTTACTCACGTGAACAGCTGAGATATTTTTTCCCCAAAAAACTGTATTCAAACAGCCCAGAAAAGTGTACATCTATCACATATGCATTCTCTTGATCACAGAATATTGATTAGGTATAAGATACATTTATTATCAGAACTCTACTTCCTGATGCATCCTATTACTAGAAATGAGGACAACTCATTTTGGCACTCAAACTGCTTGCTAAGCGTGTTACTTGGCTATAAACAGAGTATTTTTAATAACAAGAAAAAACAATACTGAACAAACATTAGTTTTTACCAGCACTAAGTTTCTCACACTCTACACTGTGTGATCCAGTTATACTGATACGAATTTTAAGAGACTGACAGGTTAAATGCCTTGTGTGTCAACTCCTCAAAGGAAATGAGAGTATTTTAAATGGCAGTGTCAAGGACTAACAGGCATAACTGTTCAAACCTGTCTCCAGACAAACTGCTCTTCTACACAACAGATATAATCTATGCAAACGCAAACTTTTACTTTGCAAGATTGGTTCAGCATTTCCAAGATTGCTAGCATCACACATAAATCATAATTAAAACAGAACATTCTATTAAAACTGTCACAATTCTGAGTCTGAAATGTGTGTCTTACCCAGTAGAGAGGAATCAGAAGGTAGCAGCAAGTGTGACCAACTGTCATCAATTATGACTCATGTCAACCAGAATTTTTTAATTAGAAACTGGGCAATTTATCAGTTCAACTAATATTTGCAGTTAAAACAAACTTGCTTTAAGTCTGCTTTTTCATGGTCCTCAATGAATGATACTGCACTGATTTATGAACTAACTTTGTCCCTAGAAAATCCACATCTTTGACTAGCTGCCCATTCCTGCAGGAAGATCTGCAAGATCCGTAACTTTTTCTTCTTTCAGCACAGTTGAAAGTATCTAGAATGTTTGACAGTATTAGCAAAACTGTTTAACTGTGCTTGAGAACTATACTAAGGTCAACTGCAACAACAATTTGATATTATGATCTTTTCATATCACCTGACAGACCTCTGTCATCAATACATTTCGTAGTAAAAAAACCTTTATAAATGTTACACATTAGTACATACCTGCAGAATCAGATATGACCTACGCTTCTAAAGTTAAACCTGTCACTACCTCTAACTCCAGGATTAGCTATTTTACCCAGGAGAAAAGGAAGTATCAGTTAAGCAGAACATGTATTTACTGCCCTAAGGAATACCCAAGGTCATAGATGGGGGAAGGGAAGCTACTAAAAAGCTTATGTAATTAATGATTCCCCACGGATGGGATTAGATTGTGTGGCTAGACATCATGCTCCACAGAAAACATCCAGAGAAACTGCTATCTTAGCATGTATTAAGGGCAGGCATTACTATAAACAAGTCAGAATGGTGTTAAGTGTCTTCCTTAAGCACAACTTGCAAGCTACTCATAACATGGAAAAATAACTTTAAGGAATGGCAATGAAAGAAGTCCATAGGTCATTTTTGGCTTTGTTTTCTTGAGTTTTATTTGCTAGAGTTCACTTTACAAGCTAAACCAAATCAACCTGAATTAGTATTCTGAACAAATACGCAATTCAAAGAAATATTAAATCAGAAGACAGTGTTCTTAGGGGCAGGACTCAAGGTAAACCAGAAACACATACAAGTGCTCTGATGTCTGAAATGATCTTCTTGGTAAGATGCAGAGACTCTGAGGATATCCTGTCTTTTGAAGATTTGCAAAATAAATTCAGAACATTGAATTCAACATAAGCTACAGAAAAAAAAAGTATTGGGGAAAAAAATTGTTCCATTTGGTATCTCTCTCAGATCCAACTCCTCAATACTGCAGACAACCAGAGATAGTATTGCTCAGCTGCTTACTAGGCAAGCTCTAGACGATTCCATGGTGTTAAAAAAATATTTGATAGTACATTTTCATGCAATTATTTGCTGATTTTAATAAAGCAAGGTAAGTTCAATATGTAGAGAATAACCTTAAAAAATTCCACCCCCAAAACCGCATGCCTGCAGATTTGGCAAATGATATTTCTCAAGTCAAGACTTTGTCAAGCAGGACAAGTTATCTTGAGTTATACAGCACCTACAATGTATTTCAGAAATAATTATGTCAAAACACCTGTAGACTATAACACTTCCCTTGCACACTTTCCAGTTCCTTTAAGCCTTCAGATCTATTCTTGGATGTTTTCCAAAGATTGCTTTTCTTCCAAAAACTAGATTCTTCCCCCAAGAAAAAAAAAACAACTAGAAGTCTCTAAGAGAAAAAAAAATTATCACCAGAATATTTATGAAATTAGGTCCATTTTCAGCAGGAAACAAAAATGGCCTTCAAGCATACAACAGCCCCAACTATCTTCCCAAGTACTCATATCATAAGCAGAGGAGGATTACCGTATTGACTCAAGCTAGTAACAGCACATTTACTTGAAGACAATACACCCTTAAAAAAACTCCACTTGAACTTATCTGTTAAACAAAGGAGGACAAAAACATAAGATTGCTAAAAGCAAGGCTAAAAATGTTTTGGCATTTACTTAACCTTTCCTTCTCATCAATAATATAGCAGCCAACATACTGAATGCCCTGGAGAACTAAATTTATCTAAGATAGTTCTTTTACCCATAAGGTGTGAGGATTTCCCAGTGAAGTCAGTGACAGTTACATATATATACACCTTTATGCAGAACTTGTTCTTGAAAATATTGACACATCTAGTCTTGTCTGCGCCTTCATGTGACTTTTTTCCCCCTCTGGTCATATATGCTTTGCAGTGAGTAAGACAGAAGAAAGTGACAGTATTTATACAGACATCTATACAAAATAATCAAGATTTTCTTCCATCCCCAGCCATAAGGCACATTGTAAGGTGATTCAACAGTCTTACAAGCAGGTCAACCTTGAGTAACAAAGCATTATCCTTTGCAATATATCCACTAGGTTCCAAGATTTCTATTATGTATTTGTATTTCTTTGCAATTTGCTAGACCTTGACTGAATTTCTAAACAATTACTGGAACTCAGTGGGTACAAGCCATTCTCAAGTTCTTTGCAACTTACGCACTTCAAGCAACATTTGCCTCCTATAAAACTACTGCCTCCTATAAAACCACTGCACATTCTCTACCATCTACAAACAAATCAGAAGAAAGCTCTTTCAGTTAAGCCTTTCACGGAATTTACTTTAGAATCACATACATGTAACACTTTGTGCAGGCCACACAAGTGGCAACCTCCCTGGGACTTCAAAGTCTTGTAGAAGTTTTCCATCAAAACTCAATTATGTCAATTTTTTAAACTGTTGGGATTTTTAAAGTTGTTATTATTAACAACATATACTGTTTGCTTGCTTTTTATGTGCTATTTGAACCTTTTAAACCCAACAAGTGCCTCAGATGGCACCATGTTTTTGCCTTGCTGTTTATCAAGGCCTGTGGCTAGTTGCTGATACAGAGGTTATAGTCATAAGTAGGATATGATTCTAAAAATAACCATCTCCTTCTTTAAAGAAATCAAAAAGCAGGTTCTTCCCCTGGCCTCTGAATGCCCCCCAATGTAGTGAAGACTGGTATACTAATACTTAAAAAAAAAATGTTTAATGTTTGCTTTGAAGTCTTCACCAACAAAACAAAAATCTAACACTTGCCGACTTAATACAAATCAGTAGTTTCTAAGAGGCACCACTTCAAAATGATACTTATTTCAATTAAAAGTAATTATGTATCCTTCAAATTAGTGTTTTTCAAGATGACCAGGGCTATAAGTTACTATGGCAACTGTTCATACATGTGTGCCTATGTTCAGCTGTACAGACAAGTGTTTGCCAACACTCTACAGCTGATGACCTCCCAGTTTAGGATGCCTATTCTCAACCAGCCTTCTTGCCATTCCTCCCTAGACCTAGAAAACTCAAGGTTACAGAGTGAAAATATCTGGAAATGTGTACTCTAATCACTAACATCCAGTGCATTTCAAAAGAAGGCAATACACCTTGAGTCCTTTCACAGTTGCAGGGAAAACTAAAACAACACAATGATGAATTCACTTGTGTAGGTAGCACATTTTTATACGGTCTTATTAGTTTGTGTTCTTATTTCTAAGCCACTGCCAAGACTCTTGGTTGCCATTTTATCATCAGCAAGGGCACATGAAAAAAAGCTCGATGATTAATTCTAAGGCAAGAAAATGATCCCGCTGCTCAAACTGAACAGAAATAAAATGAAAAGGTGATTCATGTACACTGTCACCCTTGTCAGACAATTGGCATCAACAGTTCTCAAAGGCAGAAGAACTGCAAACCTGTATTGAAGGCTAGTATTCTGAGGACAAGAATCAAAGGGATGATTGACAGAAATATGCAGTGCTCTGCTTTTCCAAGCCAGACCAACATTTTAAGAGAAACGCCACTTATTTCATAGCATAATTCATTTCTTCAAGTTGTAAACATTAGTGTCAGGTATAACAAATGCTTATACCTCAAAGCACATTAGAAAGCTAGTTGCAGGTGCTTTAGATTAAGAATGCACCATTTATTTTGACAAGAAGAAAGCAACCATCACCACACATCCAGGAAACACAGGGCAGGGTTGGGGGGAACACCCAAACGAAGCAGTACCAAATGCTGTGTGCCTTTATCTGCCAACAAGTATCTGTGGCACTAGGGTTCTGGAGTTACACTGTATAGTAAGCATTTGGAAAAGGAGTGAGACAATCTGTAACCAAGAATTGTAAACCAGAGCTTAGCTTTTAACTAGGCCCTTGAAATAAAGCTGGGGGTGGGTGGAAATCAGGCTGAGCAGTTCAAGTCTCCATCAACTAATCCAAAACAGCACAGGAACTGCACTGTTACTAGTTAACTTCAGATGGCATAGAATCAACTAGCTACACTTCATTATTTTAAGGATTTTTGATGCAACTGGGTAGTAACTAGGATTCTAGATGTTGTTAGTATAAATAAAAAAAAATCTCATTAATGTAACTTCATTGCACATAATGTGCACCAATGAAAGCACTGAGAAAATTTCAGGAAAAGTATTCATATAAAAACCTGTTCTGAGGTATACTCATCTGTTAGTCCTTTTACTGTTCTGTCTACACCTTCGTGGATATTTCTCCAGTTTTTATTTTCCAGGTTAACCTATGCTTTAATTTGAAATAAATCAAACCGTATTTCCTCCCACCATTCCCCCTGCCACTTCAAGACAGCACTTCTTATTTTTAAATGACCCAAGTGTATCTATTGCTTTACATTTGTTTCCATCGGCTCTCCAGTGTTGGAATATATACAAGTTAACCTTAAAAAGTGTTTTTTTCAAAGCTATGTTCCCAATACAAGTACAATAGATGAGAAATATTCTTTTTATTTTACAAATATACATAAAGATACACCTCACATTTAAGTGTATTTCGCATTATCACACAAATTTAGACAATAAAATATGGTCAAGAAATCTTAAATTGACAGAATATAGATCAGCTGTCAAACAAGCACATGGTCAACCTGCAAGTACAGAAACTTTTGTAAGACATCTTCATTGAAGATTATGGAAGCCAGAAATAAACACCCTTCCCAACATCACCAGAAACAACTTAGAAGTGTTTGTATTTAATAGATGTTTTTTAAGAAATTCTCCATGTTCTTTGAATTGAAATTTTTTTTTTTAAATGTTTGAAATTATTTATGAAGCTGTAATATGAACACTTGATTTGTCTAAGGACATATTCAAAATATTCTGCTGACCAAAACTCCCAAGACCCTGGAGGACAACAGGCTCACGAAGTAATTGCAGCAGTTGAGTTGACATGCAAAAATCTAAGTCAATTCCACTAAAAGAGCTTCCTATTAAGTATCTGTGGTCAGATTGCATTTTATCCATAAATTTACATATCAAGATACACAGCTAGTAAAGTTTCATTCTTCCTGTAGACATCTACAACCTGAAGTTCAGGAAAGATTGACCCCTCCCACTAGCTTCTGGCACGGAACATGTAGTGAGTAATGAAGCTATTATTGCTTGTAATTTAGAATCCCACCTTGCCAAAGAGACCCCTTGTACTCAAATTCTGAAATAAACATGGAAACATACAAAATTCAAATGCATTCACATTACTATTTGAATATTTCTCTTGTTTTTGCTGACCTTAAAACAAGATTAATCACCATAAAGGGAGTTGGAACTTTTTTGAAGTTAATACAAGCAAAACAAGTCCTCCCTCTAAACTCCTTTGCATCACTTCATATACATGGCTAGCTCACTGTTTCACATTTGTTGTGTCACATTTGCAGTTCCATGCCCCAATACATGTACTAGGTTGAAGGAAAGAATTGTTTAGGGGAAGATACTGAAGGCAGAGCAGAAGTAAGCAAGCAATAACTAACACTGCCAACAACCATCACCAATTTTACTGTTTGAATTGAAAAATTGTCTCGAGATAACAAAAGATCAAAAATATTAGTAACACAATAAAAATTTCATGAGGAAAACCCATTATTTCCTGATAACTTATAAGTGATAAGCAAGAAGTATACCTTCTCCTCACCCAGAGAAAACCTTAATTCAGAAGCAGCAGCACTCTCAACCCCCTATCTCTTCAGCACTCAAGAGCAGCATCACCTTAGTGCTGCTGAACACAGAAACAAGCAGGAGCAATAGATAAAGGGTTTGCCACTAAAAAAAATTATTTGACAGAATACAAAACAATTGGTATTAAGAGGTTTGAAAAGCAACTGAAGTGTTTTCTCCAGGGCACCATTAATAGCAAATCCATCAGGAGCTTATTTGAAGCAAAGAATGAACCAGCCCATCAAGTATTTATCCCAAACTTCAAGTTTTCCTACATATTTCATACATCACAAATCTTGGTTTCTTCCAGCAGTAGTCAAGAAGGACAGGCCTAGCCTGTTTCAAGGACGCACACATCCTCTAAGCTTAAGACAGTCCAACTACTTTGAACATCTCTGGCTAATCATATTCCTTAGGAACTGGTATACAGCAGAAGTAAATGTGTTTACAGACTCCATAACAGCAGTGGAACACTCTGGAAACAGCCAGTTTTGTAACTTTCAGTCAATTAAAGTAAAGAATAATCTTTATCTGGAATAACCATGCCCAGAGTAATTTCCCTACCCAGAGATCCCTGTTTTCTTCTGCCAGTTTTCCTTAGCAGATTTTTCAGATACAACTCACAAATAGTACCTACCTGACAGTAGACAGAGGTTGATGATACGAGGAATATATTAGCTCAGCCTTTATGTCACATTCAAGAGTTTCCAGAACACATCCAGTCCTCAGTACACAACACGTATGACCCAAGAGTGAACCCAGGGAAGATACTTTGAAGTATGCATCAATTTGCATCCCTTAGCTACCAGAGGCAGTGATAAGAGTGATAACCATTTTGGTTAGAAAATAATTCATGAGGTCTCTAAACAAACCACTTGCCTTGGAGATCAATTCATCGTGATTGGCTAGATGGGCTCTGCAGTGGATACAGCTGTAGGTGCGATGACAGTTTGGCAGGTAAGCCTGGAACGTTTTTGATTTTGTCATTTTTACCATCTCTGCTGGTGGCTCCTCACTCAGCTCAGGGCTGGCACTTGAAGAATTACAACTTTGCTGAACTCGCTGACAAAAGAAACACTGGAATATGCAAGCAAAAGCCGTTGTTGTTCTGGAGTGTGTGTGGCACTTTCCACACAAATGACAGAAGAGAAACAGTCACAACCTGTAGGTGAGAAGAGCAGAACAATTAGCAGCTTACAACAAGGCCAGGATAAACTTGTTATTCAACAATTCTAGAGACAAAGCAAAGTGTTATTTAGAGCAAATGCCTGGCCACACACTACAGGTCCCTTTTTTTCTATGCAGCTGCTCAAAACTCAAGTTCCATTCAACATAGCAATAAGCAGCTCTGTTCCACTAATGGCATCTACTTCATTACATTTCTAATGAAGGACATTCAAACAGTTCTCCATGAAACACAAGCACTTTCTACTATACACCAGGTATACACTAAGATTTCAGTGCAGTAAGGTACAGCAAAAAAAGAGGGGATTGAATTAGTTAATTGTCTTTGAAATTCCAGCAGTCAGTTCCAATATAGCAGGTGACAAGGCATCTTGGAAAACACTTGCTGTGTCCAACAAACATAAAACAGGTACCTGCACTTCGGCTTTCAGGAGAAATCTTGCTGTATTGCATCTGGCTTTAAGTCAAATACCAAGTAAGATGCTGCCACCCTATTCAGGGATCTGTGTCTCCTCCTCTTTCAAGCTCAGCAGAATTATGCCTTTAGGCAAAGACCTTTTTGACTAGTGTTCTGATCAAAGCTAATGGATGCTACCAAAACCACAGTCGGGTAATAAATTCTACACAGAGAATATCCAATTGCATTCTTAATCCTCAGAGTGCCTATAAGAGACATAATATGCATAAACACATCAGTAGGCCAGCCTTTCTTGCTATGCTGGAAAGCAAGCCTGGTTTAGAGTTCGCCTGAAAACTACAGATTCTAAATATTCCTAACAACAGCTACTGATCTGTCAAAGGCCATTAGTTACCACGCTATATGCGTCAAGCTAATGAGCAATCCAGACAGGAGCACTGCACAGTCATTTATGTCACCAGCTATCAGGTGACTGACAGAGTAGGTCAATAGCACAACACAGAAACGAAAGCCAATATAAAGAATTTACAGTATCTTGATCCAGCTATTAAAACGAGCATGCAAAACACTTATCACAGTTGTAAACGGTGTGCAAGGCAGCAGTTAACCACTCTTCCAGCAGTAGGATACTAGTAATACAAATAGAGCAGATAATGAAAGCCACATAAATTCAAGATTGTTTATAGTAAGCAGTCACTGTGCTTCAGAAGAAGTCCTGAGGAAGTGATCTGTACAGCAGGCCTAGCACAAGAGACAGTCAGGACAAAATTTAAAGGGCTTTGGTTTTGGTTTTTGTTTGTTTTTTAATCTTTAATTTATGACAGCAGCAGTAGAAGAGACTCGAGAACTACTGAGGGACTCGCTACAAGAAAGTTTCTTACACAAAGAAACACAAAGGCAGAGATAAGCCACAAACAAGACATGTAGCAGAACATTCGCTATCTCAAAAATAAAGCAACAATGGGAACAAGTTGCCATCCAAAGGGCATATCTACACATCAGAATGACTGGACTTTCGTCAGTCACTGAAAAAGAAAACTTATTTGATAAGGGATACATTAGTACGTTTAACCCAGTTAGCATGAAGAGCAGAACTTAATTATTAATACAGTCATTTAAACAAATATTATATACCTATTGTCCCCAGGTAATTTAATTATAACTGCAAGGGGAAGAACTATTACAGCATGTGGAGAAAGCAGCTTGCTTTTGTAGAACTGCTAGATATTGTCACATTTATTAGAGGTAACAGATTATAGGAAAAAGACTGAAGAAACACAATCATAGAAGTTAAACATGTCCTTCCCTTCACATTCCCTGCTCCAACTCCTGATGTCAGAAAGGTAGAGATCCTGTCAGAAATGGGGAAAAACCCCAGGGTTTCAAAATGAAAGACCACAAGCAAAGATGTTTTGACTTTGGATGAGACAGAAACCGAAACACGAGTTCAGTGCTTGCAGAGGTTCAGCAAGTTGAACATAAAAGGAAAGTGTTTTTCATCAAGGCATCCCTGTAAGCTCTTAATTCCCATTTCTAAAGGCAAGTCGGACTCTTTCAGACTTGGTATACACCGAGTCCTTCAACTCCAGAAACTGAGGAATTCCAGAGCTCATTTGGCACAGCCTGTATTTGCCATTGCTCTCTCGGGAAAGGCGGCAGCTCCCAGTGTTTCGCTGCACACTGTAAGGACCAGAGCGTGTGGCTTTGTGACGATAAAGGTGAGATTCAGACATGAACCATGTCTCAGCTCGCTCGAGCAGTAAAGGGTGAGCGAACCCAGCCCCACCGCACTCGCTAAGGGCAGCAGCAGGTTCCAGCGCAGCTGCCCGCTGTGCTGGGGAAGGCAGCAGAACCCCTAAGGCAGCCGTGTGTGTGCTGTAGCCATGCACACAGCGGCCGGGTTCCCTGCAGCCCCAGAAGCCGTGTGAACGCAACTCGGGACCCGGCGCAGGGTCGCTGCCCATCGCTCCCCGCTCCCGCACCGAGCGGGACCCCCGGCCGCGCGCTGTGAATGAGCCGCGGGCCCCGCCCGCGCCTGGCCACGCCCCGTGACGTCACAGGGGCGGGGCGCC
Source organism: Aegotheles bennettii (assembly GCA_013398125.1). NCBI lineage: Eukaryota > Metazoa > Chordata > Aves > Caprimulgiformes > Aegothelidae > Aegotheles > Aegotheles bennettii. The sequence goes on from VZRW01010584.1 coordinate 432,551, forward strand.
GGG
>VZRW01010584.1:433955-487897 GCA_013398125.1 Aegotheles bennettii
AGGCGGGAAGCGGCGGCGGCGCGCGCGGGGCTGTCGCTCGCCCGGGCTGCGCTGAGGCGCGGCGGGGCCGAGCCCTGTGGAGAAACGCGGTGGGGCGGGCGGTGGAACGGACACCAGGTAAATTCTGAGCCGGTGGTTTCACCCCGGGGCATTCTCGGAAGGGTTTTCCTGTGAAGGCACTGCGATAAGCAGCGTGAGGCTCCTCAGGCCTTCATTTCTCGCCAGAGCCTTTGTCTTCCAGGGCTCTGCTGAAAGCAGGTGCAGCCCTGGGAGGCGACACAGGTCTGATAAAGTTCAGTGCTGTAGGAAAATCATGAAAGTGTCCATCTGGAGAGGGGGGGCTGAGCAGGGTGGGTCAGAGCCCTTGTTTCTGGGAAGGGAGTTTGGGAAGAGCTCATCGCTTGGTCTTGGTGAGGAAAAGTACACAGGTTTTGGTGTATAAAAGACACGTTTTGAAGATTAAGGAACCCAGAATACAACTCACATACAAGTAGTTTCCGAAGCATCCGAGGTCTGTTAGCAATGATCTTGTTTTCCTTAAAAAAAGTAAATAAAAGCCAGCCCCTGGTTTATTTTGGCTGTGCTCTTCTCTTTCCGTGGCCGGTGTGGAGCTACAAACAGACGAAGCCTGTGAGGAAGCTGGGTTTGTACTTCATACCCTGGGACACAGCTCTTTGGTCATGCTACATAAATGCAGCATCAATAAAATTCCCTTCGTCTCCTTTTCTTCTTGTCAGTACTGACATGTTTGGGTTTTCTTCAAATCTTGATATCAAGTGTTTTTTTTACCCAAGGGGCTTTGGCACTTTGCAGAATATTAGAGAAACAGAATCCAATACAATTCAGCTAGTGGCTGTAATCAATAAACCGTGTGCTAGCTGATTTTATTCTGCCTATCAAGTTTTTAATATAATTTTTTTGGTCATATGCTTCATCCTTAATAGCAAACTAATGGCCATTCTTGAAGAATAGTACAAAAAAGTCACGCTTGTGAGTAAAGAAGTTTTGACAAAACAGCAGGAAACAAACATCTGTGAGAGCATTTCTAATAGGGCTTTTATTGCAATTTTTTCTGTCATCTCCTAGCTCTGGAGCTGGTACCTGTAGTCTTGTAAAAAGGAGAAAGGTGATAATAATGCTGACTGACTTAGCCACAGTTCAGAGCGCACCAAATCAAGCTTCCTAATCCAGTTGCCACAGATGAGCCAGATGAGGCGTATGATAAAGATGTGTAACAAGATAATAATTGGAACAGAGAAAGAGGCAGGGATGTAGCATAATTTAGCAGAGAAATTACATTAAATCTGATATAATGCAGAGAGTACATAAATCTTGAGATGCTTCTTAAAGAACAGCTTCAGCCTGTTAAAAATATCACATAAAGGGCTTTTACGAATTTTTAACAAGCTGCTTCTATTACTTCATTTTGAGGGGCCTGTTACTGCTTTCCCTTAACAAGATAGATTTCTTAGTCCATTCTTCTTTATCTAGTTGAAGGATACCTGACTACACGGACAGCTGCTGTCCTCTGGTATGGCTGATCCTGTACCCTATTCACGCAGCCAGCTGCCATGCATTTGCCTAAAAAATACTGTATGTATGCTTTAGAAGTGATTGCTTCGGCCTTTTAACAACAGTTAATACTTACATTTTGTTTTGCAGGTTCTAAGCACTACACCACAGTATGTTTCCCATAGTTCAAACTTTTGTCCTCTTTTTGAGGATTAGGAATGAGGAATATTAATCAGTGAACAGAAAGTGATAAAAACAACATGGATCTTTGCAGATAGCCTTCCCATCCCATATAATGGTGTCAGTCCACGTAAGCCAAGACTGACACCTCACTGGCTCACTGAAACTGCTGGCAAAGCTCCTGCCACAGCACACAGCCCCTGAACCTCCAAGGCAATGATACCACACACACAGAGTCCATTTCAGGAATCACAGTATCCCAATGTTGAAATGTGACAAACGCTGCACCTCTCACTTCTCTCACCTCTCACACTGCAAAGTCTTGCTGATGCTCTGGTTCAGTACTGGCTCAAGGCCTTAAGTGCAAACTTGGAATTACTAGTGCTGCTGTACATGCTCTTCTACAGATGTGAACGCAACACCAAGTTTCCCTCTTCTGTTTACTTTGAGAGACATGCTGTGGTCTTGGCTTAGGTGTCAGGCACTGACCAGGTTCCACAGAAACAGGAATTAAACTCTACATGAGGAATAAAAAAAATACCAGCAGCCCACTCCTGAATATAGAAGTGACTCTCCTTTTCAGAGATGACAAGATGGACAAGGGGGAGAAAGAAGTGTCATTCTCTGAGGACAGCAAAGGATCCCAGAAGCAGAATAATGTTTCCATTGTTTTAGCACAAGCTCTGCTTCTCCACTGAAAGATCCAAATGACAAGGACACTGAGGGTTTCTTTCTCTTTGCTGTTTGTTTCCCTAGTAACAAATACACAAGCTGCACTGTTAGAATACCATCCTTTTCTCATTTTCTTCTTTTTTTTTTTTAAGATAAAGGCATGTCAAGGATGTATTCAGTGCATTCAGTAGCAGGTTAAAGTTGCGTGTACTAATGAACCTCCTATACAGCATGATGTACTTGAAAGTACTGCCTGCAGTCCACAGAGACAGTGAAATAGCTTAAAACAAAAGGCATGGAAGAAATTAAATGCTTGTGTATCAATTTCTATACTGTTTAGATTGTAAACTCTTGGGGCAAAGTCAGCCTTTCACAGTGGGGCTCTGATCTTGATTAGCAAAGCAGATGTCATGCTACTACTACTACTACTAAATCCTCAAAAGGGTCCTAATTATAGCACAACTGTATTATCATCAGTAATTAAATGCACACCATTTTAATGGGACTGATTTTGACACTGACAACTCTTGCCTGTGTTTTTGTTGTGAGCTCTGCATCAGGAAACTTCTTTTAAAATATAACTCTGTAATAGGAGAGTGTGTGTATTGCTGTTTTTTGTTAGGCTTCTAATCAAGATTATGGTCTGTAGTTCTGGAATTCACTGGGTTGTGAGAATTGGAAGATAGCATGTAGTCATTGTCCATGTGGTTTAGCACATTAGAAATAGAACTGATAGGTGAAATGTATCCAAAAACATCAACAGCCATTATGGAAACAGGACAAACTCAAAACATGACAGGTAGAGGCGAGAAAGACCATTAAAGGCACATAAGCTGAGAAGGAACATCAGGATCATTCTTTCCTTTGCTTCTTCAAGATATATTAAGTCTCAAAAATTTGGAGACTTTAACAAAATTTTTTAAAAAATAGATTGGTTTTAGAATTGTCAAGCTCTGTGTTCTCTGTTTCAGCTGAGAGTACTGAAAGAAGGAAAATCTTTTTTTTTTAAACAAAAATATTTTTTTCCTATATGTTTGTCATAAATGTGAGCTTAGTAATCAAAAAAAAAAGTTTGCTATTCTCTTCCCAGTTACTCAGGTTTATAATATTGTGTTCTCCAAAGTTCTCCAAGGAAAAGAAATACGTGTCTATTTCTTGGGACATCGCAGCAGCTATCCTAAAGGGTGTAATACAGAAATAACTGACAAAATTAATATAAAATTTCTGATTATATACTATGAAAATATAACATTTTGCATTAATTGCAAAACAGCTTGTTGCTAGGTCATAAATTATACTGGTATTTGTCACAGCAGATTTTAGTTACTTGTCTGGAACTTTGTGTGTAGGGAGGTATTTCACGTGAACAAATAAATGAGTATATTTTCATTCAGGATGAATTTTGAAACCAGTAGGAGTAAGTGACAACCCTATTTATTTCTGAAAATTGTTTCTTGTACTAGCTAAGCTGTGGAAAGAAAAAGACACTGGATCCACGAAGTTCTGACTGTCCCCAAAAGCAGAGGCAGCTTCAGGGACTGCGAGCAGCTACTTGCCCAGTTCGGTAAGTGGGGAAGCCCTGCAACTGGTTCCTGCCAGCTGTTGTTGGATTTGCAGAAAGTCTTTCAAGAGACTCAAGAGCAGAACAGACAATGTAGTGTGTGAATACGTGTGTATATTTCTCTATATAAAATTAACAACAGTGTTTTTCTAGTGGGAGGATTTATAACTGTTCCATTTGTGTATATATCTGGCACAGTCAATCAATTACATCTCTGGAACTGTAGGATTCAATCGCACTGTAGGATCAGGACCCAAAGGTCAGATTCAGTAGAAATGGAGTCCTAAAACTGAGGACACAAGTGTTTTGACTCATTCTGCTATGCTTTAGACTGCTATAAAAGAAGATTCAGGACCAAAAAACAGTACCAAAAGTATACATTAGGAGGTCTTTCTATTTTAATTAAAACTGTAGATTTAGGCAGTGGTGTGAGCTATACATTGTATCTCTCAGTCCTAACTCTTGAATTCCAGATCTTACTGTCTATGGGCGATCTACCTCAGGTTTATCTTTATGGGAAATGATCATTTTACCTATCAAATACAGACTTGTTTTGATAGTTAATGTTGTGGAAGCATACTAGAGGTGGAAAATACGATGCAAATAGTAAGCAGTCTTAAAGTTTGTCTGTGACCTGTTTCAGAATTCAGTATTTGGATTTAATTTCTGATTATGAAAGTACATTGGTATGCATGACTAGACAGAACAAAATCTGTCAGTGAACTAGAGCCTAACCCAGTAGTTTTATAACTTATCCCTCATCTCTGAAAAAGAAGTGGTTATTTTAAACTATCCCAAGGTCCTTTGGGAGGGTGGTGTGTAGATCATATCCAAAACCTGAAAAGACAGAACTATTCTGATCCCCCTGCAGTGGCTGGGTAATTCTGACTGCAGAGGGGGCTGGGTTGTGCCTCCAGTAAGGTACATTGAGACTGTATACAAGAATCAGACTGCACTTTACCATGAGACTGGAAATAGCATCATCAGTTTTCCAGCTATTCACTCCTGGTAAGTAAATTACACAGTACAGTGGAATATTTGAATCTCAATTCAGCGTGCAAACAGGAGTGGCAACACAATAAACCAGCACAACAACACATACAAATTAATTGCACTTTATGAGGACTGTAGCATTTTAAAGCACAACAGCAGATTGCCTGTATTTAGCAGTAAAGAAAGCAGAAGACACATTTCTCTGAACCGAAAGGAAATGGCAGTAGAATAAAAAGAACTACGTAAGCTTTTCAGTGTACACATACATATAAAATCCACCTTTATGTAGGATTGTCATCTGCTTCATGCAGCTACAGACTCCTTGGCTAATTGTTGGCCAGCTACTACTTACCTGAGAAGCTAAACCTGTGTTTTGGGAGCTGTAGAAAAGCAGAGATTAATTTTCTGTTGATACATGTTTTGTAAAAACACATTCTGTATATGCTTGCCTATATATGCAAAACAGTTGGCTGAAGGCAAGGATTCAAGCTTTTTCTGTTTGGTTTATTTTTTTTCTTTTTTTTTTTCCCTTCCTCCAGGAGATGTGTTTCTCATCTTAAAACCTAGACTTATATTTCCATCCTTGTTTTATATCCTGTTCAGATTAGGGCATCAAGCACAAGCGTATTGTATCATTTCAGAGACAAATAGGGCCAGGGGGATTATCGTAATTGTGTGGTACAACTCACTGCAAGAGAAGCCAGGTGACCGGTGATATTACTTGTCATTTAAGCCAGAACATTCCCTAGGAAAATATCCTAGAACATCCTGCCTCTACAAATTGTTTTTTCCAGTCATTATTTACTCTCGTTGACAAATATATACATCATATTTCTCCCTTGAATGTATTTAGTTTTATCTTTCAGCTGTTTTTTCCTTCATCTGTAAGACTGAGGAGACAATAGGACTCACTGTAGATATAAGAGCAAGTAATCCTTTTGAGTAATAGCATTTTATAAAGCACATTTTTCAATTTCTAAGTTGTTTCTGTGTATCTTCTCGCATCCTTCTCCAGGTTATCAAATGATTTCATGAACTGTGGATTCCAGCAGTGATTTTTTTGTCCCTGTCAAGCACAGCGCTGTTCTTTTCCTGTTTAAACAGTCTGATGATCGTATCTATCTGGTTAATTCCCAGGTGTTCAGCTGATTCTTCATTAGGATCCCCAAAGGCACTTCAGAATTGCTGTTCTCACTTCAAGAGCATTAATACCTTCCTGTTCCTACCTTTCTTTCTAAGCAAGGAGATTTGCAAAGTTCAAAGCCCAGAGAAGCCTTATAGAGAGGGAATCAAAATCTTGATGAGTCTTATTGCCTTCCCTGAATTACAAATAGCAGTTCAGGTACATCAGAGACAGTTGCATTTTTTTTTAAATTGTAACACCACTTTCAATAACTTCCTGGGCACATATAGTAAAGTTTGTCTAATAGCTTAAATGCAAATTAGATTTGAAAATCACTGGTGTTTAAGAGAATATAAGCAAAATGGACTTCTGGGAAGTAATAACATGGTAATTGGTCAAATGAAAATGTTAGGCCACCCCAGAGACCCCATCTTGTAGATATTTTTAGACAATGATAGCTTATACAATGCTAAAAAAAATATATTTCTGTTACCATTAATCTGTTATTAATCCATCAGCCCTTAATTTAACTGTGGTGGCTGCTAGAGCCGCCTCTGCTGTTTTATTACTTATATTGATACGTCTGATTCTGTAAGATCAACCCAAGGGCCTTATTTGCCACCCTTTAATTTTTCCTGCCTCTTAATCTTTCCTTCTTTCTTTTCCTTGTCACTTAATTCCATAAAACCCTGAAGAGTGCAGCTGAGCCTAAAGACTAGTTTTGAGTCAAGAAAGAATCATCACTGATTTTTATTTTTCTTGATCAGATTAGCTGTAAGAGTTTCATTTGTGGGTTAGAATGATTTATATGTGAATTCTGTACCCTCACTACTAGATATTTCTGGGTTTTCTTCTCTTCAATGCTATCTCAGTAACCGAGAAACGAACAATCTTCTTAAAGCTGCTGAAGGATTTAGATACAAACCAGCATATAACATTTCTTCAGCTGGGAAGATGTGCCTCGTACTGTACTGGCTCCATCTTGTGGTTGAAACTGTGCTGATTTTTTTTTTTTTATAACAGCTTGACTGTCCTTACCATCATCCTTATATAAATATTGATAAATATATGTGTGAATTTCCTTTATAACTTTTAGAACAAATGGGTCAAATATTTCTCGTAATAGAGAAATAGGGAGAGTGGTTAAAGACAAGATTAGTGCAAGCAAGCATTGCCCATTTATTTCCCTATGTAACACTGTCAATCACAGTATTTGATTACATCCTCATTACTGTTAGAGAAGGCTCAGCCAGGCATAGTGAGAACAAGCATCTGTCAGCACTTTTAAACTCCACCCTGCAGTAATGTTGCTGTTCACTATTGACTTGGTGTGGCCAGTGAAGTAACTTGCCACTTAACTTCAAGAATTGCCTAGAATCTCTACGAAAGATAACCACAGATCGAGTGTTATTTATTTTGACAGCATTTTTTTTTCTTCTCTAAAACCAGTATTTTCAGGTCGTTGTCATTAAATAACATGCTAGCATTTGAATGGAAGAAAAAAGCAGATACCTTTCAATTAACCTCTTCCTGCCACCCCTGAACTGGAAGTGTATTGAGTAACTGCACCAGTTTGACTGCTTGACCACCTAAACTATGAACTCAGCACAGAAAAGAATAAAACACACAGCAGAAATTACAGAAGGCTGTCAACACAGACTCACTGGCCACATAGCTCAGCAACTTCTCTTGTTCATATCCCAGTTATGTAAGTTTGTATTTTGGTGTATAGCACACTATATATTTTCTTCAGACTGTGAAAAAAGTAAGTAGTTCACTTTTAGCACCTTCAGCATTGGCAGCAGGAAGGCAGTGAGCTGACAGGGTATGCTGGATTTTCTGTTCTGTTGTGGATCAGCTTGTGTATTACTGGAGAGAGCTTCTAACAGTCACATTAGAAATTGCATTAATCTCTCTAAAAATACCATCAGAGGTGCAAGAGACCAAGAGAATACAAATTATGTTTCCAGGAACTGGTACAGAGTTGGTTAGGTGACAGGATGAGGCTAGCTGCACATGTATTTTGGCAGGCTTACTATGAAAGACATATCCCCTGATCCATATGACATGGAAACAAAGAAAGTGCTTGTTTCCAAGGAGTCGCAGGCCCCAGCAAAATGCGCTGGCAAGAACAGTCTCTCTTGCTATGTTGTATAGAGCATCCATGATATGCAAAGGTGAGTGACAAAGCAGCCTTACCTTGTAATGTAAGTGCCAAGCTGGAGCACATTCCACATCTAGAATTCCATTTTATATCCCCTGCAGACATTCTCAGAAATCTGAAAATAAGTGCATGTTTGCAAGATTGACACATTGTGAGTGAATAATATCAAAGCCTCATTCTTTCTGCTGGACTTTATGTGCGTTTCATAAATTGAATTTGCTCATAGCTGAACTACAGTTTTATGTGAAGAATTCCTTGCTAGATTTTGTACCAAGGAAAAATATTTGCATTAAATAAGTGTGTTGCTTCATCAGAAGGCACTTTGCACACAGTACATACACACTCAGTTGTGCTCTGGTACTTACGTGTTTGTCAAAACATTTCCTGAGCCTGGCACAGTCACCAGTGTAGCTTGAAGCCCAGTAAGACAAGGAAGAGTAATGGGGTGGCCAGGCTGTTGCAAAGGGAACTCAGACCTTCTTGTCAACCACAGCATGGTTAATATTTTAAATGACTGGAACAAGGGTGGGAGGAAGCTATAAAAGGCTCGAGACAGCAGCATTCAGCATTAAGCATCAAAGTTACCAAGTGTATGTCATAGTATGCAACAACAATTACTTAAAATAAAGACAGAGGTAATGCTGCTGCTTCACGTTCTGCAGCATGCAAGGGTAGGTTGACTGGTAATACAGGGATGAAATACAAATACTGCAATGCCATCTCTATCGGTATCTACGTTTGAGAGAGGTTGGCACTCAGGTGTATCTTATGGGTCACAATCTTCAGCATCTTTTTCTGTATCAGTGTATTCAAAAAAAGTTGTGTCAGAGCTCTGCAAAATAAATAACTGTCAAAGGTGCCCTTTGCTTATTTGAAATGCATTCTGCACCCTGGGGTTTGCTGTTGTACTCCCTGGTATCTTTGTCAAGATGCTGTTCAGCCATCCTTTTTTACAAAAGCTGCAAAAATATCCATATTCCAATTCCTAATTTCTGGGGTATCTCAAACCTATAGGCTCTAAGAAACAGTCACCTGAGATCTCTGCACGGCTCAGTGAGGCACAGGACTGGACAAAACCAGCTGCTCTGGCAGGAGCTCACAAGCACAAGTTAACGTAACTCACATTTTATCAGAAAAGTGGTATCTACTCTTTTGTCAGTTCGAAGAATTCTGGAGCAGATAGAGTACCTATCAGGGCAGGGTGCAAAGCAGTGCATGGAAACCATTGCAAAGCCTTCAGAATAACTATCGGAACCAGCAAGATCCCCTGAGTGTCAGCATCCAGAAACTTCCTGCAAGATATTTTGCTGCTGCTACAAACAAAATTTTGCAATCCTTTGGATGTTATTACAAGAAAGAAATCGAGTCACATATAGGCAGGGGTTTTAAAACACAGCAACAGTTTAGTAAAGTTAATTTTTCATATTATCCAACTACAGTACTGTTTTCTCTCAGCCCTTTATCTTAGATTGCTCTTTTGACGCCTGTGTCAGTATGTGTGAAGAGGGGTGGACAGGTACGGAGACGTGAAGAACAGATTGTATTAAGTTTGACAATCACAACTAGAGTAATAATGATCATTAATATTTATATTAAGAAAGTACCCAATGCTTCATCTTGCTTTTCTGCTTCATTCCCTAACATGGTGGTGTACTTTATTCATAGGTGGTTGGACTTGCTTGGGCCCACACCAGAAACTGGGGAAAAAATGGAAGAAGGATCAAATCAGTCCCCATGCAACCAAATTTTCTCTTAATCCTCAGTTCTACTGCCTTGACCAGTCATACTGCACACCCACTGTGAGACTCAGCCAGCTTTAAAAAACAAAACAAAGCACACAAAACAAAACACCCAAACCAAAAGAATCCCGAAACCTCCCATGTAAAACCATAGATCATTTCAGGGGTATGTTCCTGCTCTAACCTGTTGCCTGTTGCTAGGTTAGCTTTTGGTAAACAGTGGTGTTATAATTCTAGAAGATTTACATGAAATTTTTCAGAACACTCTAGTTATTATTATAAATTTTGCTCTCTAATGATGATGTTTAACTGTTGTTCAGTGAGGTTTTTATTTATATAAATGACATTTATGACAACTTTCCTCCAGCAGATGGCACAACTACAGACGACAGTCATTCCAACGGTTCTACAATTCCTGGAACAGACAGGAGAGCTTTGAAGCACTCAGGTCTAACCTAGTTACGCTTTTCCTTTAACAGCTTTTATTTGGACTTTCAGGGAGGCAAGGTTTCTAGTGGGAGGCTGAATGAAAAGTGTTATTACATCTTTTCTCTGGCCAGTTTTCTCTCTGTTCCTTTTCCTCTCTGAAGACTGAATAGCCCTGTTGCTGAAAAATTTGACCTGTGGACAAAATTAATAGCGAATGTTACAGAAAATGGCTTTTGATTTCTATAATGTAGATTGTCTGTATGAAACATGCAAATGAGTAGCACAAGAAGAATGAAAGCTTAGCCCACAAGCAGGAACAGCACAAACAATGGTGGTACCAGGAAGGGCAGCCTGTACAGCAAGGAGGGGTTCATTGTTTGCATCTCTGCAGTAGCTGAGGGCTCTGTACAAATGTGAATGACATTCTTTGCTCTCAGTGTCTTCCAGCCAGAACAGAAAAAAGGATGTTGTGAGGAGTCGCGCTCTGTACAGCCTACAGGTAGCGTGACTGAAGTACAGGTGAAAACGAAAGTGAAGCAGTGATATCCCATGGCTAAACCTCTGACTTTATCAGTTACTGTATTTCTTAAGACTTGCAAAAATTAGCAGTGTAAGGCATAAGCAAGTAAGAACTAAAGAGCTACATTCTCCTCTTCCTTGAATAGGACTTCTTCAGCCCCATGCAGTCCACAGGTCGTCTAGGTCACCACATCTTCATTGCTGTCAGCAGTGGTTGAGCCAGGTGACCTTCAGAGGTTCCTGCCAACCTGAATTTTTCTATGGTTCCCTTCACTAGCTGGGTGTACACTCGGCAAAAGCTAGCACAGAATTGCAAGGAATTACAGCAAGTTCTTATGATGGACTGCCTGTTCTCCCGCTAAAACTGGGCATTAATCTGACCCTAGGACAAACTTTCAGTCTAAATGACTAAAGAAAAAATAAAACGAGAAAATAACTGATTACAGGAGACAACAAATGGAAAAAGGGAAAATCACTGCAAGAGGATACCAGGTAGAGCACCTCCAACTGTGCCCATTACTTCCTGAAGGAGACAGGGCACTGGGTTAATCCAACTTTTGGACTGGTGTAATAAAACAAACATGGCATCAGAAGAACCACCCAGTAGCACTATAACTTCTGCTAACTACCAAGCCCTAGAGCTGACAGCCCCTGGTTTAGTTGCCAGCAGGACAGAGGAATTGTGTTTATAGGAGAGCATGAGCTAGGTTTACATTACCTATTTTCCTCAAGCTTTTTAGATACTAGCTAGCTCCTCACTACCTAAGTAGCTGCAAAGGGCATACAGAGCTATTTATTATCCCTGAACAGGCCATACAGAGAGTTTGTAATTTTTACTAGTTCACCTGAATATTATTTTATTCTAAATACATTCCAGGGCATGGACGGGTGCACTCCAAGAGAAAAGCAAATAGGGTTTTCCCCCCTCCTCCAAATTCAAGTACAGTTAGCAGGCAACAGCAAGGCAGGATCCCCGAAACGCAGTCACACTTCACAGTGAAAATTACAAGGTGTTCAAGTGATTCATACATTCAAGTAAAACCAAAATACACATATGGCAGATTTCAATAATTTAACACAAAAAATATCATTGTGAATCCACTCTCAGTACAAGTGAATGCCAAGACAATACCTGAATATCCTGAATAAGCACCTCAAGAGCTGAAATGGACTCTCCTAGTTAATTAATTGCTATCTCTGTGTGAGGAGGAGTGTGGCAATTTGCGGATAGAAATGTTTATACAAGAAATGCCACAGGTTTCATTGTTGCTGCCCACCTCTCTACCCACAAAAAACGCCTGGGATATAATCACCACCTTCAGACAATCTGTTGCACGCACAAATTTCATTCATTCAAAGCATTGCTTCTGAGACATTTGTTTTCTAGTACCTGTTTGCTTGGGTTTTTTATTATTCAGAGATTCCATTCAGTAGCTATCACAGACCTGGCATTTTATTCTGAAAAGGGTTGCATTTGTTTTGAGTATGTTTATTCTTTGAACTAAGTGTTTAGTTTAATATGCTTGCTGTAAATAAACTCAATTAGCGCTTATGGTAAAAGGCCACGAGCTACTGTGTCACAGCTCCTACTCTGAGAAACAGTTTGAGCCCTGTTAAGTGGAACTATTGCCAGATAAATGTTTTCATGTGGTATTTGCCTTGTATTACACCTTGAAAAGAATCAGGGTCCCAAAGCCTGTATGGAACAGTTGCAGGGAAGGAGACTTAAGGGGAAGAACAAGGTGAAGAATTACAGGAGCAATTGAAAGCTGAGAAGCAGAAATATCATATCCAGTCCCTGAAGGCCATGAACTGAAAGGTCATTTCTTTCTCCCCCAACTTTAAAGGATTGATTTGAATGGAAAGCTATTTTCTTAATTACTCAACAAAAGTATGAAGGGAAGTTGTGGTCAAAAATACAAGCGTTAATAGAGCCACTTTCAACAGACTACAACTGGCAGTACCTGAAGTAGAGTGATGGAGGAGTCTGGCCCGACTGTTCATAGTCTGCATCTTGAAACTGGAGGACAAGTTATTTTTTCATTTATTCGGCACTGTGTAAATTCTGAACATAGCTGACATTATTAGACAGCACCACACAGCACTTTTTGGCTCAGCAGTTACTTTTAAAGGAGCTAGGACTCTTGTTTGCTTTTCCTCTCCTGGGAAGCTTCAGGAGAACTCCAAACTAGATGTTGTGCAAGTGCTGCATGACTGCCACTGGACTTCTGCAGCCCATCCCTTCAAATAACTGTACTCACACTGCAGATCGCTAGGACAATTATTGGTATAAACGAACACACAAAATGTTTGCTAAACCTGAGCAGTTTTCTAAAAACAGTTTCTTCCAAATTAGGGTGCTCTTGATGACTGTCACAATACACAAAGAAAGCAAAAAAAAATCTGTTCTGATTTGTCTCTCTGTCAACTCCATTGTACAAAACAAAGCTAGCATAGGCAAAGGTGCTTGTCAAGGTTTTATTACTGTCTCACAAAGAAGTGTCATTTGACTAGCAAAAAACTCAACTCTGTAATAACTCCCAATAGTCCTCACAAAAAACAAAAACAAAACAAAAACCCATAACCAAACTTATTTCAGAATTAAAGTTGGAGTGAACTCTGCTTCCAGGTGAACTTACAGATTGGAAGAAGGAAGAAAATCTGATCAGTCACAGACAAGGCATTGGCAAGCAACATAATTTAGTTTGCACCAACAGGAAAAGCCATGGGATGAAGCCAGAGGGACAGGGAAGAGAGGGTGCAGAAGAGGATTCCACAGAAGTACCCCCACTGGAGAAGCAGCATTAAGGACCATGGATGTCCAACAGCCTATCCCTCTGCTTCCCTGTCCCACCCACCCCACCTCAGGTGTGCTTTTCAAAAAGAGCCATTGCCATGGTATGGAGTAGAAGGTGATTTTTACTTACATACACAAATAGAGCTGACTGGAGCCTCAGGTAGTGGTGAATGACGTTACTTATCTCTCCAGCACAGCAGAAAATTCAGCCATTTTAGTATTTTCTTAAAATATTTCATAGGACTAAAACATTCATCCCCGAAAGAAAAGGCATGAAAACCCTTAAACATTAAATTTTAGCTATTGCTACACCAACCAGTGACAGGCCCTCCACAACACACGCATACACGAAGACAAATTGTTCTGAAGAGCTTAACATCTGACTGCTAATTAGATCTCCTCGGGACTGTTTTCTAGAAGAGAAAGGGAGTATTGTTCACGACCACATCCCCACCAGCTCCTGGCAGTGCCTGCCTACCTTTTCTCCTGCCTTCACACCCCTGCAGACAGCCACACAGCCTTTGTTGCTCCATTTCTGACAGCATGCCAACCACGAAGGGAACGCAGCAGAGCAGTGGATCTGTTTTTTTAACTAAAACATAGCACTTTGTGTTCTCTACAAGGGTCAGACCTCTACCACTTTTTTCCGCCACCCTCTCAATTGGATAGGAAACAGACAGTCCTTTGCTGGAGCTGATAGGCCCCAAGGACAAAGCAACAGTTTCCTAATCAGCTTCCAACCGTACATAATCTTACATTCTCATCTTACTATACAAATTGTGGGAGATATTTACATAAAATTATATTATTGCTCCACTGACAATCACTTTGACATAAGTGTTGATTTGCTGTCATCTAGCAAATTATGTTGCAAAGTTACTGCCTAGAAATAATTGCTGTCAATGCTATAGTTGCCTGGAACTCGTTACTAGGACCAGATTGCTGTGGAGGCTACTCACCAAAAGGTTTCTTGTAAAAGGCACAGACACCAGCTCTATACTCACCAAGTGTGATGTATAGGTCCTTCAGGAAAGCACAGTTAAGATTTACAGCTAAGGTAACGTCACACATTTACAGATCAGCACCACAAATAACTTGACCATATGTTTACAGTAATTTTATTTACAAGTTACCACATGACACCTCTAGTACTACAGTTTTTATAACACCATTAGCAGTAAAATAAGTCATATCTAAGAAGAGTAGGAGGCAGCAGAGAAAAATGTGCACAGATAATGCAGAAAAGCTATTCAGTTATAACTGAGAATAGGTATTTTTCTACAGACTTTGAAAGCGAGAAGGAATATATGTGTTGAGAAGAACAAGTTCTTCAGCCCTGTTAGTTCTACAACATTTAATTTTTTTTTACAGTGACACTTCAGTATGATGAATACTACATACTAGCAGTCAAATGCAAGTGGTGGGGAGATAACTGTCTTAATAACTGTCTAATAACTGTCTTGCCCTTTAGTGTTTCTTAGTTGGAAAAACAAAGCTTCCCTCCTTAAAGGGAAAGTTATCCAGGGCTGGTTTACTTGCAGAGCCAGTAGCACAGAATTGCTACTGGGAGGGGGCAAGAGAGACAGAACTTAAGCTTAGGGAGTTCCCATGCATTGCATATTACCCGTGCAGTCTTATCTGGTCTTGAGTTAAGAAGTTGGTGAGCAAAACCAGTTGCAGCATTCCACAAGTCTTTTTACAGTGCCATGATTTAGTAAGGCTGAGCATAGCTTAGCAGAATCCCAAAATCAAACACAGAAAAAAGCCCTTCCGCTCTCTTATAATCCTTGGCTCTAACAATGCTGGTGCTGAGCCTGGGCCTTTCTCAAAGAGGAAAAATGTGGAGGAGCAATTCCGGAGAAACACTCTAGATCTAGATGTATTTTGATGATAAGACTCAGAAGAAAATAAGCTGAATGCAGCATCAGATGCAACTCTTTTCTGGTTCAAAAGTACAGCAGCAGCTTCCAGAAAGCACACAAGTATTATTCAGGACCTTTTTTTGTCCCCCTGGATATTTTTAAAAGCCTGGAGCAACTGTGAATGCACACGATCCACGCTAGTGGCAAGCGCTGGAAAGACAATGAAAATAAAAGCTGCACAGTAATAATTATTTCCACTACTAACTACACACAGGATATATTGCTTTTGGTACAATGCCATTTATTGTCACAAGAAAAAAACCAGTGATTAAGTTGAGCACACATGAATTATGCAGACCTTTGCCATGCTGGAACAACAGCGTGTTATACTTAGAGAAATGTCACGAAGTCAGCTGTAAAAACAGCTTAACACAGTTCTCCCAAAATATCAAACATGCCTTCAAAAACAAGTTTATAAATTAAGTTTAGCTACAAAAGAATGCTTAACAAATGACCACAGGTTTGTTTTTTTCCTTAATCCCACACTTTTGTCTGCAGTGCTGCACATGAGAGCAAAACCAGAATTAGAACACGTAGCTGTAGTGACATCAACAATATTCATGATTTCTGAGTGTGTAAGCTGGCCTGCAAAAGCTTGTGTTCCCTCACACCTGTGCCATACCTGTTCAGAAAGCCTGCAAAAGTATACACGTGTACAAAAACAACCAAAAGCTTTTTAAAAACACAGAACACATTAAAGTCTAAATTTTGAACTCTTCAGCCTATCATGTCTCAACTACAAGTTAGAATATTTGTGAGTTTTAACACTTTCAGGAATATAGGAAGTTTCCTTAGTCAAAATTTCCTCTTAAGTACCAACTATTGAAATCAAAGGTGAACTAGGAGAAAGGCTTGACTAAAAAACCTTACCCTAAATCGTTCAGCACACTTGTGATAGGATCAGTCCAGTGAGTCTCAAGCCAAGATTCTGAATATTCAGCGCTTTTGCATTTGCAGTTTTAAGGCAGAAAAACATCTTCAGAACAAGCCATTTAGTTTTGGCTCTAACAACAACAAACCCCTAAAAGGTACACCTTGAGTCTTTTAGTAATAGCAAATTTAAAAGTTTCTATGGCATTCCCTTGCAGCTTTGGGGTTTATTATTTTTTTGCTAGCAAAGCCTAAGTTCTGAAATAGTTTTCAAAGGTGCTGAAGCCTGCATCATGACTAGAGAGACTAAAATTTTCCATGGTTATTTCTGGGTTGTACATTCAAGGTCAGCATTAAAATCGTAAGGTGAAATTAACAGATCACCATACTGCACAACACCGCAGTCAGTGCCATCCCGAGCACTGCAACAACTCTGCACTACGCAAGTTTTCTCCCCAAACCCAGTGGCTGTAACCAGAGACCCAGGAGTCAGTCAGCTGCTTGTAACCAGGGCCCAGATCTGTGAAGCACAGCTGTATCCTTGGCTCAGTCTTACAGAGGGAAAAATAAAAAGCAAACAAAAGTTGAGCTCTGAGATTGTAGGTAATCTACAGCCACACAAGATAAAAGAAAAGTAAAAACAAGTGAAGTCATCGAGCCATAGCAGACAAAGGACTGAAGAAAAATACCAACGTGGAAAGTGTAAAGCCCTGAGGAAGAGAAGTGTTGCTGGAAGACAGGAACTCAGCAGGATTACAGGTCAGCCCAGTCCAAGCAGCAATGGAAGGAGACGTGAAGAAGCAGTATTTCAGTCAACAGCTAATACAGTTGAGTGTCACACAAACTCATGGGAAGACTCATGAGAAAAATGAAAGTGTTTTTAAAACTCCGTATTTTTAGATGAGAAAATACTGTCAAGGTAATTCTTGCTCTTTTCTAGGAAATTAGAAATTAAATACTTTGACTCATTTTGGATAGGAAGACAAAAAGCAACTGAAAAAACAGGCAGAGTTCTGAAAAACACCTGAAGGAATGTTGTCAGTGTAATTTATAAAGCGGAAAGAGAGAGTGGTTACAGAACAATTCTCATATCTGACTTCCAAGATTAACCCTTACATGACCACCACATGAATGGGGCCACACTTTTCTGATGGGGGATGTGAACACCAGCCACCTCCAGCCCCTGGCAGAGCACCAGGATGGTTTTTTTGCAGACTTGCTACAGCTGCTGTTGGAACCAGAGTTTGAGCTCTAGAACTCCTCTGAAGCTAAGTGAAGAGTTTTGTGTGTGGTGAAGAGAAACCCACCAAGAGGCATAGCACATATTGATGCGATGAAATTTCTAAGTCTCCTACATACCTCAAATGTTTTTATTTTTTAAGCTTGTCAAGCGTTACATATATGCAATTTAGTAGGAAAAATAACTGAAAATGAAATGCGTGCAACACAAAGTCCTGGGCTCAGAGTTCTACAAAGCTTGATGCCGTCATACCTACACTAGTATCTCTTCCATTAAACGGGTCTCCACTCAAAAGTAGTTCCTCACAAGCCTTTGTGAGTACTTGAGCGTGCCACCTCCCCCCCGTGCAGGCAGCTCAGCTGCCAGAGCATCCCAGGGGCTCTCACTGAAACAGGCCAGCCCACACAGTCCACACCCAGACCCACATGCTCATCTCTACAGTCTTTGACTCCAACACTTTCAGACTGCCCATCATACTTGAAGCTTACAGATACAGAGGATCAGTGGCCAATTCTGGTGAAACACCAGAACTATGCATGATATTTCAAACTAACTCTACTTAAACAAGGACTACAGGAGTGTTAACTCCATCAGTAGCTTGTCAAAACCTCCACCAAGACAAGCTGCACTGTAGTTACACCTTGAAGTAATGCACTGAAGTACACGCTATTGTGAATACTCTGCTAGAGGGAACAAAGAAAGCAAGAGGCAGCTGTAGTCAACAAAAAAGTAAGAGCGCACATAAACCTATCTACGGCAGAAATGAAATTCTGTAATATTCTGGGGAGAAAAAAACCCCACATACTCTGCTGTGAAAGCCAAAGAGGGGATGGAGAGATGGGTTTTGACAAGCCAATTCTCAATGCTATTACAGACCTGTCAGTTACAGCTAAGCTCTCTTAAGTTTCAGGTCACGTTTTCTATGTTCTCATATTAATTAGAGAAGTTTCTAGCTGCCATTATGCAACTACACCTTTTAAGAGTTCAGTTCTTTGGCACAGTCTGATTTTAGGCTAAAAATAAATATATATATATATGTTCATTAAAAGCCTATTACAGTGATGCAAGCTTACTTGCACTGCTCCCAGAAATCACATGGTTCAAACCCTTGGCCTGAGAAGAACCTTTCTGTAATAAAATGAAAACATTTGGTCTCTAAGGATTGCTCAAGTAACTATTTTCAAGGTTTCATGGGAACAGGGCGATAATTATATGAATATCAATATACAGAGTGTCAAAAAAGCCTGTGAATCATCAGATACACCGGAATCTATTTGCATTACTCTGTGCTCAATAGTTCAAAATACTGATGATTTCATCACTTTCTTGCACCAAAGATAAAACATTTCTGCCTGCCTCTAAAGAAACTTCACCTGTGTTTTTGGATGGCTTCCCTAATTTAATTTCAAGCCGGCATAGTCAAACAATGGAACAAGCACACTGGAGTATTTACAAATATTAAATGTAGGCTACTCACTACTGCAGTATTGAAGTGACAGTCATTTTTTAAATAAGCTAACGTAATACACAGCAGTGTGTTTATGGTTATAAAACAGCAGCTCATTTTAAAGCAGAATTCCAGTCATTCTATATATGCACAGTACTATGCTGATTTGGTAATACAGGGACACAATTTAATGATTTTCTTTGCATTTGTTTTTACAAGATTCAGATGCCAAAAACAAAACAGAACATTAAGTTACCTGATTTAAAAAAGAAAAACATACGTTTACAACATCAAAAGAATAAGACGAAATATAAACCTTTGCTACTTACAATTGATCTATACAGATTAACCAAATCACAAATCTGTCACAATATAAACGTTTAATTGTTACAATGAATAAGAACATACAGAAAATGATTTATTCTTTTTTATAAAATCTTCCTTTGCTTTTTTATTTTAAACTTACCATTAACTAAATTAGCTATGCAGGACTTGTGGGGTACATGACTAAGAAGGCACCAACAGTACAAAGCAAAGACAAAGCAGTTTGAGTATTTTAAGAGTGCTCTACACTGATACAACACAAGAAAAGGCAACAATAGTAAGTAAACCAGCTGCAACCTTTAGAAGTTTGTTCTAGATTTACAAATGTCATCCAACTTTCACATTTCCTCCAATGTTCCACTTAGTTTGATCAAAGCACATGCTACAAAAACCATTGTAAGCTTCACTTTACTAATGTGCACTTTTCACTAATTTAGTGTCTTGATTTCAATTGTTAACTAAATCATTTTGAAGCACAAATTTATTTAAAACTTAGTAAAAGGATTGTTTGGACTTTTTTTGTTTAAACCACTGCATTTACAAAAATATTTCCCCTAAAATCTGGGATTGCTTGAAGACATTGCTGTACAAATATAAAAGTACTATGCAAGGGACCAAATTCATGAGTATATGGTCTGTATGTATAGACCTATATTTATACCATATCACTGTGCTGTAACAACACAATAAGTTTATCAATAACCAAGGACTATATAAACAACACTAACATAAGCAAATATATATTAATAAAGTTTAAATCTATAGTACAGTTGCTCAGCAAACAACTTTGACATGGTATAAATATATCGTAGCATATTACAGTGGGCAGCAACAACAGGTTTTTCTTTTTTTCTCATTCTGTAAGAAAAACCATGCTCAGCTCCTTGGGTTTCGTTTGGCCACTGCTCAGTTATGTCATCACTGCTACTCCTGAAAGCTCCTCGTGCACCACACCGCTCAGCCCATGTAGTGTGTTGTACACTTCAGATTTGATAGAACGTGTGCTATTGATGAGGAAGAGTCTGGTGACAGTCAGGACAGCAGAGTAAGATGCTGATTTGCCACAGCTTCCATGAGAATTTTATGTTTGCATATTTTTCTTCAGCTGTAAGGTTGGAATGTTTTTGACAGTGAACTGTTTACATTCCTTATTCCCAAAACATCTTTACCATGAAATATGCATGTTACTTCAATTAAGAGTTGCTGTTCTCCACTCTAAAATATAATAACTACATAAAGAAAAAAAAAAGAAAATCAATGTGAAGTGATGAAATAGCTGACCTAACACAGTGTTGTTATAGGCACCTTCTTTTAAACTGTTTTCAAAATCTGACAAAAAAAAAATCATGCTTCTGCATTTGACGCATCAACAAATTCAGCCCAACGATGTTTACTGGATTCAATAAAAGACTGATGAATGTGGTTACTGATACTGACGGATGCCAATTGGATTCAGCAAGAATAGCTAAGGAAGAAAGCCCAAAAGCACCAGATGTTAGGTAAAGCACACCCTCGGCTTCTCACTTGGAGAAACAGAACACCAGGGTAAGTCTGCACACCTCCCCAAAAATCCAAAACTAAAGAAAGTATTAAAAAAAGAATTGGGAAAGAGAAGGATGAAGTAAGCTGCCTAAGTTCTTCCTTAATAAATTAAATCTGAGGTGTTACAAGCTAATTTCAGTAACAGTCATCTTTGCAACCATGCCAAAAATGATTACTGCAGTAATGATGATCGTACAAGTAGCAGAGACTCTAGAAATTCAACTTTTCAAAACTGAGTGAGAAAAGCATTTTGGTAAAGATGTGTAGAAACATCAAGTGAAATTTCTACACTAGTATCAACAGTCAAGTGCATATTTCTTCTATAGAAATGTTTTTAGCATAGGTTTCATACCACAATCCAATGATCACTTGTGCAGTGTCCTGACAATGCTCCTAAAATGTTCCCCACAACAGAGATTTATGTACCACAGGAACTTCCTAATAGAAAATGCCCTTTAATGATGAACCCTTGCTTATTAAAAATTAGTTTTGGCAGACTAACACTTAAACTATAGGAAAAATAAAATTTTTAAATGGAATCTTGTAAGCACCCTTATCTATTGAAGTCTAAGTTAATGGCTTTCTAGGTTTCTCTGAAGAGCAGACTAAATGGTATGAGGAAGCCTGGAGTTATTATCCAGCAAGCATCCTTATATACTACAGTAGCAATTGAACCTGATTTCCATTCAAACACATTACCCAAGAGGAAACCAAAAACTAAATCTTAATGTTAATGTGAAGATATAAGATTTAAATTTATTTCCAGGAATTACAAGTGCATTTTGTTCATATTAGCAAGCAGTCTTTATACAATCCATTCTTCACTGCTGCCAAAATAAAATGAGAAAAAGACAGCAGAGATATGAAAAGCTAAAAATAGAACTATTTTCCTAAGTTATTTGTTGAATAGCATTTCAGTTGAACACAACTCAGAGGTAACAATAGATTATTTTTTTTCTCAATCATAGGCATGTGGCACTTAGACAATCATCTTTGCACAGAAAGCTTTAACAGTCATGCGAGGGCACAGTAATTATTTTAAACAAGGCAAATTTCTCACCACAGAGAGCAGTGGGGAAAGAAAAGGAGGCACTGCACTGGAACATAACACCTAGTAAACTCCACATTATACAATTTCAGTAACAAATACTTGAAAAGATCATTAAAAGGTATACAATTTTAAACATTATTTAGTGCTAGCTTTGTTTGGTTGTCCTAACTCAGCATTATCAGAAAAGTTTGATAGTACTTGACAACAGAACAGTACTTCATGTCACGAGCTCATGGAGGCTTGATTACAAATCACCATAGTGTAGGTTGCAAGAAATGAACTTGAGATGCTGACATGCTGTAGGAGCAAAAGTAAAATCAAACTTTCTCATTTAAAGATGCAGTGTTCCTCTCTGCAAGAATTCTGAATGTCAGTGATTAGATTCAAATGTAAAAATTATCAATCCTCATTTGAAGCATTTCAATAGTATGCAGTATGTAGACCGAGTTTATTAACATCATGTTTTGGTTTCTCGCTTGCCACCACATATGGATGCCTTCCACAGAGAAAAGCATTCACTGCTAGGTCACCATGCCATTATGTTCTTTGTTAGTCTTCCACCACACGGTCAGTAAATGTAAGTTGGCGAGCTGCCATGCGTTCTCTTTGCACAAGTCTTATAAACAACTACTACATGGTATGAACTTTGGAAGTACTATGCCTCCAACATGGTTAAACTTTAAATGATCTCTTTTAGAAAAAGCAGGGAGAAAAAGGTACAAATTTTGTCAATACATGGAAAAAAAAATGTTTCTTAGTTGAATTCAATTAAGTTGGGTTCCTACGTGGCTCTTACGCTGTATAGAATACCTGTATGTACAGCACAGGACACCCAAACAAGTGCATAAGCAAGATTAACATGAACACGACTTATGCTGCAATCCATAGCATAATGGTATAAACTCCATTGGATGCTAACCATTCTATTTAAAAAGGAAGTGCAAAAAAAATCTGGGATGTCACTGACTTAAAGTGCCCTGAATAGTAGCTTTTCTAAAAAAAAAAATAAATGCCAGCGACTTCAGTAAAGTCAGAAAAACATAGTTCATGGTGTAAACGTCTTACAGGTTAATGAATTATCTTCTTGGATATTGATCCAGGAGTGAAAGGAACCACTGCATCTTTCAAACCAGAAAGCAAGCAGTTAAAATACGGCCAGCAGTAGGTGCACTTACAGTACAGTACTGCAACAATGGGCAATACGCATAGGAGTGTCAATTACAATTCTTCAGGCTTAAAAGATTCATTGAAAGCATGAAAAGCCAAAACTACCAGGAACTGCCCTCCTGAATGGCTCAAAGGAGTTAGTGGATAAGCTGAGAGAGGCCACGAGACATGACCAACAATAAAGAACTGGGAAGAGGAACAGCAACTTTTGAGCATGCCCAGTCCTTTAAGTCCTTGTCCTACAAAAAAGAGCAGAGGTATATTTCAGTGAAGGAAGTTTTAACATCACCTTTTAAACCAAGCATACTTTCCTATTTCTATGCTTTATGTACACTATGTTTACCATGAGACAGAGACAGCAGTACCAATATATGATAGAAAAAAAAAGGTCAGAGGCAGTGAATATCAGTACATTACGTTTTAAATTAAAATTTTACATCTTCAAAAGATTAGGAAGATTAATAATAACTAATGGATGAAGTACATTGTTTGGTTATCTGAAGAATCTGATATTTTCACATTGCTTCTCAATTCCAAAAACTACATTCAAAGGGGCAGTTTTGAATCTCATGAAATAATCACCCTGAGAAGAGCCAGCTGATGAAGTATGGGGAGAGGGTGAAGGGGGAGCAGAAAGGCAAAGGAAGAGACTGTTACAGTCCGTTTTAAGCCAACTCCTAGGGACTGGCCTTCACTCGGATGCCAACCGCTTATGTTTAAACTGCTGCGATGCAGAACAGCTGTAATTCTAACCACAAATGACCAGGACAAATTACCAGCATACCACTATCAAGCTGAGTACAATATTTAAATTTCAGTATCAAGTTGGCCAAATCAACTCTTCACAGCAGCATTTAAAGGTAACATTTTTGGCAAACCAGAAATTTCCGTTAGCATTGGATCACTGATATCTTTGTCCCAAATCCCTTTATCCCTTAATCCCTAATACAACCTAGGTAAGTATGGTGCGGGCAAAGAGGCAAGAAGAGATCACAAACTACAATTTACCATAATGTTAGTGACTTGCTCTCCCTTTCTTCATTAGTAATGCCTATTAGTAGCCTATTAGTAACAGGTTTCATCTTTCTCCTAAAAATTTACGTAACTTTCTTCCAGAATGTGTGCATGTACTGCTAGTGCCTCTTGTACAGAATTCGCTTCAGAAAACATGGACAGAGCACCACACATGACAGTGTCCCATTTCTAATTCTATTGGCAATGTCCAGCTCATAACAAGAGCTGGATGTGTGAACCTCAGATTTACCTGACTTTTAATTATTGAATGGTTTCAAATGTTAGCTAGTAAGCTTCAATAAACAAAATACAGTATTTCTAAAAATTTAAATTACTTCATTTGTGAGCTTCTATACATTTGAATATGCAAGCCTATTTAAGTAAAAGCTGTATTTTCAAAAGTTTCCTCCACTTTTTTTTCTTTCTTTCCTATGAATTCAAATAAAAAACTAGAGGTATATGCAATGAAACAAAATATGCAGCTGAAATCTCATTTTCAGTGCAGAAAAATTACTGCTTATAGCAAAGCAAAAAAGCTTCTACACACTGCTATCAGAGCCATGAATTTCCTGCAGTGAGGAAGTTCACTGGCTCAAAACATAATCTTTCTGCTGGAGCTGCCAACAAAACACAGTGATTGCAGGAGGAAGGCTGCTGTTGATGGAGAATGGCACAGACACTATTTTAAAGACCATAAACCAGGCAATCTAGATTAGGCTGTCTTCTTTGGCTTGTTTTACTATTCTAGTCACAAAACTTTCATACTATAAAAACTATCAGTATCACAGAAGTTCCACAAGACCAGAAAAGTTCATTGATTAAAAAAAGAAAAGGAAAACCAGAGACAGTAAATATCAATTTAAATTAAAATTTTAAATCTTCAAAAGATTTTGAAAATTAATCATAACTCATTTATGATTATTTAGATACCTATTCTTATTTACTCACACTATTTCAGACGTATTTAAAACTGAAATTAAGTCATACTGAAGCTTCATGGGCTTTTTTTCCCTTTAAAATACTTTAAGAGATTTCTCCTCTGTACATTACATTTAAGGAAGAGGTTTTTTAAAAAAAGCATCTGAAGACAGCCAACAAAGTAGTCTGTAATATATGAAGAAAACTGCCCCCCTACAATTTTTTTTTTTATATAAAATTTGCATTTCAAAGTGTTACCTTAGCTTTTATTCTGAGATGCAATATTTAAATGTAATTCTTATTCCTTAAATGCAACCTAAAATCTAGGTAAACATCTCAGACAATAGCCTGGATTCCCTGTAGACATGTCAATGTTGTAGTCAAAACTAAAGTTTCTTCAATAACTTCAATAGCAATGAGGTCAAATGAATATGCATAAAGTTATCCTTTAACAGCTGGTTATGACAGCAATAGAAAAGCTAAGTTCTGCATTTCACTAGTGTTAACAAAGTTCCAAAATTCTACCCCCTGCCCAAGTGGTTTCACATTGCTGTGACTTTACCTATGCACAATTTAAGATCGATATCCTGGCTGGAATCTAGCAGTTTCCTCAAAAATCAGTTCTTTCAGCTTTTCCTTCGGCAAGTCATCCAACTCCATGTCAAACTTGAAGGGTGCTTCAGCTACAGGCTTAATAATACAAAGAAACATGATTACCTTTGAAAATATTACTCTTCTGTTGAATTTCACGTAGTCCTTGTATGGGGAATAAAATCTGAAAAAGCGCTTCACAAAAATATCTAATGCTGTGCAGTCCTCAAGGAAGAACTCATTCTACTACTATTTGTGGGCTTTATGTATTAGTTTACCAAATTTTAAATTATAGTAAATAGCTACACAAATCTAAACCTCCAGTTAAAGTATTTGTTAAAGGCTCATAACTTAGTCTCTACCTGAAGAAAAATTATCTAAAACATCTGTATTTCTCAGAATAAACACATCTGTCCCTTAAGAAAGACCAGCTTATTTCCTCCTCCCCTGCTTCTTCACAAAAAGTAACCCAAAATCTCATCAGAATTGTATACTAAACTACATCAAGTTCAGATCTGGGGGGTTTTAAATGCATAATCTGATGGCAAATTTGGCTTATTCTCCTCCTTTATCTCAGACATTATGTAACAAAGCCACAGCATGGAGAGTACACCTTAGCATCTATTTATTGTGTTGCACTTCCAAATGTACTAAGAAATACAAGATTTTGGTAAATTGATGTAGTTCAGTCTTCAACTCCATTAGAGCAATAATGAAGAATGTTGCATCATTTAATCAACATTTACATTTTAACAATGCCTTTACCTCATCACTTGGATCATAATACTGCTCCAGATATGGATGGGCTAAAGCTTGTTCCACTTCAATCCGCTTATGAGGATTAAAGGTCAACATTTTATCCAACAAATCAAGTGCTGAAAGGGAAAAAAGTGAACAAGAGCTTAATACACACTCCAAAATACAAAAGTGTTATAAACACCAATATTACACAGAAAATACATGCTCCCCTAAGTTTTGTGCTGATTTCCATGTCCAGTATTTGCGCCTGCCCATCTTATCGGCATTCCCTGGTTACAGCTGCCTTCGGCACCATCTGGTCTAACGGAGGCATCCCCTGCTGAAGGCCCTCCAGCCTCATAGTGAGCACAAGAGAGGAAACGTGTAAAACCCCATGGTACAATTTGGCTTTAACTACACCAGAAATCAAATCTATCAAGCTTTTTCTTCACTCAAATAGATGCTTTGTATTTTTGTGCCAAAAATCCAAACCAAGAGAGAGCTTTTCTGAAATGAATAAGTAATCAAAAATATGTTCTTGTTTTGAAAAGAAAACCTGGCTGTTTACTGGTGAAAATGTCATCCAGAAGTCACTAGGAGTTCCAGATCATCATAGACAACTACTCTAGCATAACTAGCAGCCCAGAAGATACTCTCCAGCTAAGATGCAAATATATTCATATTCATGACATTCAAGCAAAATCTGTTACAGATAAAGAATCCATAGAGAACTTGAAGATCCAGTAAGACAGAGTGTGAGGCCTGATGAAATTCTGGACAAATGTTACAAGTCAGAGTTACTGAAACAGTTCAGCTTCTTTGATTGTAACACATCTTCCTTTTCCAAGAAAAGGAAACAGTATGATTACAGTAGCAAGAAGCCCAAAGGTATCTGCAGTATCCTAAATTCCATTCCATTTCTTGTCCTCACCACATCATTTATGACACAGAACTTAGAAGCTTCTTACTGCAGCAAAGTAGTTGCAGCTTTGCATCAGGATGAGATTCATACCAGGCATTGCAGAAGAGACAGAACTTTACCACTGCAATTCAATGGCAGCTTGATAAAGCCGCAAACTTGCACAGCAATTACCATTAAATATTTTGATGCAGTTTTCTCAGCACTGGAAACTCACATGCTCACTCCATGAGAGAGCACGTCACACACAATGCTTTCTGCTGAAGTGATTGACAAACAGCTTTTTGAAAAACCACTCAGTCAAAGCCACTCTGAAGATCTAAAGGAAAAGGTGTTGCAGAAGTCATGCAGATGGCACGTTCCCCTCGCTGCTGAGCATATCAGCATTGCTACAATTTGAGCTGTCAGAAGCCCACGGTAAAAATTCTCACATTGATGAGCGCTATTATAAAAGCGGAATAATTCACTGCTGTTTCTGTCAATGATAATCAGCTCTACACAGTTCCATCTGCAGAAATCAGCTTGTACGTGGTAGTTCAGTACCTGATCATATTCACTAAGAGTAAATTATCAGATCAGTTTAAAAAAAAAAGTGACTGATGAATTGTGTCAGAGGAGGTAGAAGAGCACTGTACTGTGAATACAACCACCCTTAAACTGTATGAAGTAGGATTTAAAAGGCAATTAACAGCTCTCTAGGAAAGCAAAATCACATGTACTCTTTACCAAAGCCTTGTTAAAAAAGGAAAAATGATTACATTCCTTGCTCCACTTAGCATAACTGCATTTTTTACCCCATTAAATTTTAACCTTTCTTACTGCCAAAAGACCCATACTTTGATTGATATTATCTTGTTTGATCTAGAACTGACATACCGCCTGCACAGACCATGCTGAGTTCAGCTGTACACAGCTATCTCACATCTGATTTTTAAAATAAAGTTCAAGATCTGTTTGATGCCTGTGTCAAAATCCAATGCCTTGTTCAGTACTTGGGTAACGCATCATGCTTTCAAGGACAGCAGCAAGAGCTAGGTTTTATGTTTTAACATGTAAGTTAAGATCAAACACCACAACATGTAATCTCAGAGTTACCAAAAATTGTTTTAAAAAGCCAAGCTATAGTATGAGGGTTTTGTGCTGGTTTATGATTATATATGAGATTTATATTGCTGGTTTAAGGGACCTGTGTGTTCTATTTCCAATACAGATAAAGGTAAATGCTTAGGGTGTTTTTAAAATCTTACTTTCTGATACAATGTAATAGAGTATAAAATACCTTTGGGGTCAGCATTTGGAAACAGCCTGTTCCATGGTACCTTATTTTTGTGTGGTAGGGAAAGCAAGTAGTTTCTGGCCTTTAAATTTATTATACAGTTCAAATCTTCTTGGGAAGGGGATCCAAGTATACCTAGAAAAAAATAAATATGAACTACTGCATCCTATATCACATTTGCTAAAACACAGTATTTAAATTGCAGGAAAGAAGATTCCAGACAATGTTTTAAGAGCACAGAATATCTTAGACTTTTTTTTTTTTAGAAACTTTTACTAAAAAAGTCTTTTTTTTTTTTGTAAATAAACAAATGCATTTGAGTTTCCTAATGATCAGCAAACTGTTTAAAAGATCCAATTAAGTGATGTATCTATAGAAATTAAAAAAAAATTACCTGGATCTAATAATATATTTGAGCTTTTAATTTTTTAAAAAAATTTTTAAAAACATCTCAACTGATGTAGTAAATAAATTGGTAAGTATCCTCTCATTGCTCCCCAAACCAATGATTTGTTGTAGAAATCACTGCAGAAGTAACTACAGGGAGTGGATGATACACCTACAGATCTGCACGCTATACACTGACCAACAAGAGAAAGAAATGAGCGACCCAAACCAGCTTAGTTGGTAGAAAAGGTGAAGAGAGACAGAGGGATGTGGAAATGTGACTTTTATATAAAGCTTACCAAGGATATGGTTAAGTTGGTCAAGGTAGTGTTTTCCTGGAAAGATAGGTCTGTTGGAGAGCATCTCTGCCAGAATACAGCCTACTGACCAGATGTCAATAGACTTGGTGTAACCCTGCAGGTAAGGGGAAAACACATTTTTGTCAAAGAAATTTTTGCATAATTGCAGCACAATGTTACTGAAGTAAATTGTGAAAGTATAGGCAAATAAATATTTTTTTTAGATGAGTCATGCTTGTTCATGCTGTTTGATTTTTCTGTAAAGAATGAAATAATTACAATTTGTGTATCAAACACTACTTTGAAGGGGCAGCAAGAACTGAAGTATGCAAGAAATGCTTTTCCAAAAGGAGTCTCTAAGTTCAACTAAACACATAACCAACTGCAAATTTTTAAGACTCCCTAATTTTATAGTAAATTTATACTAACAAATTTTGGAAACAAGCTGTTCTTCTTAATTCTATAGCTCCTAACAGTATGCTGAACACATGCAAAAAAAAAAAAAAAGCCATCCCTCTTCCTAATACGATCCAAATAGCACACCAAGTAAGAAGCCTTCAGCATCAAAGGGCTAAAGGGCAAAACAGATTGCTGGTTAGCTGATGTGTAAAACACAACAGGTATGTAAGTAGTAAAGATTATGTGAGAAGGCAAACAACAGTAAATGGGATATGAGAAGAATGGAAGAGATGGCCATGTTTTCACGTGTATGGATAAACAGTGTCATCGATCAGAAAACACTTTTCTTCAGTACCCACTAGTGCGTGGGTACACAGGGACAAGCTCACCTCCAGCAGTCCTGGCCCCATAAGCTCCCCTGCCTTACTCTCCCATGCCCAGCTACCCACTAATGCCCCTCCCATCAGCTGGGAGCTCACAACAAAAACCAATGGCTCTGCTGAATCCACAGCACCTCCGCACCGGCTTCTCAGGATGTGACCATTGACCATTTGTTTTCCAGGCACTGTAAGGGGCAGGAGGGAAGCAAAACTGGTACACACAAGTGAATAACCATCAACAGAAGCATCATGGCAGTCCACTAGGGTTCCTACCTTAGAATTCAGCATGATCTCAGGAGCCCTGTACCAACGTGTGGCCACGTATTCTGTCAAGAATCCTGTGTGATCATGATCTGGGTCTGCAACGCGAGCTAGTCCAAAGTCACAAATCTGGTTTTAAAGAAAATGATAATTAAAAAAGCATATTAGACATACAGCTTCCAATACTATAACATTACTAATTTATCGCTCTCCAACCCATCATGTAACACCTACAAATACAGGGGTGGTAACCTGTATTTTTAGAAACAAATTATTGCACAAAGTTTAAGAAAAATGTTTTGGATTAAGTACAAAGAGTACCCCAAGCAGGGGTCAGAAAGAATAAATGGTTTGGGGAAAAAAAAGATGTTCCTGGTGCACAATTTTTGTTCCACTTACTTAACACCTTCTTTGTCAGACAGGTGTCAAGATATACTGCTTCAAACTATTATTAGAAATTTACCAGAAAACAAAAAGAGAAAGAGATTAAGATTTCCAGAAAACAAAATTATTGACCAATACATTTGTAGCAAAGTTGAATATCCTTTTGTACAAAGGCTACCATCATAACTGCATCTTAACATGAGAAACATCCTATCCAATCACGAGATAATGGTAGAGTGGAGATAACAGGTTGCTGAAAGAATTGTGAACTTAAAGAAAAAAACACAAGAAAATAATTCTCAACCCTGTATCAGGAAAATAGTTTTATCCAACCATGAAAAGAAAACTGAACTCTGATCTAGACTAGCGAGTTCAGCAAAAAGGAAAAACTGTCCATCTACACCCTGGGGTAAGGAGTGGTGTATTTGGTGTCCTCTCTCCAGAGAGGAGCCAAGAAAATTGAAGATGTGAACACAGTGTTCTAGAGTGCAGAAGCTGTTCCTTTCTTACCTTCCAAAAGGTAAATGGCAAGCCTGTTGAGAGGCACATCAGACACACTCATGTTCCTGCTACCACCAAACAAATACCAGTTTATGATAATGATCTATTTCCACACAAGGTGCATTTGAATGAAAGAACATGTACTCTCAGAAAAACAGGGCAATGAGGAGTAGCAAACAGGAAGTTCCTCTGATGCATACATTTTAGAACAGTTTACTCTTCAATAGCTAATTGTGTACACTGATTATATTAAAAATGTGAAGTAACATACGTTGTAGTCAATGAAGACTGTAATGGGTAACTGGATAATGCCACCAAAAACGCAGAAACCTCATAGTACCCTGGCAACCTACTCCTCTATTCTCCTGGAGGGCCAGCCTGTGAAACAACTGACAGTTCAGGGAGAAGTGATTCAGCCAACTAAAAGCTACATCTGAAAGACAAGATTCAGCAGCTGACTGTTAAACAGAGGGACTGAAGAAGAGGCAGTGATGTAATTCATAAGCCAGGCTGCATGGGATGACTCCTCTGACTTTAGCTATATACTAAAAAAAAACGCCAAAACCCTTAATTCTTAGAAAACAAAATGAAAAAGAACCCTTTTAAACATGTCAAACAAAATGTCCCAGGCTGTGGAAACAGAGCAGCTGCCTTGTGTGCATTCAGCAGCTTACATAAAGAATAAGTACAAATAATCAGAAGTGTCTCCTGTGAAGATAAAGGCAAAGAAACTGTAGAGGACAGCTTTATAGTCGTCAGAAAATAATTATTCAGACAGACAAAATTGTTGCAACTTTTTCCTCCTAACCTCAGCAAAAACTAGATAAGACTATAGGCAAGGAGTCTTGTGCAGAACTACAGTATTACACATAAGCAAAGTGCTATGATTTGTTACTAAGACAAAAGAAGAGACGCTTTCAGGTCCACAGTGAGAATAACTGAATTAAAGGTGCCTGTGAATCTCTCAACTCCAGTAGAAAAATGCACATGGGATGGAAAGGAAGATTAATGACAAAGAGAGCTCATTAAAATGACAAAAACCCCCTGCTGACTAAAGCAGAAACAGGTTAAGCAGAAATGAAGAAACACCATTAGTGAGAAAGGCATCAAGGCTGAAGCTGCAAGGAAGAGGCTTTTGGCTGTTAGCAGCATTTTCACAGCTGCAGAGCTGACCAGGAGCATTAGCAAGGCAGAATAAAAG
Source organism: Aegotheles bennettii (assembly GCA_013398125.1). Classification (NCBI taxonomy): domain Eukaryota; kingdom Metazoa; phylum Chordata; class Aves; order Caprimulgiformes; family Aegothelidae; genus Aegotheles; species Aegotheles bennettii. The sequence continues at coordinate 466,476 of VZRW01010584.1, forward strand.
GGAAGCTGGAGGCCAGCATCGTGCCGCAGTCCTGGGTCCAAGGGTCGAAGCACAGATACTGACTGTACCCTGGTGAGGGCAGACAAAGCAGCTACCCTATGGGGACAAGAGGGGGGCAGAATTTCCACGATGCTAGTTCAAAAAATGGTAAAAGTCAAAGCACCAGAAGAAAGGTAGGCTTCTCAATCAGAACTAAAACAAAAGAAGAAAGAATTTGTAAGAGTAACATAATGACAGGCGAAATTTTCTTGGCATTTTGACTAAGTCATAGCAGAGAATAAAAAACTGCGTAATAAAAGACCCAGGTATGTCAGTGTTTCATGCCTTGGAGAGACAGAACAGATGCTACTGAGAGGAATAACTTCCTCACTAAATAACTAACTAAATAATTGAAATGCCAGCATCCTATTTATATATTCAGTTTCCACTTCTTGAAAACAATGTTCTTGTAATCAGTATCAGATATTCTCTTTTTTTAAAAAAAAAAAAAGAGAGATGGCTTAAAATTGGATGAAGCCAGCAAGCAGGTGGGAAGATTTATGGGGATCATGTACATATGACCATTTACTAAGGAAATGAAAGGACACCCAACAGTGCTAATATTACACTGAAATATCTCAAGTTGTATCATGGAGTAGTCTGTGCATATGTACGTATTTGTATAAAAGGAAAAGGAGAGGCTTCCATAAAGTTTAGTTGTTAATGATGATAGCTGAAACAGCTGCATCTCTAGAGTAATTGGTAAAACCCTGAAACAAGCAGGAACTTGCTGTTTTCATCAAAAATACCCTCTCTCATCACCTTCCCTTCAAACCTATCGAAGTCTCTAACAAGTATTGCATGTTTAATACTTGGGAGTATTCACTATATACACAGAAAAGCACAACTTACAAATAACATTTATATAGTGTGTTAATGTTTGAACCAAGTCAAAGTAGATTCTCAACTAGAGTAAACTGGCACGCATCCTACATACTAGTTGAGAATCTGTTTAAAATAACTTTGACCTCATTTTCTGAAATATTAATGCCACTGGCCTAGGAAAATTATATGGTCATGATAGTTTTATGCAACTTATTTCATTTACAAAACTGCAAAACAGGTCAAATTCTTGGATGTAGATAATAATGAAAGTATGTGAAAAATATTTCTTAAAGTGTTAGATACTATTTTAGAGTATATGCCAGCCTGTAGCATGTCAGTATACATTAATCTTATTCATGGGAAAGATGCCAGGCTGCAAAAGAGAAGATCAGTATCTTTATTACCCAGGACTCTCACTGGGGAAAGATTCCAAGGTAGCAGTTTCCATGGACTCTTAAATCTAATAGTTTGCTGAAAATATACAAGAGACAGCAGTTAAGTCAAATGTACTTTCACAAACTTTCATTCACTATGTGCCAAGTCATATTTAAGGTCTCGTTTAAGTCTGTAGCATAGCCTAAGAAAACAGAAACAGCTTTAGGTTCTGCACTTCTGCCCTGTGCCTTTTGGCTGCTTAGGACAACCTATAGGGCTCACAGACAAACTATGTCAATAGAGACTCATACATTTCTTTCCTGGAAATGGAATCTATGATCCAGAAGTCAAGATCATGTTTAAGGGAGAAGAAAGAAGGAGCTCTTGTTACAACCTGTAAGACTGTGAGCTCCAGAAGTGATCAACATCTCTCTCTCATAACACCATTAAAGACAGAAGCTAACAGCATTACTACTGAAGAGGAACAAACTTTCTCCTGAAAGTGTGATTTTAAGTTGTTCATTTTCACAGGGGGCTGTGTTTTGAGTTTGTGTACAATCAACTTTGTAAGCATGCACGTAGCTGACACACAGACTTGCAGAACTGCCCTAAAATAAACAAGTTAGTTCAAGTTCAGCATTCATCAGACAAGGCCTAACACGTACTGGTTCTCTCTAATTCTGATCTTTAAACTTTAGATGTGGTATTAACAGAACAACAGAGTTCCCTTTAGGTTATGAAAAAGCATATGCTCTGTCATACAGACTACCATATCCTGCACTAGAAAGCATATATTGCAGTGGCACACTGTTTTCAAAATCTTATAAAGAAATTGGAACAGTACTTACTAAGGTCATGCTGTGTTATTCTGCCATACAGTGAGCTTACCTTCTTTTTCACGACCATCTTACTTGTCTTAAAACACTGTCTTTTATTATTTTATTGCCTTTAATTACACATAACAGAGTTACACTCAAACTGTTCTTTCCTGCTTCTATTGCACAGTCGACATAGATTTTACTCCATTTCTTTCATGAAGGGGTTAATGCCTCGAAGGGATCTGATGTAGTAACAGCTGCTGAAATCCCATAGCAAGAGTCAGAGGTGACCAGTCCAGCAGTACCCTGCACTAGGAAAAGCTGACAAGTAGCAGTGGGAATGTAAAGCAAAATGATCATGTAGCCAGTACTTAGAACGGACCATCATATGAACAGCAAGGACTCTTCTTGGGATTGTGACAAATTTGTACAGCCAACAACTGGTTTACATTCTGAAGGTACTTTTGGTTTGGTTTGGGTTTTTTTAATGAGAAAACTAGAGCTACTATAGAAACCAAAGTGCACCTAGGTGCAACACAGTATGCAACACACACAGTTGTACCACGTCAGATCGAAGCAATGTGAGCTCCGTAATCTCACTCCATCAGTGGCCAACAGCAAATATGTAATGTGAAGTGTGAAAGGGAACATCCTCCAATGCTTCCCTACTAGTCTCTCTCACCCTCCATGGATTTGCCACCAGGGAACTCTAAACCAGAGTCAGCATTCAATAACTCTTTCTTCTACGAACTTGCTTGGTGGTTTTCTTAGGTCACATTATCTTTAATATCTATAGTGCTCTATGGTACCAAATTCCACAGCTTAACAATGCTGCAAGTTAAGTACTATGTCCTTTCACCCTGATCGTGCCACCTGCTCCTTTCATTTCTCTCCCAGACTTTTTAATAGGTAAAGTTGGTGAACAACTGTTCTCTATTGACCCTCCCTACCCCACTAACAATTTTATCAAATTTATTGTGTTCTTCCTTTTCCTTGAGCAGTTTCTTCTAGCAGAGGAGACCTAGGCTAAATAGTTCTTGGAGAGAATATGGAGAGAAGTACTTTGAAGGCCTGGTCTCCTCATTTTAAAAGGAAATCACAGGGAGAAGCTGTGATAGCTATGATCACACAGAACTGACGACTCAAAACCAACAGAAAGTTAGAGAATGGCATGTTTTCTGTTTTATTCTCTATTTCTGTTCTACTCCTTCACACTTGGTTTGCTTTACTGAATGCCACTAAGCATTGAGCTGACATTTTCCAAGAATCATAACAGCTCTAAGACAATCCTTCTGTAGCATTAACTAGCACAGAGCCCATCACTGCAAATGTAAATGAGGAATGTTCTCCCTCCAAGTAATTGCTGTGCATTTAAGCAGCACTGAATTTCACAGGTCGTTTTAGTTGCATGCTAATATGAAGTCCTTTTCCAACAATGAACAATTAATAGTTTAAACAGAGAAACCAAGACTTGAAATACACAGTTTTGAGTTTACTTTTTAGATAAACACAATTCTGCTTCAGAAAAGTATTTTCAAAGAGGCTGTTTCAAAGTCAGCCTCCAGATGGAAACAGTGATGCACTCATTAAAACAGCGCAATAGTGAGATCTTCATCATTCAAATCCTAGCAATTATTTTATCAAAACCAGTAACGTTTTGGCAATCTTTCTAGAATAAAAATCACATTAATCCCCAGTAAACCACATCCCCGGTCATAGCAGGTAGCTTATGAAGACATGGGAGTAAAATTTATAAGAAATTTCAACCAACCTTGAGATCACAAGTGGTGTTAAGCAGCAAATTTGAAGGTTTGAGGTCACGATGAAGCACATTGGCTGAATGGATATATTTTAACCCTCTCAGGATCTGGTAAAGGAAATAACAAATGTGGTCGTTGCTGAGGTGTTGAGTCTTTAAGAGCTTGTAAAGATCTGTCTCCATAAGATCTTGCACAATGTATCTGTAAGGCATCAGATGTAAGGCAGCAAACCAAATGTGGTGTCATGTTAGATATCAACATACAGTACCAGATGAAACCTGAATAATAATTTTTCTCTCTTATTTGTCAGTTCCATGACAATTATGAAACCATGCAGCTGCTTCTCGCTCTACAAGTTTTGAATCAAATCAATCCTGTTACATGATGCAGCCCTTTACAGCATTAAGAGGCACCAACATCTGGTGCTCTATAATTAGTCATCATAAATTAAGCTGGCTGACTCTAAACTAGGCCTTGTATCTCAGGTAGAGTCTTCCAGCTAAGACTACTTCATATGTTAGATATCCACATGAAGTCATACCTACGCAAGCCAAGTTTCCACTGAAAGAACAATTAGTATATTAAAAAGCCCAGATTTGCATATATTAATCAAGCATGTTTACCTGCCCATGTGCAGTTCGAGACTTTTCACATATGCAGGAAGCATGGCAAAACTGGGGGTTGTGTTTTGCTTTATTTTTATTTTTTCCCCCAAGATGTATCCATTCCATTCTTTAAGAAAATTTTAGACAATTACAGCAGAGTCTGTCCATTTCATTTTCTCCTCAAAGTAATCAGATAGTTCTAACAGCTCTATTGAGAGCAAACAGTTTTAAGACCAAGTGACTAAACTAAACAATCTCTACAAAATTGAGTTCTTTGCCTTGGAAGGTAGAAATTAACATTTTGTTCTTTTTCAGGAAAAGAACAAACAAAACCAGTGTTCACCTACAGATCAAATCTATCTGTGTATCTATAAACCTATCAAACACTATGATCTTCCCTTTCAATTTATAGTAGCAGAAGCCAACTTTTATTACATATAGTAAGGAAGAGGATGAAAAGAAAAAAAAGCAAAACAGAGGAGGTGGCAACCATTGCTGAGTATGCAGAATAACTTAAAACTTTGAAAGGATACACATCTTTCATTTGTTCAATAGTCGGAGCTCTGATAATATCATTGATTCCAATAATATTCTCATGCCTGAAGCGCAGTAGGATCTTAATCTCTCTCAGAGTTCTCTGGCAGTACGTCTGATGCTCAAAAGGACTGATTTTCTTTATAGCAACTCGAACTTTGTTGACATTATCATAGGCAGAACTAGAAGAGAATCAATAACATCAGTTATAAATAAATTCATCCAATTCAGAAAGCAAGAATGTGAATGCAATTGATGGCAGGGGCTGTGCGTTTGTTTTACATTTATTTTTATCAGATTAAGAGAGGCAACAGCAGCATGTATCTTTTAGTTTGATGAACAGACAAAATACTCTTGTACTATCTGTACAACATATCTGGGTACCTACAAATCATTAGCTTTCCCAACTGCCTTAGTCTGCTGATTCTTGGGCACCTGAGCAAAGAAAGAAGTATACTTTTTCTATATGCTGTATTCAAGAAGAAGTTTAAGAGAAAAAGTTCATCTTGAGTTAACCCATCCACTTTGGAGCACAGAGAAGATTTCAAAAATCATCTCTCAAACAGCAGAATTCCACATCCTATGCGCAACTCCTGCAAGTAATTCCAACTGCCACCACCTTTTACTCCTCCACGGAGAACAGACATGGAAGAACAAAAGGGATGGAGAATTGGTGAAAATGTCTTTCCAAGTACAACTTCAAAGATAATAAAGATCAAGAAGAGAAAGATGTGAAGCAAAAGCAAGCAGGACAATGCAGTAACACAGTGGTTGTGACCCATACTAACGAATACACTGGCTGCTGCATTTACAGTACTATGGTTTCAGAAGCTCAGATCAGCATTCCTAGCTACACCAATAAAGCAGTATTTCTGTTCAAAATGCCTACACATTTATGAAGAATATCACAGCTTGAGCCTAGTAAAAAAGGCTCAGTAAACCATACATATTTTTCTAAAAGCAGAGCAAAATATGAAAATCCAATTAGGAAAGGAGACCTAAAACGAATTCAAATGCCTGGCCATGTCAAGGTTCTTCCATCACTAAGCAGACTTCTGGTGCAACAAGGTGTTTTTGAGATAGTACTGTTAACACTGTGTGCAAAAGTGTTTCTCACTTTCATTATTAAAAATGACATAGAATTTGTGTCGCCAGTAAGATCTTCATACAGCTCATGCATATGTAGCCATATCCTTTTTGCATGATTTTTCCACATGATCACTTTGACCTGTCTGCATCCGTGACTCCAGTCCATAACCACAGACAGACTGCACAATTTATTTGCCTCCAGAAACACTGAACTCAAATGCTCCATAGGGTGCTTTGAAATTCCACATGCTAAGCAAGTATTCATTACAACTGTTGCTATTACATATGTATAGATAACACATTAGCAGTTCATAAGTCCCAAAATAGATAATAACAAAGTGCCATAAGTGGAACTTGGCATAGCCTTCAAGAGCACTTGGTCTTCAGCAATTTTCTTAGTTAATCAGTTAATCACCTGCAGTGTTTCCAATATACCAGTAAGGTAAGTCACAGCAGAAAACAAAACTAGAAATAATTCTGAAGCCTGAACAACCTGTATTTGGGAAAGAAATTAAAGAACCCTATGGACCATTTTATACATCTCCTACCTCCTTTGTATGACTTAAGCATATTTTTTTTCTCCCACAATGCAGAACCTTACTTCCTTTCAAAGTACTGGGCAGCAGCAGCTACGCAGAGCAGAAAAAGGCAACATGTCAGTATTTACCAATTGATGCTGCTTAAATAAAAGCTCCTAATCGCTTACAATATTGGATAAATCTCTAAGTTACTGCTTCTCCAGAAAAGGGGTTACTTATTGATGAAAAATACACATCGTTCCTTATACAGATTCAGTGAACCTGAATCCATCAATGAAACACACCAACATTTGCTCTCTTGTAGCTGTTTCACTTAAAGTTCTTGAAGCATTTTCTCAGCGAAAGGTTTATGCTGTTATTTTAAAAAGGGTGGGTAATTTTGCTTTCAGATGGCCTGACTATCAAACACATGATCCCGTGTGGAAAAAAGCTGACTATTTGCAGTAAAGATGCAATCAATTTCCCCTCCAGTGTACACTCTGCATACAGTCATCTTTCTGTTCGTATCAGAACATCTCACCACACTGATGTAGCTAAGCATGTGTTGCTGTTACCACTGAAAAGCCTCAGCTAAGGAGAGCAAAACCAAAATACTACCTAGTTGAAACATTAAAAGGGACACTGCCTTTATTTCTGTTGTCTCAATTTTGAAATCTGAGCTTTTCTGTAACTTGATTGAATGTATGAAAGATTATCTCAATTCCTATGAGCAAGAAGCTAATCATACAGCTACACTTGCTTATGCATAATATTTTAAATATCATGCATAATACAGGTACACAGAGAATCTGTATTATGAAGTTAATACCATGACATATTCTGAGTCACAGCCCTCAAAGCGAATACAGCTTTGAGTAAACTCTGCGACCCTTTAAAAACAGTAATTTTTCAATTTGACATTTGCAATAGAAAACTATAAGAGCTACATATTAGACTGAACTCCAGCAGAACTGAAGAGCCGTGTTCTCCCATGCACATATGCTATAATCAGACACCTATTTGCCTATGAAACCATATGGCAGTATCTACTCCACTACTTGGCAAACATTGTAAGCTAACAAAATTGGGTCCTTTATAGGTCAGACTGAACCATTTCCCAAAGCTTTGCCTGTTCTTCACAATCTCCATCCAACTGCCATCTACCATCAACACCATATTCACCCACTATTCTCCAGAACTCTGTTGAAGAAATATTCTGCTCACACACAGTGTCCATTTGTAGTGTTCACAAGTGAAACAACTACAAAAAGTGCAAATCCAAACCCTTGATGCATTAACTCACTGCAGTTAGTAACAGCTTACTTATCACTTAACGCAGGATTCATCTTGCTTAGCCTTAGCTAGAATTAGAGATCTAATTTTATGACTAATAATCGCCTGTGCTCCCCCTACAGTCCAAAAAGAAATAGCTCCATATATACATCCCATCCACCACTCATCGTGTCCTAAATTTAGATTATTTGCATTCTGGAAGTGCAGTCCCAGTGTGCACAGCCTAAAACCTCGTTGTCCAGACTTTCACCTCCTACTGAATCTCACAAAAACTTTATATTTCCACCGAAGCAGTTAATTGGGGCTCCTTCTAAAGGCAAGAACCTTCTATTACCTTTTTTCCAGAGAACATAAAAAAAATCTAAAAGTGGGAATAACAGTTCACATACTAACAACTTTTAGAGTACTAATTTATAGCTTTTATTTTCTAATCATTAACCCCCCCTACGAATCACTGCAGATAGAACTTTCCCTTTAGCAGCCTGTGTATTATTCATATATGATTAATCTAGTTACTGACACTTTAAGTATTCAGAAGGAAGAATTTATTTCCACCCCAGTGATGTGCAGCTTTATCCTTCTAGTGCTCTGGTATCAACTGCCTTTTTAAAAGAAGTTCAGGATGGGGCTGCTTCCAAATGCAATGAGGAGAGAGTGCACTGCAGTATCTGAGCAGCCTACAGAAGAAAACAGCGTACTAATTGCCAAGACGAACCTCCGACATGTAGCCCCTCTCCCATGAATTCCTTCTCAAAGGAAGGAAAGTTTTTCACCAGACAGATCAGGACAAGTGCCAAAGCTTAGCTCCTTCTACCCACAATGGTTGCTGCACGTTCTTCCATCCATTTCTATTCTTCACATGTTTCATTTTGGAGCAGAACTGGAACAAGTGAGAGCATGCTGCAGCTGCTGGGAGGAAAGGAGCCAGCTCCTGGCAATAGTTACAACCCACGGAGGGCTGTTTCTTCATATAACCATTGAAAAACAACTGCTTACTCTGTCGGCACCCCTATCCTCCGTACACTCCTCTGCCACACTGCCTGAAGGCTTATCCCATCATGGGATATTCTTCCAACACTTCTAGGATTATTCACCTTATGGCTGTTTTACAGGCTGCTCTCAGCATATGCATACATACACATAAAAATACAGTGCTACGGCCAAACACCCTAATTACAGCTCTAAATAAAAGACTGATTTGAAGTTAAAAAGAGATGTTTTATCAGTAGCTTTGTGTTGCTGTGGAAACAAGATTCCAAGGACATATCCAGGGATAAAAATCCTTCTGAAATATTGAATAATTCTGCTTGCAACCAGGGGAGAAGGGGCAAAAATAATTCCCAGTGAACAAGCTGATCTATGAAGATCTTTAATCTGTTAGTTCAGTCTACATTTAGCTCAATCACAGACATTTCTACAACATGCTGACATTTATCAAGTTACAATGTAAACAGCTTAAACTTATTTTTAAGACTGCTGTAAGAAAAATAATGCAGTATCATGATGTAGTAACAACCAGCAGTACAGCAACAGACTGCTTGCTACAGTTTTTGGGGGTGGGGATAGGTGGTGTTCTGGGTGCAGATTTGTGGAGGAACTGTTTGCTTGGGATTGTTTCAGGTTTTTTTAATAATCAGACATTAACCCTTTCAGATCCTTCAGAATAATTAGTTTCTGATTCTAGATGATTAAAATACAGGGAGCAGCTACTATTATTCTTTTACCAAAGAGAAAAGGCTGGAAAAAGGATAAAAGCAGTCAAAGGCAGTTTCATATTTGAGGACATTCTACAGTTATTAGAAGTATTTGTTACCTCATTCCATCTATTCATAATATTTTTGAAGATAAATAAGTATATTACTCAGTAGACCTTTTTCATTAGCACTAACTTAAAGAATCAGCACCTGGTTTTAAAAGGAATATGTGCCTATTCATATTAATATACATTTGCCTTGTTTTAACAGACCTCAGTTCACAAAAAGACAACCCATGTCTCGCTCAGAGCTTTTGCTTTTGATTTATTAGCTTTCTCTAGAGGAGGAGGTTGTCAGTAATGGAACATCTCCCAGGCTTCTCAGCAGTGAATTCGGGAAATAAACTATAGAAACAAGGGCATCTTAACACACTTCTACTTTTCTCCATTAAAGATTTATGTTTACAGACCAATTCCTACCCTGTAGGAAAGTTAGGAGATGCATGAAAATGGAGAGCTACCCAAATATTAGATTCATAAAAACAAAACAAAAAACAACTCAGCCCTAAGGCTCTAGTTGCTTTTCAAGCTATGAAAAGGTTATAACAACTTTAATAACACAAGCACCACATACTTTTTTACCCTACTCTGAAACACAAAAGTCAAATAAGCTGGAATTCAGCACCCCAGAATTCTTTATCTCAGTATGCTACGGACACTTCCCAATGATCAGCTCTGTGTACTCCTCAGTTTTTTGGAAACACACGTAAGCACCAATAGCTTATAATGAAAGAAGAGGCAAAAAAAAATTAATTAAAAATTCAGATACTTCAGAGTAATCTTAGATACATGAATTATGTACTGAATTGCCAAAAGTTTGAGTGGTTAAGAAATGGACCTCTTCTCATCATTATCTGATTGCTGAATTCGCCACCATTTGTCAAGTGTCAGAAAGCTATCCCATTATAAATTACAGGATGGCCTCCGATTTATCATGTCTTGTTTTTGTTGAGGAAAGAAAAAGAATATGCACTGCTGTGACATACAGTTGCCTGCAGACACTGAAACTCACTGACAACTTCTCGTCATTTTCTTGCATCTCATGCCACAAAAGTGGCAGCAGAGGAAGACTGAGCAACAAGAGAACATTAAAATAACGATATAGTGGATGTGATCCAATTTGCAGCGGTATTAACCTGACCCTACCTGAAAATTCCTGACTGCATGCTATCAGAAAAATCTTGGTGTTGTTTGGGTGTTGTTTTGAGTTTTTATACGCAGTTTTTCATTTGTCAGGATTCTAGTACCAGTGGATAGATTATTGCTTTGGGCTAAGAAAATACAAATCCCTGTTTCTAAACCTTTTATCATGACCACTCTGCAAAGCAGCTGTCATACTTTACAAACTTCTCATGAGTTCATCCATATTCCTAATCCCTTTTTGTCTGTTGCTCATCACCAAATGATCACCTCTATGGCTTTCTTTCTGTTTTATTACAGAAGATATACAAACAAAAATAGTTTATGTTTCTTACAAAGTTGAATTATTTTTTTCTTTTCCAATAAGGGGGAAAATAAATATAATTTCTAAACCACCGTGCTTTATTTTATCACAAGTCCATAGCAAGATGCCCAAGATGCAGACTGTTCCATCATGCTTTTAGTTAACCTCTGAAGCTTACTGGGTCAAAGTGTAACTGCATTACATTCACATTTACCACCTATTTTTTCAGTCATCTTTCTCATAACATTCAAAATCTATCCTAATATTAAAAGTCTGTGGCACAATTATGCCAACTCTTTACTCCCATGACAAAAGTAATTACTCACTAGTGATTTTATTTCTTGGCAGTTTCTGATCTACTACAGGTTATTGCCCTAGATGCCATAAATTCTTAAGGCATTTTTGTATGCTCCTATATATTTGTTTTCATATATCTACTCAATTCTAAGAGGTTACAAAGGCACAATTTTATACTATTTACTGTGCACATAATAATGACTTAATAGTTTAATTCCTTAGATCACTCATAGTTTTTGAAAACAAACAGCTAGTCATGCAAAATGGAGTCTGTTAAATAAATTACTTTCGCCAGCTCAGTCAATTCATAATCCCGGGTGTGGCAGATGAGATGATTCGTGTTTTGTTAGCACCTACTAAGCAGAACTGTGGAGAGCAGCAATACCAGAACTATACCTTAACACTAGTATTGCAAAAATATTAGCTATTTCACCCTGTATTGTTTGGCTAAAGATGTCATTTAACTTCATGGTGATTTGATCAATCTTAGCTATTCAGAAAAAAATTATCACTTCTCTCATTCTCTTCTAGTATGTATTTTTCTTTCTATACCTGTAGCTGTGAAGCACCGTGACTTCAAGTCAACATATATGCCTACTCTACTTCATGCCTCTTCAGTTCCAGTTGGGTGTTCAGAAAACAGACAACTCTTACATCTTATACTTTGTCTGCTTCTTGCCTTCCCACTTATTCTCTCGATTTTCACAGAATCACAGAATTTAGAAGGGACCTCAAAAGCTCACCCAGTCCAACCCCCCTGCCAGAGCAGGACAACCTAGAGCAGGTCACACAGGAATGCATCCAGTCAGGGTTTGAATGTCTCCAGAGGAGACTCCACAGCCTCTCTGCGCAGCCTGGCCCAGTGCTCTGGCACTCTCACAGTAAAAAAGTTCTTCATTATGTTCACCCAGAATCTCCTACTTTCCAACTTGCACCCATTCCCACTTGTCCTATCACTGGACACTCCTGAGAGGAGGTTTACAGGTTCTCTGCTGCAAATATTTCCTCTGATAGCATCTATGCCAAATTTAACATTTAGGCAAACTTCACTGGTACATTTAAAAGCCCTTTGACTATCTGCAAAATAAACCCCTCATTCCAAAAGCACCCATTGCTTTTGGTAAGATATTATGATATTTAATATCACTATCTTCCTTCTCTCTACATAAGCTTAAAGACAGCTCCTCTGGAAATCAATTTCAGGGTAAAACTGTAAGAGCTCGACAACATCTGAGACAACCTAAGGGCTCAGTGAATTAAAAGGAGTGGCTGTGGTTCACTCTCTTTTCTGTGACCGACAACTCTGCCCCTTTCTCACTTTTTTGGTTGGAGTGGTGCCTTTCTTTGTGACAGTTCAGAAAACTGAAGCAGCTCCAAGTCAAAGCAGCTTACAAACAGGAGCAGTAAAGAAGTCTTTACCTACATACTCTTATTCCCTTCCCATGTCAGCACTAGCACTCACAGGGTATTTGCATCAGTCACATCAACTTACCACCTTTAAATTTTACTTTATTTTTTATGAAGTAGCTTTTCAGCGAAATCAATTTTCCAGCACAGCTAACTCTACAGCTGTGTAAGCACCAGCACAAGAGCAGAGGAAGGAATGATACAACCCGAGGCACCGAAGGAAAGGCTGCCCCTTTAGAAGCAGCACAGCCTGAGATCACCACAAGTCAGTCATGGAAACCACAGCTGAAGTGTCTAGGCCCGATTGTCATGAAAGTTAAACCTCCACATATGAGCCATGAAGCCCTGACTTCCTCCTCCCGTGCTTATGGCTTCCAAAGAGGCAACAAAAAGCCACCAAGGCAGTGGCAGCATGTCAGTCACATAACCAATGTTATTGCAGAGCCTGGAAAAAAACCACCACTGCCACCCTAGCAGCAAAGCAGGCACTGCGAATGCGTGTAGGAAACATTCCCCTTTCCTAGAGAGAAGGGAGAGCACGAGCAGAGAGCTGTAAGTGGTAGCAGTATTAAAAATCCCCCAGTGTGGTTTACTCTTTTGTTAAATAAGGTTCTAATTTTACTTACATACCAAATACTCCTCCTAAAATCAGCTTTAGAAAAAACACATCAGAAAATTACTATATTCTTCAGTAATTAGCTTATTTAGTTGATTCTACACACTATAAACCTTCAGAATAGATAGATCACAGTATTTCACTCCAATAGAAAATAAATAAACGAACAGAATCATTCATGCATACTTAGGAGGAGAGAAACTCTAGAAACATCAGTGCAAAATTAAAACTGTCACAACGCACTGGATAAAGCGGGATCATTGCTACTGTCCACTCTGCCGTGGTTAGTTCAGTATTCCACTTGCAAAACAACAAAACAACCAAACCACTAGCAGCGAGTGTGCATCTCACCACTATCAAAAGTCACTTCCCTTCAGTATCAGCTTACAAGGCATTTTTTGCATGTTTTTTCCATCTCTTTAAAAAGACACACCAACAGTAACCCCTAGCCCCTCAATATATCTACAATTTTGTTTTGTTCAGACAGGGTATCAGCACTGAGACATGTTGGCTACTGTAACTAGAAGGAAAATATTTCACAATTATGAAACACTCAGAAAAATCCAATATAAAAGTAATCCTGAATGTTATTTAGGGTTCTCTGCACCATCCAAATTCCAGTAAAATTGGGCAAAATCCAGACTGATGTAGTTTGGGGGATGTTGATTCCCACTGCTTAAATGACTTCAAGTTTTACTTAGGACACATCAGCAGTACTTGGTGGAACAAACTGCCTTCCCTCCAAACAAGTGAGAAGTGAGGTACTACAGTGAGAGCTGCTAATTTTAAGGAAAACTGCAAAATTAAGTAATTACATATTATAAAATGTAAACCTAATTGCACGTTACTGGTACTTAAAACATACTGACCACATAGACAGATTACGTTCTACAATGTAACAAAAACTCCTATTTGCATTCTAATCACCACAGAGTATTTCAGTATTTTATCGAAATTCTCTTAAAATACCAAAGAAGAACTTCCAAGAGAAGAGATTTTCCCTTAACACAACCAGGTTGTGATTTTAGGTACTGCTAAACAAGATAAAAACATGCACAATTGTTAAAAACTGGACTGTCATGGAAGACTCTGCTCAAACCTAACGGAACAATATTTCTAGTACAGCCTTTCTACAAACCACACGCACCAATCAGTATTTAATCCACCACTGAGTCCCAGTCCTGGGGAGGCAGGCAGCAACCTTTTGGCAGCCCTTTCTTCAGCCAGCAGCCTCTCAGGAGGCAGCCAAGTGCCGTCCCTCACCTTGCCAAAGTATCTACTAATATTCCATCAAATAACCCCATCTGAGCTTGCCAAAGTATCTACCAATATCCCATCAAATAACCCCATCTGAGTTCGTGACATTTAGTACCACCTGGTTCTTACTAATCTGCCTGGCCAAAACCGGTAACAACATAATGCATATTGGCTTTTAATACACCTTGCAAAAAGATCAGTTGGAGAATAGCTTCCTTATATGCTCAAAAGTTGTAATAAAGCAAAGGAAAATAAGCTGCCTTCTGAAAAGCTTTATTCACAAGCAAAGAACTCTCTAATAACTGATCTAACAATTAACAGAATCTTGGTTTGACAGAGATAAATCACCTGGAACAAACTACACTTTGCTGCATTTCACATACACTGTTAACTTGATTTACCCTACAACACAGGAGAAGAAAAGTTACATTCTAAAACATGTTTATGGCTCTATATGCTTCATTTGAGTGATTTGGAAATCAAAATCAAATATTTGGGGATATTTCAAATATTTCAAAAATTGAAATAACTTAATAAAATATTGTGGGGATTGGGGTTTTACTTGCACTCACTTTAAGTGCAAGTAAAAGTATTTTCTAGATTACCAGAACATCCAGTTTCCTCCATCAACAGCGCCTGCCCACAGCCACAAAGGTTAACCATAGACTAGGCTGCATTATTAAGTGCATAGCCAGCAGGTCAAGGAAAGTGATTACTGTTGCAAGGCCACATCTGGAATACTGCATCCAGTTCTCCTCTCTCCTGATATTGGAGCAAGTCCAGCAGAGAACCATTCGGACACACAGAGGGCTAGAGGACATGACATACAAAATAAAAACTGAGGAAACTGAGTTTGTATAGGCTAGGAGGGGGTGAAAAATATCTGACTGCTGTTTTAAGTTAAATAAAGGGGGGATTACAGAGAAAAATGATCCAGACTCTTCTCAGAGGTAAGAGGTACAAAGGACAAGAGGTGACAGTCACAAGTTGCAGCAAGGGAAACTCATGTTTTTAAGTGCAAAAGTTTCATCGGGCAGTTGTTAAATACCAGAACCAGAAGCTGCCCAGAGATATGGAATCTCTGTCCCTGGAGATTTTGGAAATACTGAGTGGACAAGTTGAGCAACTTGATCTAATTTTGACCTCAGCCCTGCTTTGAGTAGGAGGTTGGACTACATGACCTCAGGAAGTCCCTTTCAACCTACATTATTCTATGAAATATTCCACAGCAAGATGTCATAAAATATTTTTATTAAATATCAAAGTGATCAGTTAATTTCATTTCTAGATCACAGCTGAAAGCTATGACAAAGCATCAACATAAAAAGCATTAAAAAATTACTACGTTGGCAAAGTATTAGTCTTCCACTTGAGCTGTACACCTATTCAGTTGGTAAGTACTGATTCTTCTATGGGCTGGAGATCCCCACTCCTAAACAAGGAGCTCACTGAACTAATAGAGCCTGGTGTCCTACAAATACACATTTCTGGTCTTGAGAGTACCGATAAATCCATTTGTGAAACTGGGGCATCTGTCACATCTCTCTGGGGGTCTGACCTGACCTCCTGATGCAGTCTCTTCCTCAGTGTGGCAGCATAGAGGATCTCTTCACCCGAGAAAAATACCTGTTTTTAAGAAACTTGCAGAAGCTTTCCATCTCTAAAACCGCTACCATCTGTCAAATTTGATGGAAGGTAGGCAACATATTCAAGAACCATACGTAGGGGTACAGGAGATGGGCTGATGCAACCACATACAGATACTGTAAACACATAAGCTTTCTTTCCTCAATAAATGATGCTTAAAAATATAACACAAATTACCTCTGTTTTCGTGGGCTGGACCAGGCTATGTTAAGAAAATGTGTATTTATTCATAAACTGCAAGTGTCCCTGAGCCACACTCTTCAACTTTTAAGCTAGTATGCCATTACTTTGCAGACAGGAAAAGTTGCTACCTCTCACCTTCCATAAATCTTAAAGACAGCTCTGATATGAACAGAGAGCAAGTAGCTGTGGTCCCATCCCCAATGCCTGCAGCACAGCTTGGTGAGCACCTGTCCCATCACAGGAGAACGCAGGAAAAGCAGCTCCCGTTGCTCCTTTCGCATTTCCACCTCAGGTTAAGCAAGTGCTAGGAGTCTGAGTGACGGAAGGGAAATGCTTACCTCGGCCTTCTCCCCAGAGGGAAGAAGCTGGTAACTAGCCACCAATTACATTTCCTAATTCTCTACTCTGATCCTTGCACTAAGGAGGACCTATTAGGGTTGGCTAACTTGTACCAGCTCTCTGTTCTCCTTATCACATAGTCCCAAACATGTTAATCACCAGGTATTGACACCATACCCAACCTGTGCTCCCTAAAAGCACATATAGCACAGGGACAGGAATCTCTGTACTTGCTCTGTCATTACAGGGTTCTCTATTCATATCAATGCAATGGTTAGCAGATAAAAAAAATTATAGGCTGTTTCTGATCTTTGCCACTAAGCAGTTCACCCCAGATCACCAATCTGACCCTCACAGAGAGATGCAAACGTCACCTTTTTGTTGGACTGTCTCAGAAGAAAATATGCAACCATCAATCCCATCAGTTTTTCTATTTTCATCTTTTAATATAAATATCTATGCCTTACAGGTCATTCTATTGCTGATTTTTTTTTTCTATTTCAAACCTCTTTGTGCATATACTTCTCAGATTTCATTTTAAATGATCCATCCTCTAAAAGCAGGGCTCTTTCTTGAGACAGTAGAAAGGAACAGAAGTTTGAAAAAACTACTGCCAAATTATTTAAATATTCTTGCAGTATTACTTTAACATTCATCTACTGACTACCTTAACTTCTACTATCACATCACACTTCTACAGCACATCAGTAACACAAAGATGTCTTTGTAACAGCCCAGTCAAATTCAGGCCAATAAACGGCCGATTTGAGCTTCAAGATTGTTTTCTTCAACTGTGTTCATGTTTATTATTTATGTGCAGCTATTTGCAGCAGTGACAATACTTCACATTCACATAAGCCTGATGACAGAAAGGACTTCCAAAAACCAGAAAATAAGCCAGAACACCCCTATCACATTCACCATTTCTTTCCAAAAAGATGACTTGTTTTTAACTGTGAAATGAAACCTCACCAAATTACCACTGACCAACTGGATGAAGAACAATTCACACTGGAAATTTAAAGCTCAACACAATCATATTTTTACCACTGTATCAGTGTGTTTAAAGTATGGCCTGGTAACAGGTTGATTTGGGTTTCTTCTGTAGAAAGAGGAAGAAAAACACCACCAACACCACCACCCCCCACTTTGGGAAGAAGGAGACAATCTCGAAAACGTTTCACACTTTATTGTGTCTGAAAGGTAGTTCTGAAACTTCAGACTTGGTCTGAAAGTCGGTCCCAGCTGACTCTGAGGTTGATAATCCCCTATCACTGAAAGAAAAGGAAAGTCACATAAAGAGCTTCACATCAAAACCCCTCAAAACAACTCTTAAGCAAAAGAGAAGGGGAAGAAAAAAAAATAAATATAACATCTGCATATATTTGGATAAAATAATTCAGAGTAACAAACATGACTGTATGACTAAATTGCCCAAAGAATATCCTGCAGTCCTAGAAAGTGCTGAGGATTTTGGCTAAAACTTTGTTTGCACTGTGGTCATCCCCTGGCTCCACGTGCAGAAATACTGAAAACAAAAAAATAGGTTAGAAAGGGACACCAACAGGGATATCTACTCATTAACCACTTCACACCCCCAGCAACAAAATTTCTGAGTAAGATGCAAGCCTGTATCAAAGGACAAACATTTTGGCCCTGTTTAACTAGAGGATATTAAGATGGGGGGTTGCCTGATAACATGCCTTTTCTGCTTACAAAGCTGAGAAAGTGCAACCACAACACAGCAGTAAATACACTGCTCTGTTGAGCTTATTTTTACTCTAAATCTGATTATGTTAAAAATTACTACACTAGGGAAAATAGTTAAATGCCTTTAAGGGTTTTCAAATCCAGATGACAGAACACTCACAGTCTATTTAGTCAACATCTTCCTCTATTTTCTGTGCTGTTATGTTTTGTTGTGATCAATACTTCTCAAACATTCTCTGCTGCAAAATCAAAATGGAAGACTGACCGTAACAGCACTCTCCTAAGAATACTTCATTTGCCCTTTTATTAATATAATAAAAAGATTGTTATTGATTTCAACTTGCTAATCCAATAACCCAGAAATACAAGATTCAGGAAAAACAAGGAAAAGAGTGAAGGATTTTAAGAGTTAAGTCACTTGTTTTCCGTATCACAAACCCTATGGCACAACACAACCTGTAAATAACCAGCATCTCCCAAGTCAGACACATTAGCTCTGGGTCTAAAAAGCATCAGAACCTGCTCTGCTTTCCTTCATTAAGGTGTATAAATTTAAATGGATTTTGCAGTTGCGGGAAACCTCTCCATCTGCACACTCATAGCTTGCCCTCTACCCCGCCCCCCAAGGGAGAAGCTTCTGCAGATCCTCACTGCATCAGCAATCAAAGCAAGATCAGACACATCTAGTACTAAACTGCATATCCTATACCTCTCTTGATTGATAAGTAAACTTATTTAATCATAGTAGCTTGTATGTTAGGCACTAGAATACATTACAGTTGCTATGGCATTTAACTACAAGTGCATCCAACACTCTCATCGAGTATAAAATATAAACTGAGACTTTGTTCCCTGTCATTTCACACCCAAGGCAGAAGAGCAATAATTAAGAGCACGACATACCGAATTCAGTATTTCACATTACTAATTTTAGAGCAGAAAACACAGGAGCCAAGTGCATATTTCAACCAAACAGGAGATTCGGATTTTTTGTTAGTAATTTTGTATAGCATTCATTGCAGACACAACGTAGTAGAGTAAGTTTTAAAATAAAAGATGACCTTCTATAGCTTGGGAGGGGGGAACAGTTTCAGCATAGAACGTAATAACACACCATCTGGAGGGGCAGAAAGTGGCTCCATTTCCCCCGTATCTGCTCACCAGCATAGTGATGCCAAAAAAGGGCATCAACTGCCATCACACTGCTTCTTGTAATCTCTGATCTGTGGTGAAATACTTCAACATGTTGTCTGTTAAACACACTTTTAACCCCCGTTGATATGAACCGGACTATGCACAGTGCACATCTTGGAAGTTCTATTCCCAAGTACCTCCCTAAATCAGACCAAGTGTAAGCCAGTGCAGTCAGTACCCAGATTATCTGCACCTTTACTTGCCCTTGCTCGAATGATAAAGTATACCATAATAAAACATAGCTTGTACCATAACCTACGTTAACAAGCTTTGGACTGGATACATTGCTGTGATTTCTAACACTGAAACAATAACAAGGATATTTTTACACTGTAAACAGGATTTCTGATTCACATTTTGAAGGTTCTTCCCACAGCAGAAAAGTGAAGGCCACAACTCAAAACTTTGTAAGAGAGACTCATCCCCCAGCTACGTCCAGGCCCAGATGAAAGCTTCCACCCTGAAATACAGGATGACTTCATCCTAACAGGCCAGCACAATTCAATGACTCTACGCAAAAACCTATAGCTATAAAAATCTCTAACATACAGCTGAAGGCTGTGAAGAGCCTTCGCTGAGAAGTGCACTAGTTTACAAAAGATTAAGCACCAGAGAGAGAAATTAATGCTGATGAAGGTTTCATGAAGTCATAGCCTGTAAACCTCATTTAGTACTCTGGTGAAGAAACAGCAGCAGTGACAAAAAGATAACAAGAAAAGTTTTTTATCTGCAATTATTTCAGAAGTAAGGCTTTTTTAACCTGTTTTACTAACAGAAGACGGTATAAAAAAATCCTCAGTAGGGTCACTGGGCATGTCAGATTTACAGCCCAGCCACACCATCACAGAGCATCATCCCAACTCATTTAGATTGCTAAAAAAACCATCTCCAACTCTCAATCCGCTTAGCTTACATTTTCAGTATTCTGCAGTCTGCTCTTTAAAACTGGTATCGACCAGAGTGAACACACACGATCGCTTTTTGCTCAGACCGAGTACGAGTCCTCACGATCCCAAATAACCAAGAGCCAGAGCGGCTGGGGGGAAGTTTCACGAGCACACCCGCTGCTCCAGCCCCCGGTGGGGCCGGCTGTGCCGCACAGGCAGCGCGTCCCGAGCAGAGCCGGGCCGGGGCACCAATCCGTCTGCTCGGGTTCACTCTCTCTATCGCCCGTGACCTCGGGCACACGCAGCCAGGTGAGGCTCGGCCCGGGCACGGCGAAACGCGGCCCTGCCAGCAGGGCTTTACCTTCCCCCCTTTCTGAGCGCCTGCCATCGCACCCGAGATGGAGAAAATAAATAGAGCGGCCGAGTCCAGGCGCAGGGAGGGGAAATACGCGAGAAAACAAACGCACGGCAGCAATGAAACGAGGCGCTGAGCTGCACCCACCGACGGGGGAATCGGGGGGCAGCGAGGGAGGGGCAGGGGGATGCCGGAGGGACACCTCGGGAACACGGCGGGGAAAGCAGAGCCGAGGGGAGCGGGGCAGGGATGCTTCGGCCCCGGGTTCCCCTCCCCCCGAGGGCAAAGCACGGGCCGCTCCCCCCTGCAAGGGCGGGCCGGATCCCGGGGCCGGGCCCCGGGGAGGCTGCGGCCGGGTAGGGCGGCGGGGAGGGAAGGAGGGAGCTGTTGAGGGCAAGGGCGCTGCCTCAGCCGGGCTCGGCAGCCGGCACTCACCACACCATGCCGTAGGCCCCCTCGCCGATGTAGGAGAGGTTG
>VZRW01010584.1:488645-535387 GCA_013398125.1 Aegotheles bennettii
CTCTGGTGCGTGAGGCGCCGGCCGGAGCCCCGGGGGGGCCGAGCGCTGCTCTCGGCTGCCCGGCCGCCTCCTCACGCCGTGCAGCGCCGGGTCAGCTCCCGCGGGGGCTGCGTGACTGCGATGAGAGCGACTTTGTGTCCGACATTGCCCCGCTCCGTGCGTGGCTCTGCAGCCCCGCTCCGCGCAGTGTTTTACACGGAATCGCAGCTCCCTAGCAGTTGCTTCCCAAACCGATCCCAATAAACCCGAGGCTTGAGCCGAGCTGGAGGCACGGGGGGGGGCGGGGTGTGTCACGCTGGCAGCAGTGGCTCCCGTTTCCCTGCAAGGCTCAGTTTTCCCAGAACAGCTCCTGCCTGATCCCGAGTTGCAGCAGTCACACACAAGGTTCTCACACCACTCCTGATTTTCTTTCTGCAGTTCTCTAACGACCTGCACAGAAAGCATTGACCTCTGATCTGCAGTCCTGGTGCCAGCCATGTGCTGGAACTGCCGTTCCCACAGCAGCTTCAGGCGTGCTCTGCCTTCTATCCCTTGAAAAATTCGTTCAAACACACGCCCGTGTCTCCATGTTTATACCCATCCCAGTCTGCCAGAGGACTCCAGTGTGGATTCATCCCATTACCCCTCGACTATCTAATGTTTTGTTTTCTTGGGAGCAGTTACTATTTGCATTCCTGTTCAACAGTGCTCAGCCAGAAGCTGTTCCAAGACAATCCAGTTGCTCTGAGGTTCTCACCAGATGTACTTTGCCTTCTTCCTTTCATAATTTTTCTCAGCTCTGCTCTCTCTTTCTATTGACATTTTTACTATTGACATCTCTGCTGACAATCCTGCTGCTTCATGTCTGTCTTTGCCTTGAAGGCATCCCTCCCAATGAACTTTGTCTTCCTTCTCCCATCTGCCAGCATCTCATTTCTGGCATCCCAGCTTCTGTCACTCCCTGCTGCAAACCAGCTTCCTTTGCCATCGACTGGACAGTTGCAATTTTCCATAGTTGATTCCAAATGCTGTACAATCTTCTGATCACAACTCACTAACATCCCCCAGAGCATCAGACTCTCTGTTTGACCAGAAGTCAGGAGGGCAGAGTTTCTGGTTCCAGCTGTGCAGCCAGTTAGCCAAACTGCAGCCTGAGGACTGCCCTTGGTGCAGACTTACCCAGCAGGGGCTGGGCTTCAGATGCAGCCCCAGCCTGGTTTGGTGGTGAAAGCTGTCAGGGATGACCAATATAATCTAATAAACTCTTCTCTGTATTTAGTAAACATTCAACTATACAGCTTGGGTATTTTGTATTTGAGTGGGATTGCATTTTTGATGTGTTTATTTTTACTTGTATATAATGCTTTCCTTCCCATGATGTGTTCTTCTGTACTTCAGAAGCACAACATTATTTTTCTCAGAAAATTTAGACAGCAGTAAATGTGAATAAATTTTCTGAACCCAAGTAAAATATTATTTGAAAGGTTCTCTTAACTCTAAAAATGAAATTATGCTTACAGTTCTGGTCACATACATAAATAAATCTGTCATCAGCAAACGCAAAACAAATTATTATAGAGAATCTAGCTTAAACACAACCTGTCATAGCAAATTTAATTAAAAACTGGCGCGTATCTAGATTATTTTCTACCTTCACCGGGGTGTGTCTGATCAAAAAAGGAAGCCAACCAGGCATACCAGGAAATTGTGAAAAAGACTGTCAGCTCCTTTGAGTGCTATGTTCAAATATATGTCTAATCCAATTAAAGCCAAATAAGCAGTCAAAAGGCCATGGCATGCGTTCCCAGCAAGTTCTCCCGTGACAGAATTTCGGGCATGTATTTCAATGAAGCACTCTGAAGTAACCAAGATAGACAGACCAGACAGAAGTGTTATCAATTGCTTTTCAGCCTGTTTAAATACACTGCTATTACCTGCACTTAATGTTGGGTCTTTTACCTTAACAAGGTGACATTAAAGCCTCAATTTTGAAAAGAACAAAAACGTGTTTTAGGAAAATGATTACTTCCATGATCAAAACAAAGGGTTATGTTGGGTGAGAAGAGGTGATACTCACTAAAAAACATAGCAGCTAATGAAAAGCAGGAGGGGAAAAAAACACCTTTTTTTTTTCCTCAAAAGAAATAAAAGCACTGTTACAAAGTGTTTGTCCAAACAGAAACACAGTATCTTCAGTTTGAAAGTTATATTAGGAAACAGCTAAGCCATACAATTGGTCAGTTTAAATATGCCCTGGTTTGGACTATCTCCATCTTCATATCAAGTTCGGGAGTCACATGGATGAGTTCATCCTACAATCAAGGTCTAGAAATTCTCTCTGCTGTTGCACATATCTACTTTAACTGTTAGCTTCGTGTTCTGTAAACAGGTCTCTTGAAAAGCAAATGTCATACTATGGAAGGCCCTATGGGTGCTGGAAACAGCATTATCAGGCTTAGGTAAAGGACAAACACTGGGTAGCTGCCCTACCGAGCCCCCCTTTATTAGGGGTGGGAGAGATTTCAAATTTTTGTGCTAATTTAAAACTAAAGCTGCATCTCCCACAATCATCTTCATTGTATTATTTGTGTGGGAACAATGAAGAGGTAGGTTTCTTGGTAGCTGCTTAGGATTATGGCATTTGCTTTCAGAGTAACTCAGCATGACCCTGAACTTCCTCATCATCCCAACAACGTGCAGGCATTAAGTATATAAAACAATTTTTCCAGCATTATTCAAGAAGACCTCAAGCCTCTGTGCGGGGGTGACAAGAGAATGAAATAAGACATGTAAGATGTTTTATGAAGATATATTTTAACTTCTAAGGCACTCAGGAACCATGGTGATGAATGTGACACAAACCTAAATTGCTTAGATATGAGCTCTGATCCACAGGGAACTATCCTAAGATTCATAAAGAGCATCAGATGCTAATAACTTGTAGTCAGTACCTACCTGGGCTTGATTTAACTGGTGACACACAGCTGAAATCCCTGGAGGCTGATTTTCATTCAAATGTCAGCCACTGCTTTGACAGTGTAAAGTGACCTCAACAAAAATGAGGATCTCTGTGTAATCTTACGCCACTGGGAAGTTAAAAACAGTCTCTCACCCAAATTGCTGGGCAACTGATGCCAAAACAAATTTACTTTTTTTCCCCCCATTATTTCCTTTTTTTCCCTGTTCAGCATTATGACTGACTTTGCAGGAAGCTCATGGTGGCTTATACACCATGGAGTTAAAACTAGTGAAAGGATTGCTAGGTTTGTTTTGTGCCTGACAAGGGGAGCACAAGAGATTAACTGCAGACCTGTACTGTCAGTAACAACCTTGATCTTGCACTGGGTACCACTCTGTCACTGTCAGAACCTGTCACTGTTGTAGAAGATGTCTTGTGTTAACTATCATGTTCCTGTTAGATTTGCTGTTCATAAATACAGTTTGAAAGCACAGTTGCAATTTCAAGTCATTTTCATGTTCCCTACTTTTTACAATCAGTTTACAATTATACTCTAAATATTTTTAAAGGGATCCATTTTACAGCAACCTTAAAAGCTTATTATATAATTCCAACAATTTTAATTAATATACTGACATTTTGTTGCTGTCTGTGTAAAATTAAGTTGCTTTTATTTTTCAACTGCAGTAGCAGCAGTATCCAGGCACTGTCCTGCACTTCACTAATGGAAATTTCCCAGCCTCAAAGCACACTCTGTCTCAGCCAGCTGCAATAAAACTCTGACTGATTTCAATATTGCTGTGTGCTTTACTTGTCCTCAGCTATCTGGAGCTTGTATCTTTTGAAAACCAGCTACTCCTCATGAGCTTGCTTCATCTTGCCCAAGACTTAAAATTGAGTAAATAAGCTGTGGATGATAAGAGAATTGAACCACCAGATAGAAAGTTATTTTAAAGGGCTGATAAAAACCCCCATACGTACAGTCAATATTTATACAGAATGTTACAGTGACTTGCGAGGGTGTCACTGAAGTTCCAGTATATGAGCATTGCTTTCTTGTGCTGAAGCTTTATGCACTGGAAGGCTATTAAGATTGTACAAAAAGATTTAGCTAGTGTCAAATATCACTCCCTTGATCACTCTATTTCTGATACCATTGATTGCTAGGAAAATACAAGAAACTACAAAAAGGGAGATAAGATTATTACAAAGCCTTACAAGTCTAATGATTTACAAATGCTAAATTATGCAGTTTGTTTCCCCCACTTGTTCTCAGTTCAGCCACAGACAGGACAAGTGACGCCTCCAACAGAGGCAGAATTCAAAGAATGTAGAAAAAAGGATTATTAGGGTTTATGTTGTGCAGATATTGCAGTAACTCCATTTTCAACGTTTCTTGTAGCCAAAAATCTATAGAATCATAGAATCTAGGTTGGAAAAGACCTCCTTCTGGCCCTTCTTGTAGATGGCCATCACATTTGCTAACCTCCAGTCACCTGGGACCTCCCCAGTTAGCCAGGACTGCTGAAAGTGTGTACCCTTGAGTGGATGCCATCTGGCCCCAGAGACTGTGTGTGTCTAAGTAGTGTGCCAGACCTTCTAAAAAGACTTACCAGGACTTGCCTTCACATGACATTGTTGTCTGCTGGGGTGATGTTCATCACAAATAAACATGTAGCTAATGATTTTGTGATGGCACAGGTGTACTTCCTAGTTGTCTCCTGTTACTATATTTAGTCCAGATGGCTGAACAGAAACAAGTGATGGGGAACAGTACACTAATGGGATTCTGAGATTTTCACATAAAAGCCACCAGGGTTCAAAATTCAGCCAACATTGATACACCATCACATGATAAATGCATGGCAGCCTTTATGAGCAAGTTGGAGGCTACAGTACAGTTATTCTGAATAAAAGGTTCCACATATGAACTGTCATACTTAGCTTTCCTGTTGCTAGTCTTGGCAGAGAACAAGACATGACTGGAAGCAGGATTGCCTTTTCTCCTTCACTGGCCAGATCCTGGCCTTGCTGACACTGAGCGACAGAACAATAGAAGAGGCACCACCAGATTGATGGCTGAGACACTTCAAGCACCTGCAAGGAAATCTGCACCTTTGCTCTCTAAGCTGCACCTGTGCTGTGGAAGGAAAGGAAGGTTATCAGTCTTCTCTCCTTGCATGTTACTCAATCCACTGACCTGTGAGCCCACAGAGTCTGTACTGCATTTTTTTTAATAGATATTATATAAATTACAGGCATCTGCTTCTACAGTCCAAAATTGATGAATCATCATTCATTTTTAACACCACCATTGCTTTTGCAATTTTGCATATCTATGGTAGATAAGAGCTGTGCAGCCGAGAGAGATTTCTTGAAGGAAGTGGTGTCACACAGTATTTTGCAAAAAAGAGCCAAGCTGTTGGAATCTGTGTTGCATTACGGGGGTAATGCAATACCTCTGAGCGCTTCCTGTTTATCAGGAGAGATACAGTTTTCACCACATCATAAAACTTTCAAGCATTTATTAATAAACACTCCTAGAGAAAAAACAATATCCAAATATGCACCCCCCTGTGGCATCTGTGTTTATAAACAAAAGCAAGTTTTCATTATATATATCAAGGGACTATTTGTGTGAGAGAAGCAGATTCTGAAGGCCCCATCCACCTCCTGCTGAAGTGCGTGTTGCATCTCTCACTAGGCCATTGGACCCCTGGCATATGATTTTTCTTACATGTAAATATCAAGATGTTTGAAATAGCAAATGTAATTTTTACTATCAGCATTTGTCATTTTTGTAAACAATGTGTGTATACAGAGAATGAACATCTGCAGAATTGCAGCACAAAGCCTTACAGGAGAATGGCAAAAGTAAGATTTGCTTCTAACAACAACAATCTGCAAGTGCTGAGGTACCTAATCAAATACACAAATTGTGCAGATGTTCAGAGCAGTGCTGTCTCACTGTGTGGCCTCTCTCACTTGACAGCTTTGTTGTCTCAATTAATTCTCCTGGATAAATTAACCTAGCCTGAAAAATGCAGAGCCGGGGAGCAGAACGGTGCAGATTTTTCAACACCAGCAACCTTGCTGGTGCAATTTGCAACCCCAGCAGATAAGATCTTTGGCAAGGAAATGCACATTATTGAGACGCATTCGGGATGTTCTTGTGATCATGGCCAGGACTTGGTCTGCAGCTGGCAGGCACACATGGTGGGGGTTGGGGAGGAAATTCAAGGTTTCTGCCAATTCTATAGGGAATGAGCATTTTGATAGGTAACTGCACAACAACAATGAGATGACAGGCCTTGTGTCTCAGAGCTTCACCACTGAAGGAGGCTTGTTAAGTTCAGAGCAAACTCTAAGGCTCATCTGTCTGTTTGAGTTTTCTGGGGCAAATAGGAAGACCTGAACTGCAGTTTTGTGTGGTAACCCTGTGGCACAGAAATTCAAGATGGGTAACGATTGCATACAATTCTTACTTCTTTAAATGGCTATAACATTTTAAACTCTGCCACTTAGACTGTTATCAGCTAGACCAGGGGAGAGACTGAACTTCACAAAGACATTCCCTCCAGCCACCAGCACTAGATCAAGCTAAATCGAATTAATAGTTAAGACATTTGTAGCTTTTTTAATTTTGAAAGTTTTAACAATGGGAAAGTTATCTGGCTCACAGTATCGTTGTCTCACCTGACACATGGTGGTTATTACTGCAGATATGCAGAGCCTAATGATAGGAGATGCCTTTTATAACTGCAATACATCCATTGTAATCAAGCAGTACATTTATCTTCCTGCATTACCGAGTCTCTGGGTTTTGTACAAGTGACACAGAATTGTTGTGAGGATCTATCAGCATCCTGCATCTCAACTAAGTTTTCAATATGATGTCTCATTTACCACTGATGCTAACAGACTCAAACTGAATCTCTGGCCTGGAAATCCTGAAAGAGAGATCAACAGCAGTGAAAAGAATTTTTGACTGTAATAATAATGGCTGTTTGAAAAAAAAAAAAAAAGAGCACGAGAGAACACCGCTCTTTTTGAAGGATATGGCAAAATATCTGTAGGATGATGCTCTGCATCCAGTTTTACAGGTACCATTAATAGCAGCAGGGTAAGATTAAGCGATTATGCTCTGCCAAACAGCAAGTGTGGGAGAGCAGACAGCAGATGTCCAGCCACTTAGCCCTATGCCTTATGTACCAGACCGTGGTATGGAAATGTGTGTGGATATTTAATTGTTATTCAACTACAAGTTGCCTGGATTTATGAGTCTGGGAAGCGCATATGCTGCAGCGAGAAATGAGTGTTTATTAGCACAGTAGCTGTGCTGGCCTTTCCTGCAGAGAGGCAAAGTGCCCCCATCCATAGAAAGTGGATTAAAAGGGGGCAGCACACCACTCTCATGTCCCATTTACCTTTGTGAAGTGCAGCTGGAAAAATGCCAATATACGGATACATTTCCATCATGAACCCTGAACAGCTTTTACTGCTGTTTATCACAGATAATAAAAATGCAGCAGCTGTCCTCTTATCAGATCCCCATTTGGAGAAATGTATACCTAAACAAGCAACATAAACAGGACTCCTCCTTTCAGGGACAGCTACACAGATACACGAGAATAA
The DNA here is from genome assembly GCA_013398125.1 of Aegotheles bennettii. Taxonomy (NCBI): domain Eukaryota; kingdom Metazoa; phylum Chordata; class Aves; order Caprimulgiformes; family Aegothelidae; genus Aegotheles; species Aegotheles bennettii. Next base: position 496,219 of record VZRW01010584.1, read on the forward strand.
ACCCTTTAAGAGCTAAATAAAGAAGGGACCACTGCCCTGTATCCAAGCATTTTTCTGATGCTTGTTGCAGCAACCTTCTGTGGTCACTGTGAACATGTCCTCCTTTCTCTTTGGTTTCTCTTCCGCTACTCTTACCCATAACAACATCCTCCTGGGCTCCTGCAGTCCCACTCATTCCCTTCTCTGCCATGTGGAACACCTTCCTTCATCTATCCAGTCAGTCTCCCTGATCAGACTGTGTTCATTTCATGCCCTTTTGAGGGAAGCACTGCCTAGGAGGTAAAGTGGGATGTTAGGCATAGAATAGCAGCAAGGTATCCCCCAGCACACTGCAAATCTGCAGAAAAAAATTGATGTCTCTACTTCTCCCACTCATTACAGTTCCAGTTTCCATTCTCATAATGTCCAACTCTCCTCCTTTCCTGGGCTGGTATATTTTTGTTGAACTATTTTTCTTACAGTTTATTGAGCTGCATGAGCTTATCAAGGGGCCTGACAAGCACCAGACCTGTACACAGAAAGCTGCAGGGCTGGGAGCAGAAGTGTACTTTTTGATACCAGCAGTCCATTGGATTTGGCTCAGCTGCCATATGATATCACTCCCTAAGTCTAGTTTCATCTGTGCAATAGGGAGGTTTGACTACACTGCTTGAGAAGCCGTCAGGCACTTCTTTTGCTTTTGCCATCCTTTGCTGCACTTTTTTTCTGTTCTAGAAAAATGTAGGAAAAAATAACCATCAGGGCAGTTTTATAGTGATTTCCTTACCATCTCCTTTCTGCTCAACCTCTTCCTCTCCTGTTTCTGCCATTTACCCCTCCCAAAATCTTTTTGCTGTAATTCTCCTTGCTTGTGGTGACCTTGTCCTACCGTCTCACAAGCAGCTGTCGACCTGTAGAAACACACTCCTGATCCAGGATCCTTTTCCTTGCAAACACACTGCACAAGCAAGACAGACAAACACAGGCCTCCTTTCTCAGGACAAGCATTCAAAAAAAAAAAAAAAAAGGATTACACAATCCACAAGACATGCGCATTACTCACCAAAACAATCATGGGTATCCTATTTCTGCAGCCCTGCCTCTCAGTGCTTGTTTCTTTCCAGTATCATACCACTGTACTGAAGCCAGGGCCCAATAACAACTGTGTATGTATAAACCTAAAGCCTGCAATGGAGGGGGGGGGTTGTACAGCTACAGTAATGATCGGAGGCAGTCCAGCTGTGAAGGACAGAAGTACCTTGCTGTGTTTGTTTTGTGATGTGGTCTGATTGTTTATACTGTTGAATTAATAAAAATAACAAGATAGCAGCTTTCCAAATGGAATACATTGCTAACTGTCATTCATTGCTCTATTCTTATTCCACATACATTAGGAAGTGTGCATTATCTGATAATCAAGTGTGCAATCTGGTGAGAAACAAATAAATGCCTTTATACTGTAAGGAAAAAACCCTTTCTATAGCAATACTGTAAAAACATTCACATCCTCTATTTCTGTCTTTTATAAAAGGCAGGCTGTGTCTTATTATCATCAAGGAAAAAGTAAACAAACATAATTTAATCAGTTCTGTCTTTCGTTGATTTGCATCAGCAAGAATAAAAGACAAAGGCAGAATGGAAAACAGCAGCTTTGTGCTAAAAGTTTGAATGCACAAAATACTTCTTTCTCCAGCTGTCAAACATTAAAAAAAGCTATGTGTACCAGTAATAATAAAAGTGTCAAACAATTGACCACAATGGGTATCACAATGCTTCATTAAAAGCCTTAGAGCAGAGCAGAAAAGCTTCCAGCCATTTGTTAAACAGAACTAAATGCTAAGATGCTTTCAAAAACAAAAAAGTGTCAGAAGATGCTTTCATCTAGTCTAGTCAGTCAGATAAATATCTCCATGCTTATTTCAGCCCGGTCTTGGAGCTCACACCAATTCTGCAGTAAAAGCTGCATGTGCCATTTGCTTTCCTGAGCTTGGGGCATCTCTCAGTAAAACAGAAAAGGTTACTGTCCTTTCCAGTGATCAGGCCTTCACTCCATGTGGTGCAGGGATTTAATCAGTGATTTTGTATTTACATATGTAATTATGTATTATTTGGAGAACCTAACCTATTTGTTCATCTGACAGGCAATGTTGTGATAAGGAATTTCTCCAGACAGGATATTTATAGACCCTTTATCTTTACGTACAATCAGAACTAAAATGTCAAACAATACCCCAAATGAAGGGTTGATTCAGTTCAACTTTTCTCCATTGTTGCTTTTCCTTTTTTTTTTCTCCCTCTGTCTGGTTACTGCCTAAAACTTGGCAGTGAGGGAAAAAGGGAATGTGACTCACACTGACAACTTCATTTGCTGTAAGAGACCTCAGTAATTGCTCTAACCCACTTACAGGAAAGCTACCCCTCCTCTTTCTCTCTTCCTTCACCCTTAGATAGACAGAGGCCATATTTGTAACAGGAGCAGCCTGACTGATCTCAGAGGTCATGCTATCACTTATGAAGTAACCAGGCCTCTTTCTTTTCACTTTTCTTCTTCTGGATGCAAGTTAACCCCTCACAAGAACTTAAAGCAGCTTCAGTTTAAGGGGCAGCTGCCTGCCACAGATTTCTCATGAACTTAATAACCAGGGTTTCCAAAGGACCGGCGGCTGAGACGCAGCAGGGTTGAAGTGGCTGCTCCCATGACATGCACCAGCTTGGCAGCCAGCACCGCAGCTCCAGGATAAAGCTACCAAGGATTCAAACAATTGTTGCCTTTTCCTTTTCTTGTGGGATGGGGGGCAGGGGATGGTAAATAGGAACAGAAGAAGAATCGGCACAGATGCCTATGCAGCACTTTACCAAAATATATATTCATTTTAAATTACATAATCAACATAATGAGAGTGGCATTCGTAGTGAGGGGGTGGAACAGATGGCAAAGACTTAGTTTTCAGCAAGACATTAATTAACAACAACTCTGGTTTCTGCTAGAAAAGGGGGTTTGGTCTGCTCTAGCAGGGTTAAGACGGGTGCTTACTACATAGGACAAAATTCAGTTTCCAAACACAGAATTGTGATTTTCACACACACACACCCCCCCCTACATCCCTGTTGAAATTTCCAGGATAGACTCTAAAACACAGCAACATCCTACCTGCAAGGCATAAGTGGGTCCTTGCAGTAAATTGGGATTCTCCTTGCAAACACTTTTGAATGCTCTGTGGACATATAAATACAAAGATGAAAGGGAAGAAGTGTTAATATGATTAGGTAAGAGAGCTTTGTGCAACTTAAGCTGCAGGTGAGGCTTGTGTAATATACAGCAGCTTCACAGATATATGGTTCAAGTTAAGCTTTCTTAGATGCTCTACATTGTTTTCTCTCCTCTTTCCTCTGTTCCACACACTCAGACTTAGCATCTTCAGCACACTGATGCAGCTGAGTTTGGAAGAGCTATCCCAAGGGGGACTGAAGCAGAAAGTAGCTATGAAATAAATCTATTAAAATCACAGGCAGAGAATACATCACCCAGACACAATGAATAGGGAAATAGCACACACAGCCGAAAAGCCTAGCCTCTAATTTTTTGTCTGATAAGCTGGCTGGACAGCCAGGCACAGAACAGGCCACAAACCCCCAGCTCTTCCCTCCCTGTGCTGCCAGGTGATGCGAGATTGCTTTTCCCTGCTTTGCATTCACCATCAGAGGCTCTCCAGAGTCACACGCCCGAGTCCTGCAGAGGCCTGTGGGCCACATTCCTCTGGGGATTACATCCATCCCCAGCAGGAGAGAGGGAAGAGATGCAGGCCAAAAGGGATGGGCAAGCAGTGGCGAGGGAGGAGATGGGGGGAGGGAGAGGAAGGACCTACACTGTAGAGAACATCATGATGAGAACATAGGCAGGGGGCAGAGGGCAGGAGGCAGGAGAGGGAAAGCAGTCATATACTATAATCCACTGTGGAGCTTGGAAATGAACCCATTATTCCCACATCTCAACACTCATCCCTGCACTGCCAGCAAACATCTAACAGCTGACGAGAAATGTCTCTGCCCATTCTAGCAACATGCACATCTAGAAAGGATGCTTTTCCATTACTCCCACTTACTCTGTGCAGGCAGTAGATGGTTGTGGGTCTGTGCTGTAAGCTGAAAATCACACCCCTACCCATTACCCAGGGGGAGTGAATGATACAATAGCAGATGATTTTTTATTTTCTTTTAATGTGTGTCAAAAACATAGTTGGGATGAATTAAAAATTACAAGACTATTGCAGTTATGAAGTCCAACATTGAAAAATTAGTATATGCCTGAATGAATAATGTCTGATCTACCTTTCAGCAGTTACTTGAATTCAAAATATCAGGTCAGGCTCCCATGTCATATTGCTCTCAGCCATGAGAAAGTGCATCCTGACATTACACTGAGCAGAACTAACCTGCAGAATTGCACGCAACTTGGGCTTCCATCAGTTCATGTTGTGTTAATCCCGAAATGGGCCACAGAGAGGAACTTGGTAACTTGCATACATCAGATGGCAGAGTTTCTTTGCAGGGTGATTTTTAGGAGGAGTGCCAGATATCACCAAAACTGTGCTTAGGAGGTGCAAAATAGAGGAAAGAAAAGAACACAAAAAATTTACATTCTGCTTAGCTTGTCCTCCTTTTGTAGGGGTTAAGAGGGAGATGTGAGAAGAAACAGAACTGTATTTGTACTTAACAACTACTTTATTGGGAGGAGAGAATGGCAACTAAAAACCCTTTGCCAATATTACCTTTAAAAAAAATAAAATCAACACAACAAGAAGTTAGCTCCTCAAGAAAAAAACAATAAGAAAAGCGACCAAGAGATGCACAGGCAAGCACTGACTTCAGTGGAGCTGTAAGGCTAAATTTTGCTTGAATTCTGTTAAGTACTTTCAAAGCAGGAGCATACTGCATACAAATGAGTGTTAAATAATTTGCATCATTAAGAGAGCTCTGAGTAGCTCATCTGGACTTTGAAAAAAGCTAAAGCAAATGTACATTGTTTGAATACCATTAGGGACAGTCATTAACTAGCATTAAGGCATCAACAGTATTGACACTTAGTGCTGTAATAAGAGACCCATCCTCCTTTCCAAGTTATTTTCCTTATTGATTTGTAGAATTTCTTATGCACAGCTTTAGAGTGCCACAGAGCTCAGCAATTCATGTAGGAATACCCATTAAAGAACTATACAATTACTTCTTTTTTACATCACATCTTTTAATTTTGGTTTTTAGAAATGTAGTCATGTTTCTTTGGTAGATACCAGAGACAATTTAAACACCAATGTATATAAAGAAAAAAAAAAAGATACAACTAGGTGAATGGATTTATCCAGGATGACACAGAAGGCCACAGTGTAACAGAAATAGACTGAAGGGTCTGGATGCCCAGTTTCCTGGTTTAACCATTTCATTTGATCAGCCCTAAGCACAGCTGCTGTAGGACTGGGGTAAACTGTGGCTTCGTGCTGTATCTCAAATGCTTGAAAACATGTTCCAGAAGTAGCAGGGACAGAACAGCTCAGGTGAAGAAAGCAAGTTGTGCAAAGGACCAAAAGCAGAATACAGATTAATATAGTTGAAGATATTTAACTGCCAGAGCTGCAGGAGTTGAGGAGTGATGGAATACTGAGAGCTAAATATGTGCAGCAAAGTGCACAGGGGGAGGCAGGGGCAGGCAACAGACTACAGGCAGTTGAAGGGGAGCTGGAAGGAATCACTAATGAAGGCAGAAATCGTTCTGGGTGACTCAGAATATTGGTATTCACAAAGAGAATTGAGAACAGGCAAAAATAAATAAAGCTGAAAGCAAAACCCAAAGGCCAAATCCCTCTCAATAGCCAGAACACTGATATAATCTGAGCAACCAAACAACAGGTCCTTGTGAAAACCTCTCCCCAGCTACTTCCTGCACACCAGCCTCTCTCCACGGGTGGCGATGGCTGCAAGCAGCTCCCACTGCCCAAGCCAGAGAGCTTCGCAGGCTGCTGTTGTACTGACACCATTTTTCTTGCAAAACACAGCCCCGGTGGTCTCTTCTCCACACCCCCAGCCCTTGGCTTCCCTGTGACATCTCAACTAGTGCATTGTGTAACTTCACTAACTTCCCTCGAGCAGCTCAGCTCAGCTTTCATTAGCTGCCAGCTTTTGTACATGTCACAGACACACACATCAGGCACTGACAGACTCCAAGTCGCAGTAGGTTTATTTATGAGTGGATTTATGCTAGCCAACTTCCAGATCCAGCTGCCATCAGTCCAAAATGTATGCAGGCAGCATTTAACTAAAACCCCAAGTTCTACAAGTTTTACAGTGAAGACTGAAAAAACAGATTAGTTTCAATTTTTTATATGAGTGTGATGGCTTTTTGCCTTTCTTTTTTAATTTCTTGTTAAAGAGGAGTCAAAGAAGTTACAGTTATGTATATTGGAACTGAGATCAGTAAGAGTGAAGCACAGGAAAGACTTCCTGACAGCGAGATCTATTAGTCAATGGAGAAGTCTCCCCAAGGAGGCGATGGGAGCACAAGAAGTGCTTTAGCAGAGCCAGTATTAAGTGCTCCAAGTGATGCAGCCAACTCCTAGAGGACTGCCATGAGACACACGGCCTTCAGCAGTGCAGGATGCCTGCCATTAGCCTGCTAATGCACATCCTGGCTCGGCTGATTGCTGTTTGGGAATAGCTCATTGACTTAAAATTTCATTAACAAGAAAAATATTAGAAGGCAATTTTCTAATGGTAGAGGCAAGCCTTTGCAACATATCTTCCCATTACAAAAGGTGATTATTAGTAGGGGGAAAAATGAGCAGTTTTTATTAGTATTTGTATGAGGATTTATTCATTAACCTTTCCTTAAAATACTTCAAAGTAAAAGATACTAAATTGCTTGGATCCCCTCTCTGCCTCTTTCACCCTGCAGAAACCAGCCACCTTCCCACCTCTTGCTAGCATTACCAAATAAATAAAAAAAGTAAAAGCCACCAGTTACAAAGGGACTTAAGAATACAGATCCATAATTTCTTTACCTTAGAAAGCAGATAAAACCAAGACACAAATTGAGATGCTAAAACTACGGCAAAACCCAGCATTATAAACATTTCCAGAAGGAAGAACATAATGTGGGGGGAAAAAAAGTGATTTAACTATTTTTCAAAGGCTTTTCATGTCAGTCCAAAACAAGCCCTTGAAACGTTTTCCTCATTACCTTCTGGTTAGTATACACTGCACTGTGTAGCAGGAACATTGTTTCAATGGTTCAGCCACGAATGTCCTAACACACTGTATTTGGACTTTAAATGTAACCTTAATACTGACTGTTTAGGGTTTGATGTTTACTTTAACATCCTCATCAATCACCAGTACAGGCAATGAGCTTTAGATCTGTAGTAAGAGGTCTGCCCATGTATGATTTGATATGATTTCAAATGTTTTGAAAATATTAAAATCCACTGAAGGGTGGGGCGGGGGGAAGAGGATTACTTTGTGTTTCTAAAAGCAAGACCCACCAATGCAACAACAAAGCTTGCCTACACTGCTCAATTTGACCTTTGCCTCAACTGCAACATCTCACTTCTTCCAAAAGATGTGAGACTTCAGGTGACTGATCCAATAGAAAGGGGGAATTTTCAGAGTCATTTTGGTGTCTTAATTCCTTCTCCCATCTCAAGCCCCTCAATAGCAGGGATTCAACAGGAGCAGAGCTAAAGCAGCTGTGCTCCAGGGAGTCTTTTGAGAGCCAACACTAAGGACATGGCACCTTTAAAGACCAATGACATTTGGCCAGTTAAGTCTGTCAGGGAAAACGCTTGACATGCATCCATGCTTCACCCCATGCCAGTCATTCCAGCTGCTGGAACAGTTGTGTGGAATTAGCTGCATCAACAGAAAGCAATTGGGTGAAATATCTGCTGTCAGTGGCCCAACTCGTGTTACCTGTGCCTGTCTGTAACCCAACAATTAGATGCATCGTTAGCAGCTTGGCTTAATTATAACTTAGAACTTCTTCAAGCATAGACTTTGCACAAGATTTTAAATTACTATAATTAATTATACAGAAAGCCTGAAGTGTCTTCTGGTTCATTGTTAAAACTTTTTTCCTCTCTCCACACTGACACCAGCACTTGGTTTTGTAAGGGAACTGGGCTGTAAATGTATCTCTTATAGCCTGATAAACACACAGAGGACCTTTTATGTCTTATATAAAGAGAAACAAGGCTCCAGATTTTTTCAGTCTTGACTAAGAGATGCAAAAAGGAATATTATTCTAAGCTATACTTGGTTAGTCCCACCTTTTACGTGAATGACTTCTTTCCTGTTTCCCATTTGAAAAGCTTTTTGTACTCTCCCCCAAATTACTGCCACTGGCCATTATCAGAGCTCTGTTATTTGACAGCCCTACCCCAGCCTGAACCAACTACTTGAATTTAACCAGTAAAAAGCAAAACCCAGAATCGGTGCCTGCAACTTCTTAAAAGAAGGAGGAAGGAGGGAAGGTATTATCATGCAAAGAAACTTTTCCCACTCAGCGTTCCAGCGCCTACCTGCAAGATGAAAATATTATGGGAATGACACAGCACACAGAGAGCTCTTCTGAACAATGTGTGGCAATGGGCAACATGACGTATCTTACTATTCCTTTTCGTTTTGTTTTGGCCAAAGGAAAGCGGGAGCCCTCTAGGGGTAGAAACACAAAGCCCTGAAGGAGTATGCAGACACATGCAGAACAATTTGCCTTTTCCACACCGAGCTCCTCCTGTCTTACATTGAGGCAGGAGCAGTTTCCTGTCGCACACAAGGGCTCTGAAGCCAGAGGTCTACACAGAAAAATCAGGCTGGGCAGGAGGAGGTCACAGGCCCTGTCCTGGAAGTGCTTACTCAACAGCCTAGAAGATGATGTGAGAAGCAAGTCTCTTTTCTATCATTTGTGCAATCTTTTTCGGGGAAAATAGAACATCACCAAGCTGCAGACTGAAGTACTGCAGCTACTCTGGCCCACCACAACATAGCTAGATTTTTTGCCTTTAGGCTATGCAAAAGACTTGTTTTTGCCTTACTATATGCCTCAAGCATACAATGAGCAGTGTAAAATGAGCAGGTTTATGTTTGTCAAGGCATGTTCAAAATACTTTTTTCCAAGAGCTATTTCTATTTGAAGACTAGAACAGCTGCACATTTTAAACATTTAAATACTTTCTTATGCTAATGAGAACTTCAGATTCTTTCCAAACAGCTCAATATAACAACATGACAATGTAGCAAAACCAAAACATTTTAACTCCCATAAAAAAAATACCAAAACCATAATGTATCAAAAAAGCACCTAACAAGATATTAAGAAATAGTTGTAATGCAATAGGTAACAGATTTTGTTAGATATCCAAACCAGGAAAGTTCAAGAACAGCTTAACACTTTGAAAAAATAAGGTGGTTTTTCTATATAAGGGATGTTGACTGCAAAACATCTGCACAGTTACATACGCAAAACTGCATTATCAGTTTAGTGAAACAGGTCATTAGGTGAAACCCATTACAGCCTCTACACATAATTTACAAGCAGCTTTCTGCATGACAAACTCAAGGTTATGCTTGATTTCCTAAAAAAAATAAATAATTAGAGACAGTAACATGAAAGCCTGTAATCTATAATAGTGCTATTTGAACAGCAAATTTGATCTAGATGCAGAAAATGTTGTCTGGCTGTCACCAAAGAGCAGAGACACGTGAAGTCTGAATTACTAAAGAAGAGCCCATATTTTTGAAGTCCTGCTAGTGTCTGAAAAAGCACTTCTGCTCAATCCATTTCAAGGGATAGAGGACAGGCATTTCCAGACTGATCTGGTAGAGCTGAAGAATTAATTTCTGCATAGCAACCCCCAGTAAAGTTTCCTAGAGAACCTGGATGAAACCAGCAAATACTAGTCAAGGTAAACTGAGCAGATCAACAAGAATTAAATAGCCCTCATTTGTGTTGCAACAGTCACTAATTCAGGCTGAAACAGAAACATCTGCCTCATCACCACTGTAATTTCATTAGTTTCTGCAGTCTAGGAAATGAGTGGCTGCAGATTTTACAGCACACTGTCTGCAAAGAAACATACATCAAATGGGGGTGGTTAAGAAGGACATGGAGATTCCTTACTGCTTGCTCAAACAATTGAGGTGGATAATGCTTCTGGTGCCATGAACCCCATCAACTGCATCTAAGTTTAGCTTCATGTAGCTTTAAATCAAAGCTTTTTGTTCGTTTCCATGAGCTTATTGATTGCTTCTTGCTCAAACCCACCAGCAACAGAGACTGCAGATGACTGATATCACAGAGCAGATTGGCTACGAGCCACATGTTGAACACATGGCCTATGGGAGATCTGCTAGATGAAAAAGAAAACATTCATGAGTAAGATAGCACAGTCAACAATAATCAGCAATGTCTGGATTTCACCTCCTACTGATCAAATGTTGGGTACCTGCAAGGAGAAACAATAGTGATGTCCAGTCCTGTTCTCAACTGCAGCTGGAGTGGGCTAAGATCTCTATAGGAGGACAGCACCCTTTGTTATGAAGTACCAGAGCTGTCTACAAGACACTGGATTGATTTTGTTCAGCTCTATGTTGTTATCAGCAAAAAGTAGCTGTAGTTGCCTTTGGATTGTGGAGTTACCTGGATAATGGATTCCCATAGCTGTTTTACATAATCAGGAAAGAACAGCAGCAGTTAGCTGTTGTTTATGCTCCCTGGTGAGCTAAGTGAATCACAGGCTAGAAAACTGCTGCTAAACCTTGTCAAGCAAATCCCTAACATACACTTCTTTGAGAATTTGCTACTTTTCTAGAGATTATTACAAGTGAATTTTCGCCCCTGGAATTCTTACTGTTAAAAAAACAAAAAAACAAATATCAAACAAATGAACAAAACGTTTAGAACCATGAAATGGAAGATACCTTCAAGAGATGTGAGGTTTGATCTGAAGTAGGTTCAAGTATGCCCGCAGCACCTTGAGCACAATCTATCTCATGACTGATTATGGTTATCCTTCTTTTTGTATTTCAAGAAGTATGTTATCTGCTTCCCTCTGATGAAGCACCCTGGGCTTTTACTATATTTTAATTTTTATTCTTCACTAGGATAAATACAATAGCATTTAGGCAAACTGCCTAAAAGATTGCATCTCTCAGATCCCTAAGATTGTTAAAGCTTGCTTTTTGTGAGCCTCTTATTTCTGTCCTGCTCTCCTTACATCTTCCTTTCTTAAGGATATGAACACCAGCACTTCAGAAACAACCACAGAGATTACCTTAGCTTCCAAGCCATGCTTGTATTTTGAAAGTTATCATCCTTCTCAAAACTTCCTCTAGGTTCTGTAGTAAATTGACCCTAACATACTCCAAGAATTCACTCTCCATCCTTCCACTTCAGCAGTTAAAGATCACTTCTTTAACAAGTCTGCAAGTAAACAACAAATTGTCACTATCTCTGGTGTAACATTACCCCGTTACTGTAAGACATCAGGTAGTATGCCAAGTTTAACCTGCATTATTACTATTGTTACCTTCTAAGAAGAATGAAAGAAAACTGAGATCAAATCAATGAATTAGAGGTACGCAGTCCATTTCTAAGACTGTTTTAGTGACATCATCTTTTCAATTAAACATGCTCTGTGATCCCAAGGAATGTTTCCTTCTCATGCTTCTACTGACCACTTTTGCCAGTAAGGCCCTACGGAAGATTTGGTGACAGAGTAGTCACTCTGTGTGACATAACCATTGCAGATCCAGCTACTGGAAGTAGAATGAAAAATGCATTTAAGAAAGGAAAAAAAAACCCCTCAAACAATGCTTCAAATCACTACACTTTATTAATACTTCAAAAACATCAGATCCTACAGTGGAGAGTTCTTATCCCCACCTGTTTCCAATCACTGTTTTGAAACAACTTCTTGCAATATGCAAATAGATACATGAGGCACTGTGTGAATACAAAAGTGACAATACAAAAAACCCCAACAATTAAACCTCATGCAATACATACATACAAATATATATATAAAATATGGTAATGTAGCATAATACACACAAGCACTATTAGAACAATCCATGTAAATGAATGTACAATATGCATAGCATTTAATGATCAATGACAACAGGTTTCTGACCCGTGCACAAAACCAGTCAGCTTAAATAAGAATTTTAAGATACTAGATAACTGGTTAAGCCACAGCTTACAAAACCTGCTGTACTGCAGCTTTTCTGCTCAGGGTCACGAGTGCAGATTAGCATACAAAATAAATAAGGACTACAATTCTACAACACTTGGCTAACATCCCTATTTCAAAGTCACTGGCCCTCTTACTTTCATTCAAGGCTCATTAGCCAACCCGGTGGCAAGAAATATGCCTAAAGCAACAGTTCTGCTCTTGTACTATTTTAATACTGATAAGAACACATATTTTAAAATCAGCAGGAGTAGTTACAGAGGTCTAACTTACCACTAAATAAGCACAGGATTGAAGTTATTGTACAGAGCAGACGCTGAAGAACTACACTGACTGAGAGGCTGATCACCCACTTGGTGCTGCAGTTACCAACCTGTCTGTCCAGTCAACTAGGGCAAGGAAGAGAGAGAGCTGAAGAGGTGGAGAAAGTTAGAAAGCTTTTTTCCCCCCGCTCTAAACAGTGCAAATGTTTGAAACCACAAACAATCTGTAGGAACAAGGAAATATATAGACAAGAATATTTCTGAAGCCTGTATTCAGGATGAGAGCTACTGTTACCTGGAATAAGCTTAAGTATTCCTATGAAATAACATGCAAATAACGGGATTTTCTTCTTATGCATCCAATACTGGTCAATGCCAAAGACACAACAGCTGTAGTTGTCTCTTATCTTCCTAGCTGACATGGCACTTTCTACACTCTTGGTGCTGCAGGCCTCCAAAGATCAGACTGCAATCACTATGAACACAGATGAAATTAAAATTATAAAGTGGCAATTAAACTGACTTCACAGCCAATGGAGTTTACAGTCTAAGAAGCAGCATTTTGGGGAGAGGGGCTGACAATGTAAAAGGACATAAGAGACAAAAGAAAAAGAAAATTGGGAAGAGAATAAGGATGAGACAGAGGAGGACTGACTTTCAAAAGTAGTTACAGTAGTAAATTGAAAGTACTTAAAGTTAGAACTTTATACTGGCCTCTTTTTTTGCCAGTACAAAGTTTTAACCCCCAACAAAACAAACATCTTGTATTACTAAACACACTGAAAGGAAAAACAAACAAACAAGCAACAAAACCCACAAAACCAGGAAAAAAATGCAAGCAGCATTAATCATCCAGTATTAAGCAGAATGCCTTTTTAACAAAGTTAGAAAGGGCAACATGAGAAAGAGGAAGTCATAGTATTTACCTGCCCTGAGAAGGTCCCCATAGGATCTCTCTAGATCTATCTCTTTATCCTTCTACATCCAAAAGGAACCATCACTCCTCAGATAAAAGGATAAATACTTCCTACAGGGAGTGATGGTCACACCTTCCAGTTCCATTTGCCAAAGCAACAAACCTTCCACATGCCTAATGTATTGCCACACAAATGATTATAAACTTCAAGAAGTGATCTGCTCGATCAGGAAAGATTGATTAAGTTCTCGTGCATGGAAATGCAGAGCCATTTAATCATTAATAAATTCAGTACTTGCTATATTAACCTCTCCCGGAAGTTAGTAATCAGGCTTAATAGTTGAAAGAAAATTCAATAATCATAATCTAACTAGTCACAAAGCCCAGATACATTCAGCTCCTTAGAAAGTTAAATATATCTTTTCTCTTCAGACTAGAAAGCACATATCAACAACGAGACACAAAGCCCTGAGAGGACTTTGTTAACAAAATAAAGCAGACATCACAAAGCAGCCAAATTCATTTGCTTAAAACAGTGGTTTTAAACTGACAGTGCACTGCCAAGTCTTCTAGGTTGCTTTTTTTTCCCTCCATTGTTTGCATTCTAAGAAGCTTGAAAACATTTCTTTTCCTATTGATTTTGCCCTCTTCTGTTTGACAAAAGCTGCATCTTGCTAAATTTTCTATGCTGCCAACACAGCTGTCTTTTGTTTATTTTTGTGCACACCAGCAGCAGCATGCACAGCTTGGAAAGCACAAATAAACCAGCGACATCGAACAGCTTGTGGGGAAAGCTCTGATGGGTCACACCAAAATAAAGGTTTAAGTGATTCTCTCAGATTTTGGTTTCTGTTCAGAGATAAGGTTACCACAGGAGCCCACCAGTTCATCTTCAGGTAGTATTTTGAGAAGTGTCTGTGACAGATAGGTGTTCAGATCCAGTCACTCCCTCACGTCTCCATTTGATTACTTTTCAGCTGACATGACTGATATCAATAGAAATAAATTTAGATAAAGCAAAATCCAACAAATGTATTAAAACAATCAAAACATATGCAGAAAGTGACTGGCTTAGCTCTTAGAACTGTCAACACCGCAAAACAAGTACTCAGCAGGGCTGGCTGTTTTAGTGGCTTGATTTAGGAAAGCAGGGAGGATTCCGCTCTTGGATTTGGTGCTGTCAGTTTTAAAGGTTATGACGAGCTTGGCAGAAAACACATTGCTTTCCAGCACAACTATTCAAATGCAATCAGACCTGCTATAAACATATGTTTAGAGAGAATACATAACTTAGCACAGACTGGGAAATCTTACACTCATTTGAAAGCTCATTTTTCTCACTCTTCAACCCTTCCCAAATGACATTTTGTCCAGCAGGAGTTGTTTGCTCCTTGAAAAGGGGGAATAGCCCATTACTTAGCAGGATTTTGTCTGACAGCATGGGCCCCATTGTAAGAGGGACAGTAACAGAACTAAGCAGGGAAATTTAATTCAGGCTTAACTAGAGCTAAATTATATATGAATCATCCACAATCTGCTCTGTTGTGGCTAACATCCCCCCACCTTCTCCCTAAAGCATTTGCTTGATACTTCAGTACTGTAAAAACAGAAATAGACCATGTCTGGAGCTGTGCACTAAGTATCTGCATCCACAAGAATACAAGTAATTTAATCAACAGTCTCTCTTACACAAAGAGTGGAGCTGTAATCTTAATTTAGACTTCAAGTAGCTCACCTAACTGTCTATGCCCTCTACAGATGGAGGGTGTTCAGTGATTACCTTTTGTGCAACATCATTTACAAATACCTATGGTTCCTCAGCCACTTCTTTTGGAAAGCAGCTTTTTGTTAGTTTTTAAAGGATTGCCTGGGAGGGAAGTTTCAATCCCAAACAGCTGCTTTAAGCTACCAACTGAAAATGGGTTTTCCAGTGCAGACAGCCAACTTATCTCCAGAATTCAGAAAGCAAAAGAAGCACTTTGCCCATCATCCAACAAAAAATGGAAATTTTAGTGGCTTTTCATGGCAGAAAGCACTGGAAATGCTTTTAAAAAGAGCAGTATCTCATCTGACTTTTAATTCAGATAAGTGTCTATTAAATGCTATTAAAGTCATCACTGTGATTAACACTATTCAATTGCCAGCTCTGCTGTAACCACTCTGTGCCCAGTTACTCATCTTATCAGAGCTCATCAGCCGTATGGATTCATTAACACACTTCATGGCATTTGCTCATGGCAGCAGTTGCACAGTGACCAGTGACTGCATACACTGAACGCTCCCTCTTAGCACTACCTTGCACATAAGGATGTTTAGAAAAATCCATTTACTGGCATTAGCTTCCAAGGCAGAGCTGAGGGGTCACAGTAAGTCACCTCAGATGCTTTTACAGTGACTCCTACCTTGGCTGTTTGAAGACAGTTACCACATCAGAGTTTTGCCTTTTTAATGGGTGTGTTTCTAATTCCTTCAAGCGCTGGTACTTCACCACAAAGAATTGACATTTGTAGCTCTATTTTCCAGCCCACTTCCTTTTTAAAATAGGCATTAATAATACTTAAATGCATTCCTGTCTCTCTTTCACTCCTCCATCACTCGGAGGGTGGATTTTACTTAATCTCCGCCTGTTCTAAAAATTTTCCTGCATATCTATCCTCTGTATTCTCAAAAAAACCCCAAAACCAATCCTTCAACAAATGTCATTTGTAGAATTGTAATCTTGTCTGTGTCAGACCCAGAAGACTCCACTGTCTTAGGTAAGTTTCTTTGTAGGAAAGGGCAAGGTAGGGAAGGGAAAGAAAGGTAGAAGTATGAATTACCCATAAACAAAAGAGATGTTGGATACCCACTAAGCAGAATCACTAAAGCTATTTTTCAAACAAACACAATACAAGAATCTCAGCATGCTCTGATTTAAAAATGCAGACTCCTTTAAGGAGTAATTTTTCTGATACTGGGTGCTAAAATGCAGTGGCAGACGTTCATTTGGAATCTAGTCAAATACAAAAATACTTTCATTTTTCATTGAATGATTATCTTGACTCCTTCAACTAACTTCTACAGCTTCCAAGATTTTGGCTAGACTCAAGAATTGGTTTTTTTTTGCAGGCCCATCACAAAGACAACAAGAGGCAAATTAATCAAATTGTCAAATTGACTAATGACATCAGTGGAGAGGTGTTAGCACATGGTAGATGGCACTGAGAGGTGAGAGCATCCTCTCACCAAACTTACATGTTATTTTTAACAAAAGGAGGGAAGGAAAACAGAACAGCCAACACCAGAAACCCAAATGTTTTAAGAGGAAAGGTAAGAAAAGCTAATGTAGCAGGTTAGTATTGTAAATTCAAAACATAGCACCATTTTGTATTTCGGACTATTTAGTTCAACTTCATACCTTCTGCTAGAGCTCCTTCCCCTCTTTCCTCACCACCCATTCTAGTAATAGCAACACTTCTCCTAACAGTATAGTTCACTACAGCTGGTCATTTCTAAAAGTGATACCAAAGTCACAAGTGAAACAAAATTTGGAGGTTGCCTCACCATCCCAAGGATAAGACCATCCTGATGACCATTTTCAACAGAATTTCAAAAGTGCACTTCCAAAATCCCTACTTGCATCCTGTGTTGTACTTTCATTACTGATTTAATATCAAATTGAAATTTATTTCTTTTGAAACTGAAAAACACAGAAGCAGCTTCCATAGGTTTTGATCAGGCTGTCAACAATAGATACCTACAAAATCAACTTTCCCTCCAAATAGTATTTGGAATTTTACTGTAGATGACACATTAAGACTTACTTATTCCACTGATAGGATAAAAACTGCTATTTCTGACCCAGTTACAACTCTATAGACTTAACTGGACTTTATTTAAAGCTAGTGAGAAGTCTCTGAAAGTTAGAGAAATATTTTTATCCCTACTGAAATCTCTATGAATTCCTAAAGACTATTCCTAGCCACTTATATCTCAAAAAAATGAGGCACTAGGGTCATTAAGAATGAAAACATCTATATAAAGGAATGGCTTCTCAGAATGCAGAATTTCTTCCCTAGAGCATAGCTTGAGAATTAATTTTTTGATTACCACAGACAGCTTTCTATAGGCCCATTTCACTTAGGTCCTATAAAAAAAGGAAATATATCAAATTTGAAACAAAATGGATATTCTCACACAGCTATATCCATTCAGTGACTTAAGACTTTGTTTTCTGTGTAATGCAAATTTGCCCCAAAAAGGTTGAAATAAAAGAATCACTAAAAAGAATTTGGCTTGTTCAGTTCCCTCCATGTTTCAGGAGATTTGGCAAATTTCAGAAACTAAACCGTACTACAAACTTACCAACATTTTACACCTCCCTCCATGAATACAATAGCTTCCTCTTCTGATAAACCTCAGATAGCAGTGAAATCAAACAATTCTGTATGATTCTTACTATATTAATAATGAGAACTATTTCCAAGACACCAAGAGGCACTAGTGGTCATCAGAATTTAGCATGACACTGAATATCTGGGTTAGAAATCAAAGAGGAGATGGCAAATCCAAAAGGATTACTACACAAGGCTTCCTTAGCTGAAGTAAACTCACTACAAAAAAATTAACACCTACCCTTCTCCATATATCTTAGAACAGCAAAATGTAGGGTGGAAAAGTGCTTGCAGCCTTCTCAGAGAAAAAGCTCTTCTTGTTCCATAGCAAAATAAGGAAGTGACTGTCTGAGTTGCTATGTAATGAGATGGTGGCTCACTGAGGAGCTTCCATGTGAAACCATACCATCATCCATGTAATCCAGGCAAAAAACTCAAGTTGTTTGAGTAACTGCATTGCTCCACACTAGCTAAGGACTCAGAGACACTGTGGACTTAAACAGTGCTGCTCTGTGCTTCCTTTTAGCCATCTCAACTCTTTTACCTAAATTTTCTCCCTAAGCAACAATAATGTTCAACACATTTTAATCAACAGGACTGACATATTGCCATGCCATGTGCTTCTAAATTAGGCATACAATCTTGCTGCCAGATGTAAAGCACTTCTTGTTTAGATACAAAAATTACTAACACATTTACCATTGAGCCTTCAGATCTTGTTGAGTCCTGCTAGCCAGGCAAGACAAAACACAACCAGAGGCTCTAGCATGTAATGGATATAACATTTGCACAACACCATACACATTCATTAAGATTCTTTCATCCTCACCTTAGCTTCTTATCTCCTTAAGAAAGTTATTTAGACCCAAAAAACTCACGAACTATGGCCAAATTAACCATCCATTAACCAAAAATTATTACTAAACTGTTTCTATTTTGTGCCATTAATTTTTCTTGTGAAGGCCAGAAGTGTGTTTGTTTTTAAATGAAAGTCATGACGACTGAGATTGTTACTTTATGATTAACTAACTAGAGCTTTCTGCATGGGGCAGGGGGTAAGTCACAGTAAGCATTGTGAAGTTTTTAATACAAGATTTGGCAACAATGAAAGAGCTGTTTTCTTGAAACCTAGTTCCCAGTAAAATCATTCACAAAAATGAAACATTTAAGTGCATTAAACATTAGCATTAATGAAATTAAAAAGTCACATTTAAAAAACACTATAAACTGGCTCACCAGAATATAATAGGAATCCAGCAATCCTTGGGTGAAATATTTAAGGCACTTGAGGGTAGTCAGTTTTTAAAACCAGATAGTAAAGACACAGCCATTTTAAAATTCTACTTTAAATAAAAACCACAACAGAATAAAGTAACACTGCAAAACAATTACTCCAACTGTAAAGTTCAGTAAATAAACAAATAAACACTTAGAATAAAAATAAAATTCTCATTTGTTATAGTACACAAAAAAAGTGGCAGAAACAAAGCATATTTAACTGCTGGAGCATACATACTGTAAAGATCTCTCTCAAATACAACAAAAAGGGTCCTTTCTTTTCAGGTTGCCAAATAGCCAATAAAGCGTGTTTGTTAGGGAGAAATAATCCAGTGCAGTTAATTCTTGGATTCCAGTTTATAAACCAGAGCACCCCAGAAAACAGCTGATTTTACATCACTTTGCCTGGGATATTTCTAGTTAGCTTTCTTGCTCTTTTACTGGAGCATTCAGTTTCATTTTCTCCTCTCCATACAGAGAAAATTAAATGTCTCTGTTTGAATAAAGAGGCCATACCATTCTTGTAATATCATCTTTGGTACAAAACAAAAGCAACTTACACAGCATAATGTCATCACCCAGTCTCTGGCACACCAAGCCTGTTCCTACAGACCACACACAGTAACAAGCTCTTCTGCGATGGTGACAGCTTCTCTCCTCCCAATCTCCAAAGTAACATCACAATTAAATACAACATACAGCATTCTTTTTAAGCACTAATTTAAATGTTCACTCAGAATTCACAAACAGGTATCCTCACCCATTAGCTTATCCATATTACGGTTTCTTACCACTTCCAGGGCAGAGGGATATGACCAGCAGCCCTGGGACACACTTTAGAAGTCTGTTCCCAGAGATGAAATAGCTGTACAAATCTCCACGTCTGCTCAGTGTTTTTTGAAGGGAGGGGGAGGGAAGGAAAAGACAAATGGAAACTCAGTAAAAGGAGTCTTGCCTTTCTGTTAATTGTTTGTCCATTAGCCATCTTTTTCCTGTCATGTTTTGCTTCTTCAGTGGAAAGCAGCTCCTTACGTGAACTTACTTGAACATTGTGGATTAAGCAGATTTTGTCACTGTGTGGCTGCTGCCTCACAGCTGAGGAAGTTAAAGGGTGAGCTCCGAGCATCATCCCCAGCCTCAAGGCTC
This sequence comes from Aegotheles bennettii, assembly GCA_013398125.1. Classification (NCBI taxonomy): domain Eukaryota; kingdom Metazoa; phylum Chordata; class Aves; order Caprimulgiformes; family Aegothelidae; genus Aegotheles; species Aegotheles bennettii. Next base: position 516,407 of record VZRW01010584.1, read on the forward strand.
TTAGGATCTGTGAGACAGTCTGCCAAGATGTCCTGAGGATCCCTCAAGAACACCACTAGAACAGTGATGTTATCACTGGATCCATTCTCCTTTGCAGCAGCCACCAGTCTTTCTGCTGCTTTGAGACCCACTCCTTTGGTTTGCATTAAATGATCTAGGACCAAGTCTACCACCTCATACGGCTTGACAGCATCAAAGAATCCATCACAGGCTAGGAGCAAGTAATCTTCAGAACCAGTCAGCTCGAATGAATCTCCATCTGCATCTCCAGAGATGTACGGTTTCTGACATATGTCACCTAAGACAAACAATAAAAAGAAAGGCTTTATTACTTCAAATGTAAACAGTTACTTCTTCACCCACTAATTGCTTTTACTGTCCTCAAAGACGGCCAGATCATATTCCAGAGGTACCTGATGCAGGACAACAGTAGTGAAGAGCTATGGAATAAGCATGGAAGGCCTCTGTTTCTTTAAGAACACTTGGAACCTACCTAAATCCAGTGAGTTTCTAAGGAGTTACTCTAATTCATGCTTTCTTAATTTTTCAGGGAAACTAAGGAAATTATTTCAAAGTTTTTTCTCTCTGAAATGTATCCAGATACATAGCACAATGCCATAAGAATCTGCTCATTGTGTTTAGTTCACCAGTTTAATACAAACATACTTATTAAACATGGGTTGCTATTGATTCAAACAGTATTAAGCAAATTTATACTAATTTGCTTCCACTCACACATTACAGTTATCTACTGTACTTGTCCACGGTCTTTTCTCTTTTTGCTCTAATTGGTGAGTACCTAAGTAAGCTAATTTAATAAGATTCTGGAGTACTGCAATTAAAATGCCTTCATTTGCTGGATATGTGTGATTTGAAGGAGGATGCAGTGATCCGACTTAAGAACTGCAGACAGGGGAAAGATAAATTAACACTACAGTGGACAAAAAAACTCCCACCAAGCAGACATTCAGACACATAAAGAAGGCTAGATGAACATTCATTACTCCCTCCATTTTCATAAATTAAATATTCGACATCTGTTAAGCTACTCTAGAACACCACAGTATCAAAGACATTTACAAGAAGCAAAAGACTTAGAATATAAAAGAATTAGGACTGTCCTGGCTAGTAGGTAAAATAAAATTATATTCTATGTTTATGGTAAAACCTGTAAGATTATATAGCTGCAAGCTACGTAAGTTATATAGCTGTACACTAGTCTTATGGCAAAGGCAATAAGAGATTTGCCATTTGGTGAATGCTGAGCAAAACGTGGTGTGATTTAATCAGATTTAATCTGAACTATACTAATTCTGATGGTTTATCTTACCAATGGCTCTGGAAACAGCCAAGGTACCATTAACCCGCCAGCAGTCCATATAGGTTACACAACCACCCAGAGTCTCAATACGTGCTCTTTCATCCTGAAAAACAGTAGAATACAATTTTTATACTGAAAGCCCACCCATGGTTTACCCACCTTGTTGTTCTGCATTCAAAGGGAAAAAAAGACAAAACCCAAAAATGAAGAACCAAACTGCTTCAGCTTCTGTATTTATCCTATGAATATAGCAAACATGCATATTGGAATCTAGCTCAGAAACTTGAGATTACTGGAAACAACCCATCTACTTCCCAACAATGCCATGGCCTGTCCACAAAAAAGCAGAATTCTCCATGTGGGAAAGAACATGACACAAAAAGTTAAGGAGTACCCTTTCCTGCCACTTCTTCCCATCCCATACACCAATTGGGTAAATATATAAATATTTGGAATAAAAAACAAAATAACTAGACTATGTAGCAATAGCATTTGCATTGATACTTCTTTAACTACTCAGTTATTAACAATATTCATGCTTTGAAGGCAAAGACTCATGCAATATTATATAAACTTGCAAGATATCCACCAAATTTCATGTAATAAAATACCTGGCTATTTAGAATATATAGAAAGTGCAATACATTTTAAGCCAGTTAGGCTAGTAGATTAGAATTACCTTTTGAATGACAGTATAGCATACTATGAAAGATTTGCATTACACTAACATTTTAAATAGCTATTAATCTCAAACTAGTAAATTAATTTATAACAGGCAAATTTAAATTCACACACACAAAAAAAACCCTATGAAAGTCCTTAATTACTACAGATTTTGAAAAGACAGTCTGAGCAGGAACTGAAGTCAGGACTACCAGTACCATCAGTATTTTCAAGGGGGCACAGTTGTAGGGATTACCCATAGGAGTGGATGGAAAAAAAGAAACTGTCAATTCTCTAAATCCTACCATACAATACATGTAAGTACGTAAAGCACCAAACACTTCGAAAGGCTTGATTCCTAAAGGTTTCAAGACAGATTCGAACAACACACTGGAGAGAAAACAAGTCAGACTTACTTCTCTTTCTGGTTTGTGAGGTTCCATTAATGTCACAGCTTTTCCTTGCTGCACAAGCATTACTTGAGAGTCCCCTAGCCATGCTATGTGTAGTTTGTTCCCTACAATCAATGCGGATACACCTGTTGTACCACTCCGTAGCTTCTACAGAAGAAAACAGGTATGTTAGGTGAATATTCAACAAGTCCTACTAAGTTACACAACAATATTGTAAACCTAGGTTTAATCACACTTAAATGCAGCAGAGTAGACCTGTCAATCATAATTCAGGTACCTGAAAAAAAGGTACAAGATATTAGACAGACTTGAAAGAAACTATTTATGTATTCTAACATACGGGTGGCAAATACTGCCTCTGTTATGTTCTCGTTTCTCTGCTATTAATTCCAGAGGATCCGAGTTTCAGTAGCATAAACTGTTCTGCCATTATGTAGATTTGAATAAAGAATGTTCATCATACCAACTTGATTCAAAGCTGATCAATAAACTTACTGAACTTAAGAACCTGATTTAAATCATAGAATATGATTTTCATCTTACAACCACCTGTGACATTAATGGTGGGGCAAGAAAGAGGAAGATAGTGACTGTATTATAAGGAAGAGAGAAACCTCTTTTCCAGCTAAGAGATAGGACAACAGAGCATCTAGAGGTTGCCTAATTTAGGCAAAGAGGCAGCAGAGTGTTCTCTCAAATAACTGGTACGTCAGGATCATTTAAACCACATAACACTTCTTTTCAATCACTCCTCTTGAACTTGCAAGCACTGTCATTTTGTTTTTTTCTCAAAAAAAAGGAAATAATTTGATCAAAGAAAACCTTTACATGTAGCATAATTTCATAAAGAAGTCAGTGATTCAAAGAAACTGTGCTGCCAGAATTTTCTGGATAATACTATGTTCAACAGTTCTCAGTTTTATTTAAATACAATGGAATTACTCTCTACCCACTCACCTCTCTTTTGGCTTTCAAAAGAAACATTTCATCTGTCTTCTGGAAAGAGCATTTCAAGGCCTCAGCTGGATTCTTAACAATCTCTTTGTTTAGCCCAACATTTACATGTAAATGGGTTGCTGAGTAATTGGCAGCATCCACTCCACCATGGCCATCAAACACAGCAAAGTACGCACGATCAATGTCATCCTTTTGCGGGGAGGGACAGAGAGAAAGACATACTCATGTTCAAAACCAAAATAGCTCATAGACTGGTACCAGCAAGCAAAGATTCTTCATTCTGAGCTTTCTTCCATACAACGTTGCATAGGTAAGGGTAATTTAAGACAGTTTATCCATGTGCAAAATGGATAAAATGGGTACTTTGCAGGGGAATTACTTTTCTTTGTTTGTTGTTAGCCACTAAACATCATTGAAAACAACCTGGAATTGAAACAGCAGACAGCTGGTTATGTAGTCCCACTGCAGCTTCATTAATCGGCACTCATACTTGTACAACTGCTGTTTCCCCCCCCCCGCCATTTTCTTAATATACCAGTTACCTCAGTTGCAAGAACATTGTGACTCCACCAAAATAACACTAGGTGAACTTCCTGTCTCCCTGTATCACTTAGGACATGAAACCCAAGGTCACAAGATCCTTCTTTATCAGGGCAGTAGGTAGCTCCTAGCAATCTGAGTCAGTAAGTCCCTGCTGACTGTGATAAATAACCAGTGGTAACAAATTCTTACCATTTCACTGATCATCCATCACTAGGTCATTGTGCTTACAGCAATACTGAAAACCTAACAAACTGGCCTCCCCAATTTTGTCCAGACTTACTGATAAACCAAACAGCTGATTGAACTCTGGGAGCAGAACGTGGCGGTCCTCCATTTTCCGTCGAGTGTTACGGATGGCGTGGATGGAAACAAGCAGGAACCGCTTCAGTGGCCTCAGTGGTGGCAACTGCTTCTGCCACTCAAAGCAAACATCCCGAAGCTTGTTAAAGAAGCAGCGCTGCAACGACTCTCCATCCAGCACTGACAGAACAGAGACCAAACAGTAAGTTGTGTGCCCCATTTGCCTACATTACCCTATCTTTTGGACTGTTTTTCCTTCAAGTTTCTTTCCTTAGAGCTACATACACACATTCAACGCTCTGCCTTTACAGGCTCTGCAAGAATTAAAATAGGCTCCTGAGAATAATGTGGTGAGAAAGTTGCAATGGAAAACAGTGTAACATTAAGGATAAGAGCAGCTTCTTTACTTACTAGCTCTCTTTCAAAACAGAGGCTTATCAAGTAGGTGATTACATTACAGAAATCGTAACAAAGATCCAAAATTCAGTCTGGCATATTAGACAAAAATGTTATTGTGATGTAAGTAAAACACACAAGATACAGTGGTAGGAATGCATCCATACAATAAATAAATAAATAATAAAGCAAGCAGAAAAGTCTTCAAGGTAAGAGATCGCTGTTGTCTTGGACACAGGGCTGAAAAAGCATTGGCCTGGCTTTGGGTCAGGTTATGTCCCACTGAACCACTTCCACTGAAACAACAAGGAAGTCTGAGAATGTTTTGCTGAGGTCAATAGCTCAACTCACAGTTGAGCTGCCCAGATTAGAATTTTAAGCTGTTGTCTTTACCTTTTTAAATACACATGGTTGTAGGAGCTAGAGGGACAGAAGAACACTTCCGCCACTTTCCTGCTTTGTCATTACTGAGCAGAACTGTAAACACCCATTGAGCATAGTGTGAAAAGCTCTGGCCAGACATGCAAATCCTTTTCTGGATAGGTCCCAAAGATCAATTAATCCAAACTTATTGTTCATCAGACTGAATAGTTTGGCATTGTGTCCAGCTCTGTAATGCAGTCTCTCACAGAATAGGTAATAATTTAAAGTTTTGTTGTTGGAGTGAAAACTCTGCCTCAATGCTAAATCAATCAACTTCAAAAATCATTGAAAAGATCATTTATAGAGCAAAAATAATTTGCTGGTCACTAATGTGTTTCCTAAAGAACGCAGCACATGAACTATCTTTCCTATTTCTATTTTATTCTTACTCCTGCTAACACTGCTAAGCATTAACGCTTCCTCAAAATTCCTTTTTATAATCCTGGTTCTCAAGCATTTCTTTTTCTCAGGAACACTGGATGGCCAGCTTCAGATGCATCTCTGGGCCTGGAGAACTGAAAGCTTAAATTTAAACACAGATCTTTGATCAGCAGTCACTACATATTAACCAAAACTACTTTTGGTTTGCTTCATGTGCAAGTGTGAATAGGCAAGATATTAAAACCTTTAAATATTAAGTTATTCCGTATACAAATATAATTAAATAGGACAGCATCTTAGACAGCCTTGTCTACAGCTATTAATTTACATATTTGTAAATGTCTTGACTAACGCTGACCAGAAGACTTGGACACATATCACTGTTTAAATATTAAGCTTGTGAAATCTGACATAGAATTTAGTACCTAACACCATAAATTCTTCTGAAGTATTCCACCTCAAACAGTGGTACTCATATATGCACAAATACACACCTTCTCTTTCATTCCAAGAATGCTTTTTTGCCAGACAGTTATTATTGCAAGGCAGGGAGAGTCCATGCTGTGCTGTAGCACAAGGAACATCCTTCTTCATAGTTGTGCAGTTAAAGTGATGTGATAGCAATTACAAGATAGGGAAAACAAGTACAGTCCGAATGTGCAGAGAAATTAGTGCCTTTAAAGTAGATATTCCTTGCTGAGATTCGGCAATGCAAGTACCTGAACAGTAAGCAGATTTCCATAACATTTGATAGGGGAATGGTGAATAGCGATTTGATCTAAATGACAACGGTGACACAAGAACAAACAGACATAAAACAGACAGGAATATATAAAATTGAAACTGAAGAAGGTTTCAACCACCAGGACAGGGATGGTTCTGAGGCATTTGTCAACAAGTAGTGAGAGAGAACCTGAACTAGTTCAAGATGGAACTCATCCAAGGATTTTCTGACTCTACCTGTGCTATCTTAAAAGTAGACTCCAATACTTATCTTTCTGACCTTTAGAGTAAAACAGCAGCACGAATTATTGTACAAGTGCCACCACTATAATGTAGCCATACAGGATTCCAGACACATTAGATGCTTGTGACCCAGAGAACATGCCTGTCCTATTAAGTTCTTCATTACCCACTGTTTCTAAACATAATTTCTTAGCTGTTCAGATGAGGTTCACTAACTGAAGGTCCGTGGCCCCAAGACCTTCATAAAACCCAGAACTAGAAATTATACTCCTAGGCTCACAAATACATAGCAGTACACATCTTACATTACTGCTGCAGTTCACCCCAAAGATAATTACATGTGATTCAATGAAATGTCCCCAGCAGAGTGACTGCAAGATGCTCTGACGACCAAATTCCAGCTGCTTTGTGAAATATTTGTGCTGAAAACCTACATAATTACAGTATGTGGGTTACAATATGCTGTTTCTTATTTTCCTATAAAGGTTAAGTGATAGCAAATAAAGATACACTACTGGAGCACAAAGTCACAACATACTAAGATACAATTCTCTCTGATGTAAGGGAGCCAATAAGAAAGATGCTTTTATATCACTTTTGATAATGGCATAACTTGCCACAGTGCTGCAAACATAATTTAGAGCTCCTAGTTATGGTAGGTCAGTACCTTGATCTCTTTCAGTTCCCCTGCACAAAGCCATGCTCTAGCATTGCTGCCTGTACTTTATTATCTTACAACTGCAGTGATCTAGTCATGCAAGACTCTTATTTGCCAGCTCCTCATCTCAGGCAGAGTCCTGATGCAGGTTAGGTTAATTCAGTGAAGTCTGCGTGATCACTCACTGACACAAGAGAACACAGTGCAAGAACAGGGCACTCTGGGGAGACTGGACTTGAGGTGATGGGAAGAGACACCTGCAAGAATCCCTGGAGGCCTGTGGAATATACTCAGAAGCTGGTTCTATGGAGGTGCTGGGAGGCTCCAGCCCCTGCAGAGCCAAGCTGATACAAAGCCAAGCCTTCCCATGCAAAGTGTTGGAAACTTGCTTCAGATATATGAAGGCTACAAATATTCAGGCAAGGGATGAAATATTCAGGATGAGCAAGACTTAATTAAACGTGTTCCCCCTCCTGCCGTTTCAGACTTGTAGCTGAATATTGAAACAGGTTTCTGGAGAGTGTCCTATCCCAGCCATTACCAGAGCTCTGCTTAGAGACAACATCCTCTGGGGCACATTGAACCACCTGTCAAGTCATTGCAGGGAAATGGAAGGGCGAGTATTTCCCCTTACAGGATAGACTAGTTTGTCTAAGACATCTCTCCTTTTTTTTATCTTCAACTCTGCCTGCATCCTGCTCCATTTAAATTCTTGGCACTGGAATTGAAGGTTTGGTGAAGTCTAATGTTAAACAGCATGTAATTGTAATAGGACCATCTGCTACACAAGGCACAAACCCAGTACTCAGTCACCAAGGTCTGTCTCTCTCCAGTTCGCTCAGATAGGAGAAAAACACAGGCATCAGGCAAAAGGCACATGCATTGGGTTCTTCATCCCTCAGCATCCCATCTTTATAGGGGAGAGTGGGAAGACAAGAAATAATCAATAATGGCAGAGACTAGTGAGAACTTTGCCAAGAGAAGTATCTGGAGTTTCAAGATATACAGGCTGTGGAGTGTGGAGGGGCCACAGGTCCCAAAATCTGGTTCCCAAGAACAGACAAAAGCCAGATGGATTATACGGATGAATTTGAGGTGACAGCATGGCTGCACAATAGCAACTGTGAAGGTGGCAATGTCAAAACATAGGAGTAATTAGCTAAGGTCAGTGTACCAAAGAGAAAAGGGTACTTCAAAAATGTAAGAGGTAATCAACTTAAATTTCAATTCAAGTGAAATTATCCAATAAGGAAAAGTTCTTAACTAGTTCGGTTCAAGAAGCACAGTGGACACAGTCATTAATTCCTTTTGGGAAGAGAAACTCTCTTCCCTTTCCAGAAAGCCAACCCACCTGATCAGTCTGGGGGTCCAGACACCATGTTTGCATCTTGCCCACAAAACTAATGTAGCTACTTTTCATCCCACAGATACCCAGCAGGAGCAAATAAAGTTCTGTTCACTGCTGCTTACCAGACAGCCTAACCAAATGTTCTGGGAAACATTTCAAAACACTGAAGTCTTGCAACAGAGAGCCTCTAGGAAAACCACAGAAGGTAAAAAGTATACTTACAGGTGAACCTTTCCTCATCTCCTCCTCCCTCTGTTTCCACACTTTGCTGCTTAAATTCAGTCAAGTCTGAGTGGAGGACTTCATCAACTGCAGTATGGATCAATGACGCTGCAAGAAGTGGTGAAACACCTCTGCTGGTAAGAAAAGGAAAGGAAAACAAAATAGCCTGCATTAGTTTAAACTGAGCTACAACCTCACTGTTTATGACTGGTGACCTCAGAATTAGAAAGCATTACACACAATCAGTAACTCCAACTTCATTAGTAAACTAGTAGAAGAAACCATATGTTCAATATTTATTCATACAAATCTTTAGTAAGATCTTCAGTCAGACAACTGCTTTCTCAAGAATGCAAAGAGGAAGAAGCATATGAATCATGTTTCCAAACTGTTGCCTCACACTCCAGTCGCAGATGGTACCTCCTTCTCATGAGCTCTCAGATGGGAACTGCTACCTTCAATCCTAGCCCCGAATGCAAACATTTTGTTTCCACTCACTACACAACACTTCTTGCTTGCAGTCAACTGTCTCACTACAGACAGTATCAGGTTCTCTGCATTGTTGTACATGCAAATCTCCAAAAATGTTTCTGAAGACTGCAGTACCCTTCCCTCCACGAGAGAAGTCATGCTCAGCACTAACCTACACCCTTTAACACTTAGTTTCTCCTGTCTGGAAGTTCCTCAAAATCACCCAGGAAGAAGGTGCAAAGAGTCAGCACTGGAGACTAGGCTAAGACAAGACTCCAAGACTTGTGGTTCAGCTGAAGCTTTTAGCTAAGCATCTAGAAGACAATAATGCTACATGACCTACACACCCTTTCCTTTTCACTCGATGCTTTACACAAGCTGCATCAGCTTTATAGGAAGGACATACTTGCTCTACTGCTTTTGAATCTGTAAACAAATAAGCCCTATCCAAATCTAAAATGGGGCTACTAGAAAATAACCCTTTTTATATTCACTGTACTCCCATGGCAGGCACTAACAATTGCAGTACATAACACACATTGCAGACATTTTCTAAGAGCACAATGAAGAATAAGCATAGATGTCCATAAAAAGCATTTTTATCCGTTGTTCATGGAGTGTTTGATACCCACAAAGCATTCAATTATACAACCAAAGCAAATAACACATTAGGGCACCTGCAGCAAGGCAAGGACAATACCTTGTTTTGCCAGGAAACATTTGCATAAAACTGATCAGCTACAGATTAAAAAATTGTGGAAGCAATCGGTCTCTGCAGAGTTTGAGATGACTGGTTTTGTGCATACAGAAGAGTGGGGAGGGGCAGATTGTGAGGTTTTAGATCCTGCTAACAAGAAGCTGAAATGCATTTGCCATTGTGTTTGTGACAGAGAGGCCTTGTCACATCCTCACAGCCGCGTACGAGTTCCTCCCGTGGCAGCACGTTAGTCAGCAGGCTGCAAACAGAAGTGTGCTTCATGCTACACATTCTGTAGCTGCCATGGCCCACTTCAATGAGTCACTTCGGTACTTCAAATGGATGGCAACACGTTTGCAGTCCTCTCAGTGCTCACTGCAGTCACATCACATCAAGGGAAGCCAGAAAATGGCTTTTTATTTCTTTTTTAAGGCTAATATGCTTAAGGGAGTCACGTTTCTTTCCTACCCAAGTTAAAAGCAACAATGCCTGTTTATAATCACTCTGACACTAACAGGCAACCTTTTAAAAGGTCAGGCAAGAAACACATCTGAAACGGATACAGCACCCCCCTCAAAAAAAAATCCTGCTTCCTGTTTTTGTTTGTATAGGTGGAAAATAAAGGAATATGAAAATACAGGCCACACAAGCAATGTCAGATGTGTAGCTGATGCTGCTGAAAGTCAGAAGCCTCAGTTAAAGTAATTTTCAGCTCTAAGAACAGAGACAAAAAATATGAAGTAAAACAGCTGTGCATTTAAATGTGCAGTGTGAGCCACAGCTTCAGCCATCTTCAGGATTTCTCTGCTATGCTGGAGGAAAAATTCAAAACTAGCCTGGGTTTCCAGCTCAGCATTAGAAGAGGGCTTAATGCTTCAATTTTAAACTTTGTAGATTTCTGCTTTCCAGAGCCCTGACTTGCTGAACTGGGTCCATAGAAAGAAGCTTAAACAAAAGACAATATACTAAGCGCTGTAATTCACAAGATAAACCTCTGCTTACAGGACGCCTGTAACAAAGAAAAGGTTTACGAGTCATTATGTCACATCCTTCAACTTTTTCCAGTTGCCACCCAGTCCTGAAAAAGGAAATTAAGAATTCCTCAGTACTGATACACTTCATTCAGCCTTGCTTCCTACGCATTTCCTCCCTCTCCACAGTTCTGCAAATCTATACAAAGAATATATTTGCTTATTGGGATTTTATTTGTTATGCAGCCAGCAACAACAACATTAAGCAGCTGATTCTGACACACTGACAGAAGACGAAATAAAAGCCTAAAAAATTACCTATTTAGTTCAATCTCAGTTCTGAACAGAACATATCTGTCAACTACTTTATAAACTTTTAATACTAGTACTACCATCTTGGTAAGCCTGCTTTTTATTCCAGCTCAGGTAAATGGAGCTCCGAGGCAATAGCATCTTCCATTCAGATTAGATGTTTACTGGTTCTGATGTCACCCTCTAAATCAGAGACTTCAAGAGTTAACAAAATATATAATTAAAGAAAAATAAGAACTGCTTTAGTTTTGAGCTACAAGGTCTCACTTGGCTGGAGTATCTGGAAGCAGGCACAGTACCTATGGCAACCAGTGTAAAAGCAGAAGCCCACTGCAGTTACCATAACAGACTTCAAACCTTTTCTGTAAGCACAGAAGAATGTCACTTATTGTTAAAATGTTCCTTTCAAAAAAGCCCAAGACACCCTGCTGACGAGCTGAACCAAGCATAATTTAATCTTCATGAATCAGAAGAAATACTGTAGCTGTTTCTTAAGTGGGAAAACAACTGTGTTAGGAAGAGGGAAGCTGGTGGGGTGTGTTATGTGGAAAGGATGTTACCTTCTCCTAAGAGTCTCAGAATGTGTCAGCCCAATTTCTATGACACATGCAACAGTAATTACCTAGCCTCAGTGTACACAGGCTGGTAGTAAACAGAATTCCTTTGCTTCAGGCTATTTCTTTGCTAACAAAAAGGGTGTGTTTTGACCACAATAGAAAAAGAATTAATGCGTGTTTTAACAGTGCAGATGAGGCATTGTAGCTTCACCACCACCAGATCACCAGTGGCTCCATCCACTTCATGATAAAACACAAGCCTCATTTGAAAAGCTTGAGTATAGATAAAAGTGGTAAGTTGAAGAGTAAAGCAATACTTATGCCAATAAAGAACACACTTCAATTTATATGTCATCCTCCTCCTTGAAAGATTCCGGACTACTGGACACATACAGTATTGTTAAAAGGAGCTATGCAAATCTTCTACTGATAAACATACCTGTGGGCCAAAATAAAGTTACACACGGAACTAGAAAGCAATTATGGTATTTTGCATACTTTAGATTTGGCATGAGTTACAGAACAGAACTTACTTCTCCTCTTGTTCACCTTGTTTCTCTTCCGCAATACAATTTAGTTCTCTATTTGGCATCACTTTAGAAGGGCAGCTCCCATGCCACAGCAATCACAGTGTATTCATAAATGTCAGATCAACCATAACACTGTTACCAATCCCTTACATATCAGCCTTCAGAAGACAGAATATACACAAGTTCCTTCAGGAAGCAGAAACCACAGTAAGATCACTTCTGATTTGGTTTTATTTGGGTCATTTAATCCGCAGTAGGCTCACAGTGAGTGTTGCAAACAAATCACCAGGTCAAAGATGCCCCCACCTCTTCTTCCACTCCAGTTCAAGAGGTTATATCCAGAAGACTCTAGTAAACAGCTTTGTAGCCAAGAGGTATGCCTCTAGAGCACAACATCAGGCCACAACATCTCATCCAGAGCCTCAACTATGACTACGCTTTTTCAAAGGCTTGCAAACAGATGACAGACTTTCTGTTGTGCTCTGTGCCCACAGCTTGAAGCAGCTTTGAGAAAGCATAGTGCAGCAGATGGCAGCTCCCAACAGCTGCTCTTCAGCACTTCAGCAGAGGGAAGCAAGCTCTGTGTAACCTGGTGGAGAGTGGTACAAAGCCTCCCTTGGCCACACCAAACACCCAGCAGTGTTTATGCAAAGCCTTCTCGATTTTTATTTACTCTTTTTGGAAGGAAAACAATTCACATCCCCCCACCTCAAACACACAGAATCTCCCACAGTACTGCCAGGAAATCTGCTTGTATAAAGAGAAACACAAGATATTACTTAACTGTATTGGCCAAATTGTTGATTACTTGTCACCTTTCAAATAAAAAAAAAATAAATTACATGATGTTCTTTCTAAATACTATTACCAAAGTCATGGCAACAAGGCAGCAGTAGTATTACAGGCCAGAGCACCACGGTGTAACCCTCTTTTCCTCTCAGAGTGTGTATATGTGTGTGTATATATATATATGCATATGTTGGGGAACAAAGAGGTGCTAGACCCACTAGCAAAAGCTTCTAGCATACATCGGAGGGAAGATGTATTTGTGCACTTTTTGCTACCCAGGCTCTGTAACACCAGAAGATCACATACAGTACAGCTTTGCCAGTAAAGCAAAGTTTGTCGCTGTGGACTCAGTGTGTGCTTCTAGCACGTTACAGCTATATCAGCAGAGTGTTTTTAGTACAGATCTGCAAATGCTAGCAGTTCTCTAGTAAGCGAAAGATCCTCTCGTACTGCCAAAATGATAGCAGGTCACAAGTTTCCTCACAAACAAATCCTGCTTGTATTCAGTATTTTGCCCCCGATCGCCTACTTTTGTTTTCTTCCTTTTTTTTATTCTTATAACCAACTACAGAATGTTTCCACTCAAGTGGCTCTGAGCATTAGTATTTATTACAACAGCACCCAGAGTTCCCAGGGTGGTGGTGACCACAAAAGTACAAATACGTATCTGTCAAGGAGAGAATATCTGACATCCTACAACACATAGGAAGTTGTTTCTTGTGTTAATGACATCAGGTCTTTACAAGGAGATGAACAAGATGGAATCAAAGCAAATATATAAACACACAGAATTTAAATCTTTTATGTTTCCATCTATAGATGAACCATTTTTTTCCAGATTTCTTCTGAAACTATCAAAAGCAGCAGCTTTAGAATCCAGAATCCATCTGTTGAGGCCCTTCAGTAATCACCAAACAGTCCTTGCAGAAAATGTGCAATGGAGAGTCATCTGCTACTTCCATTTCATTCTCAGCAGGAAGAAAAACCACACAGCAGAACAGGAGAAGCTTAATTTGACAAAACACACTTTTCAGTTAAGCCCTAAGCCTGTTGTTTCAAAACTGAGTATTTCTTATCTTTATGCCCAATTCAAACCACAACAGAAAGGGTGTTCCACACAGATAATGCGAACAAAATAAGTCAATTTCAGTTTTCCAAACACAACCAAAGAAACTGATTTGACCACCAACAATCCAGCCCTAAAAGCTTCCTCAACATTATAGATTTGATCTTTTTTTCAGGATTACATCAAGTTTTCTTCCTCTCTTGTATTGCAGGCACCCCCATACATACATCTTTTTAAAGGCAAAGTGATTCTTTCCCCAATACTACTACACTATTCAGAGTATCTTCTAACAGGGAAAGCATCCTGGCAGTTTAAAATTAAGAAAATGTGTTGTGAAAAGCAATTTACTGATCATAACATTAACAGCTTGTTCAGTCTCTATATACTGTTGCGGGCAGGTCAGAACTGCCAGACTTTATTATCCAGACACATGTACAGTGTGAGCTGCACATCACTTCTCTCAAGCTATGTATTGTCCTGCCATCAGCTTCAGAAGCAGCAGTGGACAAAAACACACACAACAAGAAAACAAGCTAGTTTTGACCACCACCCAAAATTACTAGGGCCAGTTTGTTAACCATTTGCCAAATTAACCAGTAAACAGCAAAAGTGCCACATTCCTCTTGTGCATTAACTTATCAAGACTTCCAATTCTAACATTATTAATCATAAACCAATGGGAACACTGGTGTTCCTGAAAGAGCAGGCTATTTCTGCTAACCCCATGCTTGCTTTCACTACCAAGCACGACTGGTCCCATGAAAACTTGAAAGTTTGCTTGCAGGCAATCACACATGAAATTCACTTTCCTGTCTGAAGTGAATGGATCACTGATACTGTAAACATGCTCCTAGCAATGAGAATTATTAGTGCATTACACTGACATAAACTAAATGGTACAAATTAGGAATAAGGAAATAAATTTTAGGGGATTTATTAAAAGCAGAGGTCATGGTAGATAGACAGGCTATTATTTTTCACAGAGGAAAGGACTAAAGGGAGTTTTAAGAAAAGACTGGGTAAACCTGAGGCAAGATAAGATATTTTTCACCTCTTCACACTTACATTACATAAAACCATCAAAATATCAGAACTGCTGAATTAGCTAGTCTAAAAGCAGGGAAATGCTGAAAATAAAGATGCCAGGGCCACACACTGGGTGTAAGCATTACAGTGTGAAGCACAAAGACACAAAACAGGAAGCTGAGGCAACGAGAGATGAAACACCACGAATGGTTTGGGAGGGGGCAGGACAGGAAGCTGAGGTCTCACAACTGTTACTGCAGTAAAGTCTCCTCAAACAGGAAGGCTGCCGGAATTTCACATTGTTCTTTGGCTAGGTCACAGGATGGTCAGACAAGTTTCAGGTCCTATCAATGGAAAGGAGAAATTTCTGTGTTTGTGGGTCTGATTAATCTCACATGCTGTTTCAGTACACGTTAGTAAAACTTCAGGGGAATTTCTAAAGCTTTAGAAATCACTAATGGACTCTTCATTCACATTGACCCATTTCCACAGACTGTTGGACCACATAGCTCTTACCCAAAAGTGTACGTGAATTAAAATTCTGCAAAACGAGATTATTTAAGCCTGCCCCAATTCTTCAGAATTTTATGTATGTATTTAGCTCCATGCAAGGCAGGCAGTTCCATTGATTTAAATGAATTATTCAAAGTAGAAACATCTGCAAAGCTTCACCGGATTAGTGATTTAAGTCCGGTCAGGAAGTGAAAGTAGTTGGCCATTTTAGCTAGTGCTTGGCTATGCTAGCTGTATTTGCAGAAGATTGTTAAAATAACTAAGTTTAGATTAGTAAAGGCATTCAAGAGGGTTAGCCTGAGATATCCAACTGCTTCCATGGAAGAGATGTGTGCAGCTTTAGAGAAGCAACAGCATTCAGAAACTCCTTGTGGGACCCAACAAGTGCTATTCCTTACCCTGTTCTCTTCACAACAGCAATCCTGCTGGGTGGTGGAGAAAGAATATTTCTGCTTGCAAACGCAAAGGTTTGTGCCTCCAATCAACTGGAAGGACAGGCTAAACATCACCATATGTTGTTTCATGAGCCAAGGATATTGCTGGACCTTTATTGGCTTGGGCCCCTCAAGGCATGACCTACACATCTGTGTGGGTGTGAATGAAGTATCTGACAACACAGAAATAAGAAGCAGAACTACAGAACTGTGTGGCAAACCCGATTCCCAATAACACTTTGATCTGTAGAGAAATCCTTCATCGTTACTAATCATCATGTAAAATACATTCTGTAATGCTGGAGTGTTAACGAAGTCTCAAATTGAGGAAATACACAACAACCATCAACGCCAGAAGTTAGCAAGGTATATTATATGCAGTAACATCTTCATAGTGTTAATCCTGGTTATAATGAGACTGTAATATTTGAATGTGCATATTTTCCACCGAGCTGCCATCTGTGTGTTAGGGATGCTACTGTGACAGCCTGCAACAGCAGATCGCTGGACCTAAACTACAGTGACCTCCCACAAACTCACTTCCTAATCTGGCATCACTTCTGCATCTTCAACAATTTATACACCGACATTCCCATGTCTTGTAAGTGTCATCCCTCCCCTTAATTTTCCTTTTTTTAAAACCTTTAGCATCCTTCTTTCTCCTATTTCTTGTAATTTCATCATCTATTTTACTGAGGATTTGGGGGATTCAGATCAATTTAGAAGTTTATTTAACCTTTGAAACTGCATTTTGAGTTGATCCACAGTAGCAAACACAGGACCATGAGAAAGAAAGCATAATGTTTGGCAACTTCTCACACAACCAGAGACTTTAGTTTTGGTCCTTAATTACACGGATTATGATAAGAATTTCAAGATATTAGATTCCTGTCTCAGCCTTGGGCTCTTTGAGTCTTTTCCTCCACGTGCAAGAACTTAACCTACCCAATACGAAACTGCAGCCTTTTTGAGATTGCAAAATGAGGTTTCTCTTCATCACAGGAGTCCAAAACTGAGCTGTAAGTCTGCTGGGATCCCTACATTTGACATTTCAGGTATGCTGCATTACACCCAAGTACATGGCTTCACACAGGGTTGCTTCACTGTTCTGCCTGCAGGCCGCCATGAGAATTCATAAAAACACTTTCCTTACGTGTATCTGCTTTCCAAGTACATTTTGTGAAAAGGAGCATAAATAAGTAGATTGCAGCACTTTTATTCTGCTTTGCTTTGCTTTCCTTAGCTGTCTTCCCGCCCTTTATTTTTTTTTTTTTCAGCTCAGGACTTAAGAAGCTCCACAAAGCAGGCTGTGTAATCAGAACTGGCTGCAGGGCAGGTATGTGAAAAATGCAGCTTCTGACAGGGCAGGCTCCTTTCTCTGTAAACACCAGAAGTGACAGGTGAGATGAAAGCATTGCAAAAGCAGCATTCTTTTTCTGCTTCCACTTGTTAATATGCCCACTGGAGAACAACAGAATGTTAGCAGATATGGAATTCAGAAACGCTGTTTTAAAAATCGCTGCAGTTTGAAGAACCTATCCTGTATCTCCACAGCTTCGTACCTTCCTCTCTAAAACAATCTTAGAAAACATTAGCCCGGCTCACGTGGCAGATGGGCTGCCATATGGTAAGTATTCCTTCAAGACTGGCATTACTCCATCCTTTAAAGTGTTCATCCAGAACCACTTTTGCTCCAAAGAGTTCAAAGATTCAGTGCACATGATAGCTTTGCAATCTCTTTTAGGAATGCATCAGCTGTGTTTTGTTCAAGAGCAATTTAACCAAAGCACAAGTAAATAATGCCATGGTCACCTGGGTCTTTATCAAGTACAGCCTAAAGAACTAACTTTTTTTTGCATACATTTCTCATTTTTAGGTTTAAGCACACCATTTAACTGACTGATGTTATGTCCAGGAGCACTACATGATATAAAACACAGAAGTAACGTGACTTTTTTAAGGCAATTTAAGTATGTAAAAATCACCTATACACTTTCAACAACAACAACAAAATAAACCTATTCAGTATTCATAAACTCACCAGATGGTAGCTAGAGAAAGTCATTCAAACTCTTCTATCTCTTTATCAAATTCCTCTAGCAACCAGGGAGCAGCATACACCTAAACAGAACCAGTCTCCCTTAACTCCCAGTCTTCACTGGTTACCTCCGGGACCACAGCACAAAGTCAGCTCTCCACTCACATGTATTTTTTTTTTAGAACATCCCTGTTCTTGACTATTCCAACAACAAACACGTTCATGAAGCAGACTGTGGTAGGAACTTCACAGAGCCTAGAACATGCAGGCCCTACTGCTGAAGTGCTTCGGGAAGCAGACATGGAGAGTATTGGGAGACAAGAAGTCAGAGCAAGACAGTTGTTCTTGGAGAAGCACTGGCTTGCCAAAACAAGTGAATCACATCCAAATACTCAGCAGTGTTGGACAGCAAGTCTAAGCTGATAGGAACGAAGGTTGGAAGATGTCTCTCCTGAAACCAGGGGATGGCAGGAACCTCGCTGAAGGAAGAGCTGTGTTCTCCAGTGGTGTTGTGACCACACTCTTGAAGTTTTGAGAAAACATTGACTTGAGAAACCCACGGAAGCAAGTCGTGCTCAGCAGGACCACCCGAAAGGGCTGGGAGGATGGGTATTTCCAGCTGGTTGCTTCTCACTCCTGACAGCCCCGCCAGGCAGGGCTCACCGCTCCCTCCCTCCCTCCCCAGCAGGTCCACACAGGTGCCCCGAGGGCCCCGAATTCAAACCATCGGCGCTTCACCACGAGAATCGCCCCACCGGGCTGACTGCGGGATTGTGACTGACTCCCGCCTGCCAAGGGGGGAGAGAAACGTTCCTGAGAGCACCCAAACGCTACCGTGAGGCTGAGAGCGCGGCAGGAGGCCCGGGAGAGAGGCAAAGCCCGGCTTTCGGGAGAGCGTTCGCAGAGGAGGGAAAATAAAGACAGGGAAACGATTACAGAAAAGGTGAAATTCCTGGGAGGCGCTGAGCGGACCCCCCGGCCCGCCC
>VZRW01010584.1:536291-552304 GCA_013398125.1 Aegotheles bennettii
ACTTGTTCTCCATCGGATTAGGAAGAATCACACGCCCTGACAACTCACACACAGGGGTACGTGCAGCTGGGGAGGGTGCACAGAATAAAAGTTCACCCAAACTTACTCACCGAGACAATCCCTTGCCCCCCACACCTTGTTACTCACGGTCCCTGTTTGCTTCCATTCCCACTGAAACAATATAAACTGAAAGAAGAGATTTCACATGCCATAATTCCTTTCTTGTTTCCAGTAAGAACCACAGACATGAGACACCTTAATGTCAGAGACACATCCCCAGGGACTTCATCATTTTCATAAGTTTCTTGCTCTCTCGTGCCTTTCAAAGCAATCCTAGGAATGTGCTTCTATATTTGTAGTAGAAACAATGCGCTCATCACTCCTGCATTCTTTCCACTCCACTGTGGAAACCATTGCCACCATCAGCCTGTGTGCCAGGCCACAACACTGAGAGCCCACTGTGGCACCTCCTGCACCTTGCGACCTTCTCCCAGGCTGTGGCCACCCTGTGCTGCCTGGCTGCAGAGGGAGAACACACTGCCATGACCACTGGTGCAGCACAAAACCAATGCCTTCATTCCTCAGGCACAGGCACCGATGGCTCTGAATGACTGTTCACAGTTACTAACACATCAGAAAGAACTTAGCCATTTGTGGTAGCTACAAGGGAGCCACTGAAATCTGCCAAACACATGAATAGCTCACTCTAAGCACCTGAGAGAGTTCCCAGCACTTTACTTCCACTAGTGCTAATACAGCAAAGAAATTTTGCAAGAAAATGTTTGTCTGCAAATGGCCAAAATAAAAGCCATGCTTGGAGAAAAAGAAGTGTTCTCACTCAGCTCCAAAGCCATGAAGAATGATGAATGGCAGGTTTCCCACACTTCAGGGCCACCATATCCAAGTATCACAGCAATTCCAGCCAGCAGCCAGTGTCACACACAGCAGCAGAAGCTGGCTGAGCAGGTATTCTCAGCAGTACCTCAGTGTACCAACACAGGCTACAGAGGTGAGAGGACTTCCAACAACTCAATCAGCACAAGCACCCTGAAAGCTATTACAGTTTATGCAAAGATCTATGGCTCAGAGACACTACAGCAAGACGATCTTTAAAAACATGAAAAGCAGCTACTCACTCCAGGCTAAGGGAGATGCAAAGACAGTTTGGTTTTTTCCTAAATATTAAATGTGCTTTCTGGTAAAAACAAACAAGCAAAAATGAAAGAAAGAAACTTCTACCTATGGCTGGGTCTTTTAAGCAAAACTATTAAAACATAGTTCATGTTTGAGCTGTAACTGTATAAACATTTGATCAGAGGAACAGGCTCGGGGCTGTGGTGTTTCGTTTGTGTTCTGTTGTTCAGTAAATGCACACGCTGTGCCAATTAAAACAGCAGAGTTGTACATTACCTTTTGCAGGGACTTGTCTTTCCTCTGTGTTGCCAGTGAATCGTGTCAAGTTGCTCTCTGCACGTTCTGTGCTCAAATGCAGTAGCCTTTGCACCATGTCAAACTGCGATGGCATCCTCCCATCGAACCACAGCTAGTGCTGAAACTGCTCTGGGGGTAGAGATGGTACAAACTGTACTTGACCAGATGACCAGACATGATCAGCTATGTGCACATGGAAGGAAAGGAGAGAGTATTATGCAATTGTACAATTGGATTTTGTAATGTGGCACCCAGTGCCACAGTGGTTAGATACAGCTTCATAAAAAACATGAGGACACCCTCCCTTTGATGACAAAACTAACCAGCACTGATGGGACAATCTGGGCTACAGACAGTACAAACAGCATCTGATCAGGTAAGATCAGCTGTGTGAGCACAGGGGAAAAGAAGAGCATGGGTTCTCTAGCTGACCTCCAGCAGCACCAGGAGGTCTTAATTAGGGCCCACTGACCAAAAGATGGTAACTTGGCTGCACAGACCATAATTTGGGAAGCACTACTCAAGGCAGGTGTTGCCCTTCACATTGTCTATGTCTCTTGGCATTATTCTCTTAAGGCAGTAGAGTGACAGATTTGAAGTAGAGCTCTTGCTATTGCAGATGTAATTTAAAAATCTGATAGCTACTAATAATTTTTGATTTTTTCAAGATTCAAAGTCAGATGAAACAAGTCTCATTCCACACCTAAAGACTACTGAGCTTATCAATGATCTTAATCAGCTCTTATATTCCTGACACTCGCATTTCTGACAACAGCCCCAGAAATGGCAGAAGAGGGAAATCTCCTTTCCTTTCTAACAGCCACAGGTAACAGTCTAGATAGATTTCTCGAGTCTCCCTACTGTCTGCAAGCTCTGCTTGGATCAATGAATTCCAATTAAAAGCTTAAAGGCTTCCTCAGTTACTAACTGATCACCCAGAAGAATTTGTTTGGTGATTAAGACAAGGCATACAACAATCTAATGTGTTCAAGTTTCCTAAGAACAGAAAAGCAGTGAAGATGAAAAATACTTAAAAATGAACTTAGAGGGAAACAAATTTTTATAAGAAGTTTATTTTTCAGTGTGTGGCCATTATACAAAGTAAGCAGCTAATGCTGCCATTTTGTCCTTGGGTTTCTTTGGATTGAGCCTTCCTCCAGGCCTCCGGCCTTTACCTCTTCCTCGACCTTGCCTTTTTCCTTGTCCCCCACGGTGCATGGGGTGCCTCATGGCTGCATGTTTCAGCTCCACCAGATCTTGAAACACAGGATCACAGAATACGCAGCCTGAATGCTGGGTCTCATCACCAGGTAAAGGAGATTTGGCCTTGTTAAAATCTACGTCCACAAGGGCTGCATCACACAAGTCGCAGGTCTCCGGTGACACTCGGACTTTGTGGGCGTTCTCAAAGAAGTGCACAATCACATTGCATTTGTTGCATGCCATCTTCCACTTGGGACCCGATGTCGAGTCTAGCACCAGAACCCCATTCTCACACTCAACACACTGCCCAATTCCAAGCATGCTGAGAGAATGCTGACAGGTGGGGTGGGTGCATTCATTACAGCCCATTCCTGGTGGAAGAAGAATAAAACCATACCACGAGGAACCCTTCGTATCACTACCCACACCATCCAGTCTGGAGGGAGGGAGAGACAGAAGTCAAAGACACCTTAGTATATTGTAGGTTTTCTAAATCACTAGAGAATGGGACCACTCCCCAAATGGCACCTTGCCTTTTCACAGATTCAGAATACTCCCTTGCTCCAAGACTCTCCTATAATGGCTTTCAGAATTGCCAGACACTGTCACTGTACAGTACAGGCAGTTTGGGCACATTAGTGATGAAAACTAATTACGTTTTCAATTAAATGTATGGCTCCTAAGTAACTCCTATTTCATACTTGCACTATACACTGTTAGTACAAAACATTTTTAATTAAAGGATGGTAATAAACAGATGCCAAAAAGCTCCTGATACTGAGAGCTTCAAAGCACTACTTTAAGTAAGTTTTGGTCTCAGTTACCAAACTAACTGCAACTTTTACCCCCTCTTACATCCTTTAACAGCTTCTGACACACCATCTATCTCAGTATCAAAACACTCTCAAGACCTGCTCTTAATCTATAGTGTTATTCACACCAAGCATACTCCAATTTGCAAGGTGTCAGAATCTCAGTGTCTTTCACTGCATATTAAGCATTAGGAAGGTCACCTACAGTGCATGCTTGTAAATTAACTTCTTGCTTCTTTTATAAAGAAAAAAGAAATGAGTCAACTACTGACTTCTGGTGAGCAATTTGACACAAATTTTAGGGATCTAATCTAATTTGCACACCACTTTATACTAAGCAACACTGATTAAAACTACTGAAAAGCACACTGTATAGACTGCACCTAATTTATTTCAAGTGAGGTTGATTTCTGTTTGTTTACAGAATTCCTACCTTTTTTCATGTCTCTGAAGGGAGGGTGGTTGTAACAGTATGGACAGAGTGGGTAGCTCTTTCCTCTGGATCCAGATGACCATAGCACCAGCTCAAAGTCATCTAGGGGGCAACGCAACTCTTTGTAGAGTTTAATGGTACCATTCTGTGGGAGACTGTAGGTGTCATCACAGTGAGAGCAGTGCAGACGACTTGGTTTGGCCTACAAATAAAATACAAATCTCCTGAAAAACCTATAGTGTCAGTAGAGTTCAAAACTTGCAGGAAATCCAACTGTGAATGCTCTCTTGTTTGTTCCCCATGGAAAAACTCCATCAGGCTTTTTGTACTAGAGATGCACTCTTGACAACCACATTTGAAACCAAATTCAACAATGGAAAAGGGATTTCTACTCAATGCCCCCCAGCAAGAGAAATTTAAATTTCAAGCATGAGGTGAACTTACCTGAATATACTTCATGAAACGATGGCATTTGCCACAGCGGGAAAGAGGTTTACCCGTGGCAGCTAAGGGTGAAAAAGACACTTCCATCAGCTCATCCATACCTGTGGAAAAGATAATCACATTTATGTTAGAACTCTAGTTCTTAAAGAGGAAATCTTGCACAAAATCATCTACAGGACCTGTAAAGAAGTGGGAATGAAAGCATTTTATTCACAACATTCTTCCTTGTTGAAGACTTTTGTATTACACAGCATTTTGCAGTGAGTGCAGTGACCATGCACAAACACACATGGGTAAGTACTCCAGCTAGTCTGAAGTTTTTGAAAAATTCCCACTACACAAAATAAATAAAATTTGAAATAGAGTTTTGGAGCCATGATTCATTCCATTTCCTTTTGGAAAGCAACTGAATTTGACTGGAAACCTCCAGTTCCGGAACACAACTTTTCAGTAAGCACAAACCTCTGAAAGGAACCTCACATATAAGTATTTTCTGCTAGCACCTTTGCAACAATTAAGGAATTGTAGGGAACTCCATGTGTAAAAAGTTTTACCTGCAATAGAATCCACAAAATAGTGAAATTTCCTTTTGAAAATGTCAAGGGTGTGCTCCAGGACCTGATGATAATTTGCTTTACCCAGCGCTATTAAGTTGAGTTGCTTCTCTACAGCACTGCGGATCGTAGGAAGAACCAACTCCGCATCTAACAGAAAACCAGAGACAGCAGCAACAGAGAAGCAGCAACGAAAGATCAAAAACCAAAACCAAGAAACTGTCCATACATAAAATGACATCAAAATAAAGAAAGAGGTTTTAATTATTATAGTCTTTGGAATCAGTAAGACTTTCCTAGATGCATCATTTCAGACAGAAATGCCACTCACACAATGACAACAGCCCTTCACATACCAAAGGGAAAAGAAGGTAAGAGGATGGAAGGGGAAAAGCATTTAACTGACCTATTTTGTAATAGCCATGAACCAGAACAATGCCAAGGTTGGTAGGCTTTAGTCTCCGACCACTCTCCACTGTGACATAGTTTCGCTGGCAAATGTTGTTAATGTGGACTGGAATACTTGCATCCGTTCCTGACACACAAAGGAAAACAATATATTCATCCTGAACAAAAAGTTTTCATCAAATTACTAATTTCTGACTTCTCTGGTTTTATGTCAAATTACAGTGCTCTTGAGACAGCCTATAATTCAGATTACCTTTTCACTACTACCCAATTTGCAGTCGATAATTTCTCTAATAACTCTCATGTTCCTTTGAAGTTCTGAGGAGTCTGAAGCCTATGTTTCAACCTTAACCCTTTCATCTTTTCCAGGGAATTGCTATTGGGAAGACACCTATTCTCACAATCATTTATTCTGGAAAAATATAGTGGAGTTAAGATACTATGTTTTGACCAGACACATTTATGAAAATGCATCAAAGGAAACAAATCAGATTAAAAAAGAAAAGTAGTATCATGGTAAATTGTCTAATAAGATACATAAAAGCTACTGGAGCCAACAAAGCTGAAGCAAGCTCTACAGAAAATCATTCTGAAGAATGAAGAGGTGCATTCCTTCACACATCATCAGCTCCTTCTGACAGAGAAATGACAAGGATAAGGATAAGAAAGGGAAAGGACTGTAGGGGAAAAGACAATCAACCACTTTGTGGTTTGAAGGGAAAACCAGAACATTACTGTACCCATTCAAATTAATACTGAAAGGTCATTACTGACAGTTCAGAGGAATGATTCAGACTCTTTGCACTTTTGGTGGATGTATTACAGGATAATGCAAGTTAAGCAAGTTCCTACCAATGCCATGCTTTTCCATCAGAGTGATAAGTTCTGCTTCTGTCAGGTAATCAGGAGGACTGGTTTGCTTTTCCAGCAATTTTATTTCACCAATTGGAAAAAGATCTCCTTTCTCACAGTGGGGAAGGCTCTCTTCTAATGGGATGCTGTGCCATGGCATAATTTCTGTGAACCCTGGAGGTAAACAAACAAAAATTATGAGAGCTTATCTTCACAACTTTCAAAAGGCCAATGTATATGTTCCTAATTTAAACATGAGCCACATTATACGTATCGAAGCTAAGGGGCTGTCTGCCATACTATGCAGAAAGTATCTGAGACTGGGAAGACTGAGGAAATACAGTATCACAAGACAGTTTGCTTCCCTTGAATGAAAGCACAATGCCAGAGGCGATGGGAAGAGTTTCTGAAAAAAGAAATGCAAATCTTAAGTCATATTAATGTAATAAGGACTATCAGGCCCACTTACCATAAAAAGCTCAGTGGTGCTGCTGCATTCTTTTTACAGAGGCCCAAGAAAAAAAATCTGCTTTTGTGTACTTTAATGCTCAAAAGGCATTTGCTGTCTATAAAAAGACTGGTCTTCACACTAGCAAACATGGCACTAAAATTTAAGACTACTACATGAAAAATAACAACTTTCTATTGTAACTGAAGTATGGAAATAAAGACAAAGATTTGGTTTTGGTCTTGATAACTCAAAAAATGTCTTCAAAATTGTATCGGTCCCCAGAACTTAATTTTTATATCTATTCAATGTACTAATGGGGAAAAAAGTAATCTGTAGCTAAATAGTTACTCCCTGGTTAGTCTTACCTGGTGAAGTTACCACTTTTCCGATACATGTAAAACGTTCAGGGCCAATACTGAAAGAAATGGTGGTTTGTAGGTACTTGCAATCAGCACTGACAGTGGCAATGAAATGCCTGGTTATATACTCATACAGCCGCCATCCGTCTCCACCTGAGGATAGACAACATCTTACCCACGAAACCCAAGTCCCGCAGCAATACGTAAAATCTGCACTAAAAGGTACCAGATTTCCACAGGTATGACAGGAAAAACTGGTACCTAAAAGAAAATAATGTTCAAAAATCCATCCAGTTTCCCCTTTAAAATTTTCTGACTATAGAACCATTATGTCATACAGACATAAGCTGTGTGCAGATGCTCTTGGAGAAGGACTGCCAATTTAGCCAGCTTATCTCCCAGTTCTGCAATGTTTCTGAATGAGAGAACAAAGTAGAAAACTTTTTTTTCTTTAAAAAAAAACCCAAAACCAAAACAATAACAAACACAAAACCACAAAAAAACCACATGAACAAAAATAAAATGCTCTACTGCTTAGCGCCACTGTTATGAACAGAAACTAAGCTTCTAAATCTTAGTCCTGTGCTTTGCATGTTTGACCTTGCTGTATGTGTGCGTGTGTGTGTATATATATATATAAAAAAAAAATCTTACATGGCCATTAAGTTTCCTATACAATTTTTCAAATTTTTTAAGCATTTATTTTTCTATCAGAGATTATTTCACTGATCCATGAAAATCAAAAGTTACCTGTTTTCTGCTACACTATTATTCCTAATAAACAATGCAATACATTCACTACACTTTCCTATAACCTTACAATCAATCCCCTTGTGAAAGATCACAGCATACAGAAAATAAAATGTTACATTTTCATATAAAACCCACAAACCATACAGACTAAAATGCAGTTTGACTTCCGAGCACAAACATACAATAAAATTTCAATACTTGGAAGCTACTATTCCAGGGCAAATTTCTCTCAGAGAAAATATGCATTACCTAATTCTGCTTCTGTTGCAGCTCTCATTGGAGTGATGGGGGGATGGTCTCCTGCATCATGGCCTTTCCGTGGACGATTAATGCCTTCTGACAGCAATGCTTTTACCTGGGTGAAGGATGAGAGAGAAAACAGCCTGGTTGAAATGGGTAACAGGTCTCTCTTAGCAGGTTAAGAAACTTCTCAGATCAAACCCGTAACCATATAAAATCCATAAATAAAAGTAATTACAGATATTTATTGTTTCTAAAAGATCTATAAGCTAGGTCTTTACATACCAAGTAAGATATGTTCTAAAACACAGGCTAGAGAATGATCTGTTAAACAGAACAGGTTTTGTTTCGTGTACTCACAGTTTCTGCCCAATAAGGATTATTGGCTTGTTGTCTCAAACATCCTTTCAAGTCAAAATTTTCTGGATAATGGGTAGTTTCTGTTCGAGGGTAGCTAATATAACCTTGAGTATAAAGACGCTCTGCTATTTGCATGGCATGTTGTGGACCCATTCCTAAGATGGGATAGGAGAAAACAAAAATCATCTACACCTCACTGTTATTATGATTTTTTTGCCACATCTGAAAGTGTATCTTATCAAGGCTTTTAAATAAATCATGGTTTGTCCTTCCCATAAGACTTCTGTCACCTTGATCTTACCCAACATTTCTCTTTTGACAAGCTTTCTAAACTTGATCCTTCCCCAAAATGATGTATTATAGGGAGAGGAGGCCATCAAACTATATTTGATGTGTCCTTGATTATTTCATCTGAGAATCCAAAATATTTTGCTTTAAAACAGTGTGAAAATCTGAACTTTTACACATACCTAAAGCAGCACTGGCCACTCGTAGCATTTCTACCGTGTTCAGAGCCAGTGGTCTCTGCTTCACCTTCTCTTTTTTACTCACAGATTCTACCTAGAAAATAACATTTTTCCAGTAAAAGTTTTGAAGTTTGGTAACTGATCAACGTATCATTTCCATCATGCCCATAAACACGTGGCATACCTAACATTAGCTATTGTTGTCATACCCGTTTTGTTTTCTTAAAACAGGAGCCACCAATATACTTTTACTTCAGGAAATCTGACTGGAGATTATTTTACCAAATTCTGAAGTTACAGTCCTAAGGTCCCTTTGTGCTATCGACTAGATCAGGCCAGTAACTGGGGACGCATCAAGGTGGCTGTATCTTCTCATTTACCTCAGCAGTTTTGGTGTTACACAGACTTAGTGCTTATTCCAAGTAACAGTCCTAGCTGTAAGGATCCAGATTTTTAAAAGGTTCATGCAGTCTTTGAACCTTGATGGCTACAAGCACTTAAATCCAAACAAGTATTGAATACAGCAGAATTAGAAGTTAATTGGCTATAAAGACTGTACCATACACATGATTAAAAATTTAACTGCAGGAATATTGCTATATAAGTAATTAAATTCTGATTTATACAATGTCACATGGGAAATAAGATGTCTGCTTGGAGAGATCTGAACAGTATTTCTTCGCAGGTTTGGTAATGAAGACTTCCTATCGTGAGTGATGATCGTTTCCATAGTCAATATTAAGAAGGGGCTTCTGCTGAGATGACCACACTAGCATAATATGAACTACAATGAAAAAACCTCTGGCCTTTCATACTCATTTACACAAAGTCGAATGGAGTGAAAAACAAGATATAGGTATTCTACAACCTTCTTTAATAAAAAACAATATGCAGCCAATGAAATATTAAATGGTATTTCCTTTCTATGAAATATGGCTCTACTGACAGTAAATATTCCTACCTTTGCTTCTTTTGCCATCTTTGTTATATTCAGGAACATTTGAGCAATCTCACGATCAAACACCCTCACTCTATCCCAATCCAAAGTGAGAGAACTTTCTTTTTCAGGGTTCACCTAATGGACGAAAGAAAAAAAACTTCCACCAATGCTATTACTAGAAGTGTGAAAATGCACATTTTCAACAATAATCCAGCAAGCAAATCCTAATAATACCTGCACTAGGACACAAGTGCTTCAAACATGCAGCCGTACTCTTTTTCACTGGGGCTTTTGGAAAGATAGAGTACTCTTGAATTCTGAAGTCAGGGGAATGACTGGAACTACTCCCACAGTTAACTGAAATACTATTTTTAGTTTTAGTGCTGGGAACAATAAAGGCTGAAATGGGCAGAAATTCAAAGTTTACCATTTTGATTTAGCAAAATTAATGATTTGTATTAAATTAACTAGGTCATGATTTAAGTCCCATGTACAAAAATAAATATGAAGCAATCAATGTGGGAGCACAAAACTCTCTGAAGAGGCACCAAATATTTCTAGCACGACACATGAGACGCATAAGAAAACAGATGACAATAGACACCACATTTATTATTTTTTTAATCTAAAAACAGCAACTTTTTACCATCCACTCCTTATTTGTTTAAAAAAAATCTTTGTGATCACTAGCAGTAAAACTACACTGGTTTGCTCTCAGAGCTTGGACAGCAGCAAGGCTATAAAACTGCCATAAGCTGCCAAAGTATTCAGAGGACTCGACTGCCAATTAACACAATGAGCATTTCATTTGCTTTAAAATTCCAATATTCAGCAATGCCAATGTTTGTTGGCAGCCTAATTAACTCCTGGATTCAAGTTAACAACAGAGTCAGTCCAAGGACCCCAGGGAACAAAAGCAAACCATTTTAAGTAGTCTTTTTGGCTGAGTCCAAGCTTAGATGATTAGCACTGAAGAATTCTTATAAGCAGCAGACAATAACCAGTTTAATACAAAACTGACACCCTGGAATCTGTTCTTGAGAGTGTGGTGACACACATGTGAACTGAATGAGAACACGAGTAAATTGTTAGCATTGTGAATTCTTGTCAGCAGCTACAAATTTATGAATGAACAAAATGAAAATCTAAGTGCATTTCTTTGGCAAAAATATGTGTTCCTCATATACAAACAAGTATTGTAAAACTTACTTTAGCTTGCAGCACCCAGTAAGTCTCAGGTTTAAATGACTGGATTTTGTCATGCCTTTCAACACAAAATCCAAGTGTTGGGGTCTGACACGGCCCAAAGGAGATGAGGGAGCTGTCTAAATTCCCATATTTCCCCTGAAAATATTTAGTCTGAAACCTAAGAGAGGGGGAAAAAAAAGCCAGTAACAAGTACATCAATATCCTCATTCCCATGAAAAGCAAAAGTTTTCATTAACTTATACACACAAATCTGAGTACTCTATTAAATCATCCAGGCATTAAGAAAAAAACATTCTGAGAAACATTCTCTCTTAAAGCAAATTACTTTGCCTCACAGAATCCTTTTTATTCCCAAAGAAATGTGTGAGAACACCATAAAATAAGAACATACCATACCCACTGATACCACTTTACCTAGCCCAGCTAAAGCCATAACACAATTTTTTATTTCTTTTTATTTGTCTGTGCATAACATTGTTCAGTTTGGTGACACGCAGAATTAGCCACTGGAGTTCCGAGGCATACTTTGTGGACAGAGCAGTATTCCTGAACCTTTCATAAAACTGTTTGTAATCTATGCTGTCACCTTGTAAATGCACAGCCAATTCTAAGATCCAGCTCCTGGCGGGCATCCACTGAAAGAGCTTCATTGCGATTGGGTTCTCCCAAGTGATTCATGGCATTGCAGATGTCTGTGTCAGTAATAGAACTGAATTTAGCTCTATAAATCGTCCTTTCAGTGCTACGAGGTTTGTTCATGACAGGAAGAACAGCATCAAGAACCTAATGAAGATCAGAAGCATATTTTAAGAGTAATTGAAAGCTAAGGGTTTAAGTCAGTTTTTCTCTCTAAAGAAAAAAAACCCCAGCGCCACAAAACATTTGCTGATACATAACTCCTCTCTTAATTCAGTAAGATGTCATGCCAATACACTAACTGATAAGCAAGAGCAGTATTTGTCTATCCACTCAGAAGTGTATTAAGAATCAGCAAAACTGAATGATTTATTTATTAAACAGCAACTGCTGGAACTGAAGCACTATTTTTAGCTAAGTGCAAAGAAATTCCCCAGTGCAGATGCAGCATCTTTTGATGAAAATGTTATCAGTTTCTTCTGGGTTTATTCTATGTATTGCCAGGGCCCAGTTATGATACAGTGGTATTTAAAGAACTTAGAATAATTACTCGATAAAATGTGTTGTTTTAAACAAAACCTGAAAAATACCCTTCATATAGACTTTGGGAATAGGACATTAAAAAAATTACCTTGGCACACCAAAGTTTCACTTCTATACCTTTTATGTACAGAGTCCACATTCCTGCCTAAGTGTACACTTAAAAGTGGCCTCTACACTCAAAAGAGTCTAACTGTTTAATGAACAAATGATAACAGAGATCAGGTTTTATAAGGATAGCAAAATAACCACTCCAGCTGTGAATACAGACCAATCCTCAAAGCACTGGGATGTTTGAATATTTAAGAGACCTTATTGTTCATCTCAGATAAGCAACAGCTATGGAATTGATTTATACTCTTTAACTGACATGTTAAGAGTTCAAAAGCACGTGAGTTTTCCCACCAAGGCCCTCCACGCTTCTACAACTTAATTCAACTTAATTTGAATTTTACTGTATATCCATAAAACAATATACTGACAGTATTGTATGTCACAGACAAATATCATGGTATTTTAAGTCTTAAAAATGGAAATCTTACTTCAAAACAGATGTTTTCTCCTTCCTTATCACAATCCAACCACAAGACAATGCAATCACAGCCTCTTCCCTCCACCTGTGAGAAAAATTAGCACAGTTCATCAACTCAGAGAAACACCTACCTCCTCACTAACTGCATATTTTCTGTTTCTATTTTAAGGAACTAGAGATAATTTATTTGTTGCAAAAACAATTGGAAGAATGTAACAGAAGTGACAAGAAGTCTGCAGGTACTTAAAGAGACACAGATCCTTCCCCTTTCTATGCCTTAATTTCCACATCATTGAAAAAACAAAACAACAAGCACTTTCCTACTTCATAAAGATATCACAAAGTCTAAATTTAATCTGACGGAAACCAGTTTTTACACCACACACATCTGCCTTTCACAAAGAATCATTTTGTAAAAGCAATGAAACTACTGCTTTGCTCTCAGAGGGGCATGTGTGAAGAACGAACAATAACCAGCACAGACTTACTGTAAAGAAGACATCTACAAGCTATGTCTTGCACTTGCTGTTAGAAGCAAAACATGCATCCAACGCTCCAATTTTGAGAAGCAGGATATCAACAGTCAGGAAACTCACCAGGCAATGACAAAAGTGAATTCAACAAGGCAAAAATTTCAGACAGTGTAAGAATTTGTTTGTTTATTTGGTTTTTTAAAAGCAAGGCCAATTCATAGCAAATTGCTACACTGCTCTTTCAAATTTATTAATAGTTCTTATTGCTTTCCAGAACCACAGGATAATTTCACTTATTTTTTTTTTGACAGGATAAAAATAGGTCTCATTGCTTCCTCCAGCAGGGGAAGAATAGAAACAATGAATCCTTGAAGGTGGACTATGCTCCAGATAACAGAGAATGCCAAGGAAAAAAAAGGCGTATGTCAAATAAATACGGTAAAAAAGAATACCTGTAAAAACTTCACCATGGTCAGTTTGGGATTAGCTTCTTTCTTTTCTGTGGGAGCTTTGCTAAAAAGTTCTGCTGGATCCACCTTATCCCAGCTGTTGTATTTTCCTGAAAAGCAGAAGTATATTAAGTAGCACTCTAAATACACATTAGAAAACACCCAATCAACCAACAGCAAACAACGTTACTTTGAAAAACACTTGGCTTTCAACACTTGTCTTGGAAACCTTTCTACCCTAAGACATCTTGCTTTAGTGTATATCGAGGGACTCCTCAGCATTATGTGAATTGCAGCTATTGTTCTGAAAGACAAGAAGGAAAAAAATACTACACACCTTCCAGAATTTTTAACATTAGCTATTAAAGCACCTTCTGTTTGTACAATTTATTGATCAGGTAAAGGGGAGTGAGCTCTTCTTCCTTGTTGTCACAGTGCACACATAATGTGCACACTGGAGTCTGTTTTACTGATCATTATTTATGCCTTAGCCCCGTCATGCCACAGAGCACCGTGTTACCTCCTCACATCAACACATTTGTTCATCTCCATTTTTCTGAAGTAACTGTTAGCAATACTGCTTAGCAATCACAGTAAACCACCTCTTCAAAGCATGGTGTAAATAACTCAAAATTTAGTCCTCATGAAACTTGTGAGGTCATTACTTTTAAAGGAAACACAGTAGTCACATGAGTAGTCCCACACATCAAAGGATTCCTTGTGCATAGAATCATAGAATCACCAGTTGGAAAAAACCTTCAAGATCATCAAGTCCAACCATGATCCTTACCATGTCTCTACTCTGCAGTAATATGCTACAACGCTTTAGAGAAAAATCCCTTTGAACTCCGCATTCCTTAATCACTCTCCATCCAAAGGACAAAAACACTTTTACAGGCTAGCAAGTTGAGCCTACTCTCCCCTCATCTTCCAGCCACATAATTCAGGCACAGAAAACATAAGTGGAACACATCCAAGGTTGCACAAGAGATGTGCCAGAGAACTAGAAACAGAAATCAGCAACTGCTGACCGTAAGTGGTCTGTCCATCCTCCCTCCCTCTTTAGTTCTCATTCTTTCTGAATTATTTCCACAATGAGCATTTCCCTATTAGACATCCTTCACAATTTTACAACCCATATCAGTAAGAACATTTTACAAACAAGTACCTATGAAATCCAAAGTCATGACATGACCACACACAGATGTCATCTTGAAATGGGCACTCTGTCCTATAAACGATCCAGTGTACTCATGCACAGAGCATGCACCATTCAGTCCCTTGCGAGAGGACATGTTTCCTGTAAAAATAAGATCATAAATATCAACAGGATAAAAAAAACTATTAAAATGAGTTATTTGGTGTGAAATGATAGCTCTTTTTTCTTAGATCTTAAAGCTAGGGTCTTCCTGATCACAAAATTCTACTGTTTGATCAAGTTTTTATTTCAGTTAATTATCACTTTACACCTTTTTTTAAGGCATATTTCATTTTCAATGTAAACTATCCATTATCTCCTCCATCCTTTCCCTCCCACCAGACTATCCCTATGAAAATACAGCTACTTTTCCAAACCAATACAGATATAATCAACTCATTCTGTTTTTCATGTGATTTATGAAATACTTATTATAGCTTCAAAATTCTCAGGACATCAAGTTGTAACCAGATTGGCACTTTCTAGGAACCACACAAACACACACTCCAGCTACTTAAAATAACAAACCCAGATTCCTTTATTCTTGAATGGAATAGGCATCAGGGTGTTTCCCTGATGGGAATCAGGGATTTCCCTGATGGGCATCAGGGTGACAGGGTGTTTCCCAACCTTGGCTTCACCTGCAGTACAATCTGGCACCCTTCACACCCTGTGTTTTGCCTCTGTGCAGCTAACACACCTCTCCTCAGTGGGGCTGTGTGCTGCGGGGCACAACACTGATCAGAGGGACTGAACCAATACACTTTGTTTCCTACCCCTGGAGAGGATCTTGGCGATGGACTGAGCCAGAGAAGGCTTCTCTGCAACCATGAGAACAGTCCTCATTTTCAGCTGAGGAGACACAAGGTGCCACAGGGCTCAACAGCGCGGTGTGGGCTCGCTGGGGGCCACGCCGGTCCTCAGCCTGGAGAGAGAGCACAAGGCAGGGTTACCACAAAACCACTTCCAGCAGAACAAGACCCCGAACCCCCCCGGCCGGTGACAGAGCCCGCAGCTGCCGGCCCCTCCGCCAGACCTCGGCCCAGCAGCACAGCGCGCCAGGGAGGCGGCCAGGAACCGCTTCGCCCCGAGGTTTAAATAACAGCCAGGGCCTGTGGCAGAGAGGAGCCGAGAGGAGCCGCGCCCGGCCCGGCGCGCTGAGGGAAAGCGAAGAGCGGCCCCGGCGCCCAGCGCCGCACCTCAGCAGGCGGCCATGGCCCCGCTTGCGCTGCCGGGTCACGGAGCCGGAAGGCGCGGGCGGGAGCGGTG
>VZRW01010584.1:552310-594043 GCA_013398125.1 Aegotheles bennettii
CAGGGACACCGGGACCACGCGGCGCCACCGCCTCCTGCGGAACTCCGCGCACGGGGCTCTGCCGCTGGAGCCACCGCGCCCCTTTCGCACTCGCTGCCCCGCATCAGTGCACAGCAAACCGAGACAGTGAAAGCTCCCTGAGAAAATCCCTGCTCACCGCTTGTCTCTGCTTCACCCAACAGCGGGAGCTGAGCACTGCTCCTGTGCACAGCCCCTGGTTCAGTTCCCCCAGCAGTCCCTGCCGCCGGCAGCATCGCCCTCAGCACAAGGAACCCCGGCCCAGGGGTGTTGGGAGCACCCAGGCAATGCCATGGAAATCAGTGATGTTTTAAATCACCCTGAATTCATATCACAAATTCTTGAAAAAATGCCCTTTTTTGCATGAAGGGAAAGGAGAGCTGGAGGGGAAGGCCTAGACAGAGGCTCACTCTTCCCTCACCCCACGTCCCCTGGTCCTGCCAAACTCGGCCCTTTCCCGGGTGGCTGAGGGGTGGCAGAGGCCCCTTGCCCTGGCTGGTGCTCCCCGGGGACCCTGGGCCCTGCTAACAAGGTTTTGTCAGCAGATCAGGGCAGCTTCCAACCTCTCCTGCAGCCTTCAGCTCCTCCACACCCCCTGAAATGTTCCTGCCAAGGGCAGTGCTGAAGAGGGCAGCCCCAAGCCGAAGAGGTTTATAAGCCCTTTGTGGAGGGGCTCAGCTCTCTATTTTCACCCCTGTGGTGCATCGATAGTTGCCAATGTTTATAGCACTTGTTCTCCAAAAGCTGCTCAGTACCATTCAAACCCAAAGAGAAGAGTTTGGGAAGCAGCCAGGATCTGGATGTGTATTAATGTCACACTGTCTGGAATTAAAAGGACCAATTAACCTTCAATTAGATTAGTAGACAATTAATAGATATGAGAGTCACCAGTGAAAGAAAAAAATCAAAACAAACCCAGGGCTTTTAATTCTTGGCAATACTGAAGTTAGAACTTGTTAAAACAAATGTGTTCTGCTGTTTCAATGCCTGGTTCCCTTTGACATCTGGGGAACATCTGGAACAAGCAGGATGCAAGTTAAAACCAAGTCCTCAGATATGTCAGATATATATTTTTCAATTTCCTCTAGTAAATGCCTCCTACAAAATCCAATCTTTCTTTTCTTTTTTGATTGTGCAACTTAACCTGCAAATTCAGACTTGTACTCACCTGTGAAAGCACAGCCGGGTCTCTCCGATACATGGAGCTGTGCTGGTGCAGACGTGTGTGTGACTGGGTCAGTGGGCCACACAAGGGTTCTCCCAGCCTGCAGGAACCCCTGCTTATGGGCACTCCATGTACAGCAGCCCTTCTTGGCCTAATCCACGGAGCGCACTGGGACGCCAGGTCACCACAGTTGCTTTGAAGCACTCACAACCAGGAGAGGGCAGTTTTGGAAAGCCCTTTGCAGTCTGGAAAGCCTCAGCCCGGTTTCTAATCCTCGCGTGTGCAGCTGCATCAGTCCCACCACTGCCGAAGGGACCAGGTCACCCAGCCGGGCTGGGCACAGGGGCCCTGCAGCCTCAGAACATGGGTTTGGCACAGCTCGGTGGCAGGGCTGGGGACCCGCAGTGTGTCCTGCCACCGGAGAGCACTGCCACCGCAGAGCTGCTGCCGGGAGCTTGCAGTAGTGCTTTGCAAGAACACGGGTTTTACCCAGTTTCCACCACTTTCTCCAGCAGGGCACTGGGCTGCGGCTCAGGAGGTTGTGAATTCACTTCCCTCCAAGTTGCATCGTATTTTCCCCAGGAATCAGCTCCTGCCTGGTGCGACAGCCTGGGAGAGCCCTGAAGAGCCCAGTTACCACCACAATCTCCTTCGCACAGGGCTTGTCACCTCTGTGTGTTACTGCTGTTTCAGGTTTGGTCACCCTTTCTTTAGAAGGGCTTCTCACCCTACTGGGGGGCTCCAAAAATCATCTTGCCTGACCCAACTGCCCCTGCGGCGAGCACCTGGGTCTAGGAGGCTCTTCATTCCCACCAGGAGAAACTCCAGGGAAAAAAGGCCATGTTTGCCAAGACACCAGTTAGCCACAATGCTGGGGCAGGCTTCATCCAGGACTGCTGACACCCTCTTCCTTTACTTTTTGCAGCTCTGGCTGGTGTTTTTTCACTTTTCTTCTGAAGAACTGAAGGCCATAAACACAGCTCTCTGGCTGTATGAATGGGGGCAGAATAATAAAAAAACAAAGCAAGGAGCCTCTCCAGTGGTTTCCTCAGAGAAAACCAAGTTGTGTTTCTAGGTTTAAATCATTAGCTGGATTTTGTTTTACACTGACTTGGTAAGCCCATCAAATAAGAGAGCTATAGCTCTGCATAAGTACTTTGCACACTGAGGACACTTTGTCCTCACTGGTCCTGCTGCCTGCAGAGTCCCAAGTTTTTCAACACCATTTATCCCCCAGGTTAGTCCAGTGGTTATTTGAGTAGCCAGAGCTCTCACCCTGAGATGTTCATGTCTTGCTTCTCCAGCAGAAGAGCTTGTGTAGTAGCTAGAGCCTTGGACCTCCTCATTCTGCCACTGACTCTCTGAACCCCTTTGGTAAGTAACACCTTGGTGCCTCCTTTCACCTCCAGAACTCGAATAGCAACTTCTCTCTATGGGGATGTTTTACAGATCTGTATGAGTAAAGCTCATTTTAAGAGAAAGGTAGAAAAAGCTACAGAAATATAAACTATTGTAGGGAGCATGATCATTCCTGTTTGCTTCCCTGGACTCATTCTTGACCTTAGAATAACTTTTTCCTGTTTGTTTCCAAACACACTTGAAAAGATTGCCATGAAATTAATAAGTATTGACAGGAGGGTCAGGCAGGCAGAAACACATCTGGAAGGATGCCACAGACATTAGAAATGATGAAAATGCAGGTCAAATTATTAAAATAGTTTTTCTTCTTTTCTTTTTTTCTTTTTAAAAACTAAATAAGAACTATGAAGCCACAAAAATGTGCCTGAAATCTTGACTACAAATCTGGGCTCCAGATACTTCAGTGCTGGGAAGAAGGAGATGGAGCCCACCACATACAGAGCATCAACAGCACTTGATGCGTTTTGTGCTGGAGCAAGAGTTATGCTTGTGCCCCTTACAATAAATTTTTAAAAATAATATTTGAATAATTGAAGGGAGATAAGAGGTTGAATACTGATTAAACAGGATATTATTAGTTGCTGGGACGCACACACAACATATCATTGGATCTCAACTCTATTTTCCCCTTAAGCAGTAGCCTTTTGTTCAAAGGAAAATGCAAAAGTTCACAGATAACCAAAACTCTATGTTTGAAAACATCTAGGCTTCAGCCCCATACATATCCAACATACATCTGCCAATTAGTACAGTATTGCTTAGAAACAAAGTCTCACCTACTAAAATGAAGGTGGGAAAATATCAGAATAACTCTTTGGAGTTGAAGTGCCCATTTATGCATCATTTCTTCTCACTCTGAGGCCACCTTAAATTGAAGAAGGAATGTGGAAAGGATCTGTGTGAATGGGAGTGGATCCACAGGGATGGAATGAGAGTAACCAAACACATACATTTTGTTCAGATTTGGTCTTGCAAATCCCAAGGCTAAGTGATAGTGACCATTTGAAACCCATCCCCTCACGAGTATTTACAGAATCACAGAATCACAGAATCTAAGGGGATGGAAGGGACCTCGAAAGATCATCTAGTCCACCCCCCCTGCCAGAGCAGGGTCATCTAGAGTACATCACACAGGAACGCATCCAGGCGGGTTTTGAATATCTCCAGTGAAGGAGACTCCACAACCTCTCTGGGCAGCCTGTTCCAGTGCTCTGGCACTCTCACAGTGAAAAAGTTCTTCCTGATATTTACATGGAACCTCCTATGCTCCAGTTTAAAACCATTGCCCCTTGTCCTATCATTAGTCATTACTGACAAAAGCCTGGCTCCATCATCCTGACACTCACCCTTTACATATTTGTAAACATGGATGAGGTCACCCCTCAGCCTCCTTTTCTCCAAGCTAAAGAGACCCAGCTCCCTCAGCCTTTCCTCATAAGGGAGATGTTCCACTCCCTTAATTTAGTTGTACTGCAGACCTATGAACATGGCAGGAGAAGGCACAGACCTCAGCTGCTTTCCTGGGGTTGCTTGCAAGTTGACAGCAATTTAACTGTGGCCACACAAGGTCCCAGCCTCCAAGCAAGTAGCTGAGATCTAAGCAGTGCAGCCCACGTGGGAGCCTATCTGAGTAGAAAGATCTGTGTAAGTGGCAATCTCCTCACTTTGGTGTAGGCATGCCCTGAGATCATCTGCCATCAGCAGACTCAGCATGCTTCCCCATCTCTAGAAAGCTTATCCTCCCAGTAACACCATCTTCATGTCACATATCAGGGAAGCCTCAGGCACAGGGACCTTGATGTACAAGTTCCCCAAGAGCTGAGCTAGCTCCTCAACCCCTGTGCAGCGCTTCCCAGCTGTGGTTGAGCTTTACCTGAGAAAACCGGCTTTGTTCCACCCTGCACTGTGCCCAGCTTCTCATTTCCCAGCCCGAGGACCGGCTACTACTGCCCACCCTCCCTCACACTGCCTCAAGCAAGGGTGGCACTGAGACCAAGCTAATGGCTACCCACTGACCTAGAACACGTGCAGAGTTGCTCATGCCTGCTCCATGTCCTCCCACCTGTACATACACTATAGTCCCAACTGCAACACAGAGACACTCAGGTTGGCCTGTCAGAAACCCAGCCCTGGTCTGGCAGAACAGACTCACGTGTGCTCTGGCTGCGCCATGTTGACTCTATTTGCAGTTTAAAAGTTCTTGTTCACATGATACAAATCTGGATAACAAAGTAGCATGCCATAAATACCCCCAGTGCCAAAAATAATACCAGGATGTGGAGAAGTACATGATTTATAATTCATAACCATACAGGAAGGTTTAGACAGCCTTGTCGTGTTTACTGTATACCTAATTATTCATTACTTTGCTTTCTAAATATCTGAGTTGTGTAAATTAAGGGTGAGGTAAATCCTTAGCTGCCACTTTGCAGAAATCTCAGTTGTGTTTTGAACCAGGATTTCTATTTGGTTTGGAACTTGGAACTTCTGCTGTGAATTGGGTTGAATTCTCGGTACTGAAAGAGCGCCGTCAGCTGAGCCCATGTGGAGCCAGCCAAAAGCTCATCTTCACCTGAATTTCATGTCTTGCTCTACCTAGAGTGGAGCAAAATTCAGGAATTTAAAAACTTAATCAGATTTTTGTGTTTTATCCTTGTTGCAACCATGTTTTCTTATGGCCTTTCTCTATCACACATCTCTGAATTTAAAATGATGCAAACAATCGGAGCTACACTGCTCTTTCTTTGGGAAGGACCACCCATCTCCCATCAAGCCTAGGACCTTGCTGAGGCTGAAGCAGTTGTGCAAAAAACTGCAGAACCAGCTTTGAAAAAAATCTAAGACACCTCATTACCAGAAACCTCTCAGAACACAGTTCATAACTGCATTGTTTTTAAGATTATACCTACATGAGAGGCTCATATAGCCTCTTCCTTCTCCTGGCTGTCTCTGCCACCTAGCCTAACCCCAAAACTTTGCGAGTTGTGGGGCTGCTATTTCACTGGTTGTGACCCTGGCCTTTGAGCCGTGAGTCAATTTTGTGTTATACATTTTGATCCAGCACCCACGCTTGTGCTGAAGTCCAAATTTGCCTTGCATCGCTACTGTTTGGAAGTTGCTTTGCGTCTGGACCCAGGCCATAGCTCCCTCACCACCAGCTCCAGACACACACAGAGTCCAGGGCAGAGAGCCTCTCTTCTCAACTGCTTATTATAAAACCTTATACCTCTTTCCTACAGGATACCAGCACTTCCCTCACTCTTTACAGTTAGAAGTAAAACCAAAACCAAATGGGTAGGAAAGTGGTAGAGAGGAAGGAGTCTGACATTTAGTGTTAGTGACTGACTCTCCTGTTTTGCAGCTCTGGCAGCCCATTGTAGTCTACATTGGTACAAACTGGCTTCAAAATTCTACCAGATGCAGCCTCGAGAGCTCTGCATCCTATTCCTGAAACACTAACTGTGATATACACTGAGTAGCACTACAAAGCTCATGTTAGTGCCTGCTCAGCCTCTCCATCCACCCTGGACTCTCTGCATGCTCTTACTGGTCTCAAGGCAGCTGCATTGTTCCTGTATCTTTTCTGCCTGCTTCAAACACTTCTGAACTGCAGCATAGCAAAGCACCCAAATGGGAAAGATCTCTGTAGTGTAAACTGTTAAGGGTTTGATTAACAGAATTGCTGCACTGTGGCTTTCAGTTGCAGCAGTGTTGGCACCTTTGTGAAACACATCCTATCAAGACTATTTTACTACAAACAACGAAAAACTCTTTGCTTGGGTTTTCTTCTACAGCTGTGACTACCTAACTCCACCTGGATATTAGAGGCTGTACAACCTCCATTCAGACTACCTTCAATGAGTTTGTTAGCCCAGAAATAACATCAATCAGCAATTGTTTTTGAGGTAGGGAAGTAACTTGACAGATTCTTTCAAAGGAGAATTAGGTTCCTAATTATCTGTGACCTTGCGTGTTTCAGAATCATTACAGCCATTACAGGACATCACTTGTCTTTACTTTGACTCTTCCTGCTTCCTTTGCGTTCTCCGACATTTTTCCTATTGATTTTCAAAGAAACCGATGGGGTCACGCTGTGGCCCTCAGTGGAGATGAATCCTCAGTACCTCCAGCAGCTCATAATCAGAGCGTGGAATGAAAAGCCATATATTGCAGGACCAGTTAAACTCTGAGCCCTGTGCTACTGCCTGGGAGATTGAGGCAGAAGCAATGTCCATACTGCATTGGAGTGGACTTGCCAGTTAGGGCAATTGCCTGAAAAATGGGCTACCACCCCGGGGAGCTGCTGGGATAATTCAGCCTTACTGGTTGTCCTGCAGTTAAACCAGTGCCCCGCAAAAGCAATGGTCAGGCACACAGCCCATATTTTCACAGACTTCCCAGTTGCTTGCTACAGGGACTTGGCAAGGGTATGGCCATAGCTCTTGCAACAAAACCTTAACCAAGTGGA
Organism: Aegotheles bennettii; assembly: GCA_013398125.1. Taxonomy (NCBI): domain Eukaryota; kingdom Metazoa; phylum Chordata; class Aves; order Caprimulgiformes; family Aegothelidae; genus Aegotheles; species Aegotheles bennettii. The sequence continues at coordinate 559,381 of VZRW01010584.1, forward strand.
GAGCTTTGCACGGTGACAGGGTGGTGCGACTGGTCCTGCCTGAGTATTTTGAAACTGCAGTTGTGTTTGCAACTTGATAGCTCTAAAGGTATTTTAATGCACAGCCTGCTGCCATCATTTTGTCACCTGAAGTTGAGAGGATAGAGGCTGGATAAGTCAGTGGCAACGTGGTATTTTAGACATATATTAACTATGAGCTCAAGCTGAAATGAAAGAACAACCAGCTGTTGAGAACATTTCCATGGGAGGTGCCCGAGGTAATTTTTCCACAGTTTTCAGAATAACAACATCTCTGCAGAATTGTCTGGAAAATACTGCATCCAAGACACTTACCCTCTTTCCATTTTTGAGCCTCCATGGGTGGAGTGATGGAAGGGGTTAACTGGGCGAGAGGAGCATGAATTCTGGAGACATTTCCAGATACCTGGGGTACCTTCGGCTCCACAATGTTGACCTCTGACTCTTGAAGTTTATCAGCACGTTCACTAATCAGGGGTGTTTAATGGAACAGCCACAGGGATTCCTGGCATTCTTGAAACATTATGACCCTGTCAGTTGCATGAAGACTAAAAGTCTCTCGCTTTTGAACTCACTAGAGTTTGCACTGTCTTAGAAGCCTTTGATAAATACTTGCTGGATTTCTTACCTAGCTGCTCTAACCTGCCCAAGGTCATAATTCCAGAAAAAAGGTTTTATCTTGTGGGCATCCATCACTTCAATTGATCAAATCAATGTTTTCTCAAATTGTGGAGTGGACAAAAGCATTGTGTGCCATGTTTATGGAAGTCAGCAGGTAAAAGATTTATTTTCATGTTACATGCGAGGTTTTTTTGTGTTCACAAAAGACCAGTAAAAAACAAATGTCAAACATGTTTTTCCACAGAAACCCCTAACATTACTTAAATACATCTCACACAAGTACTGAAAGGTTTTCTCAAGAGAGTCCACATGGCTGTTCTTCCTTCACAGTTCACGCTAGAGACTTTAAGCACAAAGATCTGGATTCAGTTACAATCGAAGATCCAAGCCTGTCCAGAGGAATATTTGATCCAAACCTTGTCCAGAATTTAAATGGACCTAAATTCAAATGGGTTGCATTCCCTGTGAGTGAGATGACCAATTTCTTTTAAAAATTAAACTAGAATTTAATAGTTCCTTTGAACACTTAAAAGAATTACTCCAAGTCCAGGATATAAACATAGGACATCTATGTCCAAGTAAAATAGCTTGATTTTTGAGCAAGAAATATTTTTGTTGAATTTCTTGTGAATAAGCTCCACACAGCAAGCCTTGCTGGCACAGATAAAACTGGATAACTCATCCCTGTAAAAAGCTTTGCAATCAGGGTACTGGCAACAGGCAAAGGAAAGAGGCTGGAAATATCAAGAGTTAACAGGTGACTTGATATGGATAGCTGTCTCTGCTACAAGGCTTTTAAAAGCAAACAGTTCACATAATTTATGAATGGTTTCATAGGAAGGCTCACATTCATCCCAAGAGGCCATGCCTCAGCATAGCAGACCTCCCAGGAGACTTTTCAGGTGACTCCTCCTTTGTCAACTTCATTTTATTACTCTTCATTCTAATTCTTCTGCTATTTCTCATGATATCTCTTGGTATTTTTAAACCCATCACCTACTGGCAGATTGTCATTAGATTGCATTGTTCAGCCAAGCCACACACCCTTATTTCAAGATGGACAACGGCAAGAGCCTGACCCTTCACAAGGCAGGGGAAGAGCATATAAAAAGAACTGAGGAGGTCAGATTCTGCACGCTGTGGGAGCTGAGCTGCTGCTGCAAGGCTGAGCATTGAATAAAAGCATCTCACTTGCAGGCTAACACAATGCTCACCCGTTGCTCCACATGCACCATCCTCCACCTCTTGGCTTTTACCTGATGTTGTGAGGAGTTGAGGAATGGGGACATGCAGTGAGCAAGATTGTTTCCCCTTCACTCGACCTCACCAGCACCCAAGCAGACACAGCTCACACGTGGTGCAGCACAGCTATCCTGTGTTTCCTGCTGAGCCTCCTTATGTGGGCTCAAAACCTAGGAGGAATTCCGTAGCAATCTTTGGGATGTCTTGCTCTCCTCATTACCTCCCCTGACCTTGCAAATGGGGGGCCAGGATCAGAGTGATCTTTGTATCTAGGTCAGATCCTAATCTTTTTTTCCTTTACTACAGGATCACTCCCTCCTATTTCCTCTCAGCTCTTTTTCAGGTTTGCCTGTCAGCTGCTGGTTGAGCACTTGTCTGTCATTCTCTCCTTCTGCCCCCTTCAGCCCACGGCAGAATCATTTGTACTGGACAGGATGGCACTTTTCTTCATTTTCTGTCTCACACTTTTCTTTTTCACCCCATTCATCATATCCCCACATCTGACTGATGTAATACAATACATACTTAAAATCATGAACCATGAACCAAAATCATGAACACAGAACCATGCAAAACAGACTTTTTGCTGGGTTTTTTTTAACACTAATAACAGAGCAGAACCCAGTTTGGGAGCCTCTGAGGTAGAACTCACTTTACCAGGGAGATTCACTTACCTGTCTCCAGGCTCACTTTCCTCTGGTCAATGAGGCCATGGAGCAGATGCAACCACTCTACCTGCAGTCCAGCAACCATTTCACCCATCATACAAGGCCATAGAAGGGGACTGGGCACGTTGCCTAGCTGTGCCCTTGGCTCAGAGACCAAGGGACCTGTTAAATTCCACTCCATACAGTTCTGACATTGGGCATCTCTGCTGTCTGACCCCTCATCCTGCTCTGAACTGCATTCCATGAACACAACATTCACAGGTGCCCTTTCAAGGTGACTTGATCCTGTGGGGGTCTACAGCCACGCTAGGACTGCCCCACACCCTACATGCAAAGCTCTGGGCAAACCTCCTCCTTGCAGCCCTGATTTTTCCCTGGGCAAATGGCAGTCTGATGCAGAGGCCATTGTCAATAAAACCCTGGCACACACCATACAGAGCTTTGAGCAGAGCAAAATAAAACCACAGGTTTCATGAGCATCAAAATAAAACCCCCACAAGTTACCACACTACAGGAAATTGCAGAGCAATGGCAGCCACAAGAGGAAAGCAGGAGAGCACCACACAGGCCTCGAAAGGCTGCAGCGGCCAGGCAGGGACACGGCTCCTCCTGACCCCTCTCTCCTTGCAGAGGGAGGAAATCTCACCTCCTCCACTCAGCCAGGGGCCAGCCTGCAGTTATCACCCATTCTGGTTGACAACAAATACATTAATTTATCCAACTAGCTAGAAGTTAAGCTTTTGAAAGAAGTATCAAATAAATCATGAAAACCTCACGTACAAGAGCAGGCAGCATGGCGTGACACCTCGGCACAGGCCAGCTGTGACCTGCCTGAACCCACCCAGGCTCTGGCACTTGAGAAATGCCAGAGAGAAAAGGTTTAGAGATGACTGCTAACTTGTACAAGAACTGCTGCTATCATCATCCTCTTCTATCTACCCCTCTCAGCCATGAAGGGGCTGGAAGGACAATCCCAACTGCTTTTCTTCTTCCCTTGTGCTGGTGGACTCTGACCCACATGCAGCAGAGCCAGGCTCTGGGCACACATCCGATTCCAGCTGCCAGCGTTTCAGCTGAGAGGTAGCTCTCCTGGTTTGCCCTCATTTCTCATCTCCACAGCCTCCTCCTGCCTTTCAGAGATCATTGCTATTTGAGAGCTGAGCATCTTGTGTGGCATTCCAGAGGAGATGAGTTAGTTTAAAGCAGCAGAGCTTTGCCGAGCTGACCTGGCTCTTCTAATTCAGGCTACGCCATGAAGGGAGCAAGCAGCTCCAGCAGGGGGAAGGACAGCAAGTAGATCAGAGCTGTGGAAGGTGGAAGAGGAACCAGAGGGGGGATTAATCTAAAGACACAACAGCTCACAGAGCCCTGGCTGCCAGATTCAGACTCTTCAATCAACAGAGGCAAGTAGGTCCCATATTTTGACCACATACTGATTTGCTGTTGCAGTTTCTTGGGTGTATGCACACAGGGACGTGGCAGTGTCGAGCAGCAGGCAGGCTAGATGGCCAGCTTGGACCTCAGCCCATCACTCAAGAAATGCATGGCAGAGCAGGAAACCTGCAGGGTAGCCAGGTCCTGGCTGGCATCTACCCCTCCTCACCCCCCCATCTCATCCCTCTTTCAACTCACCCTCTGAGAGTGAGTTCTGCTCTCCTGGCAGAGGCTGTGCATTGACTGCTCGCTAATGCTGGGAAAGCACCGAGTTTTATTCCTTCACATTTGTTCTTTCCTCCTCTGTTCATTTTAGAGAAGGGGCAGGGAGGCAAACTCTAGAAGGTGTTTGAAACCTGCCAGTCCCTTGGAGGCTGAAACATTTTCCACTCACATGAGTGTTACTGGTTTAAGACTATAGGGCAAATTACTCATTTATGGCAGAGCCAGTGAAACACTAATGTGTCTGTACCCCTGCTAAGGCCACAGGATACTTTGGCTACTGGTGCAAGTTTAATCGTCCAAGCTTAAGTGAACAATTTAGCTGAAGTGAACAGTTGGTTTCATGCTTCACTTACTGAAGCAGCTCTGAGCTGCAAGGCTCCCCCCCTTTGCTGCCGTTTGCTGTGCACTAGATGTGGCTTGCTCTCCACATGTGCCACTTGTGTCTGCTGCTCTGATTCTTGTGTGCACTGCTAAATTGGAGCAGTGAGAGAGACTTTAAGGTAGACAAAGTGATAGCTAGGAACTTCAGTCACTGCCCCAACAGTTGGCACTCACAGAAAGTGCCACGATCTCTGTGGGTTCCCAGCAGAGAGGATGCTCAGCCAGAGGATGACTGGTTGGGTCCAACTGTGCACTTGAAGGCAGAGGCTGCTTCCACAGCTCCTCTGCTCCAGCACCTGCAGAGTTCTCCCTGGTTTAGTCCTTGGATGAGAAGTTATTTTTGGCTGTGTTTTGCTATATTAAATATTAGCTCTAGGCTTTCCCCTACGTACTGTGTAATCCTGTTCTGTGTGGGTTTTATATATTGTTCTTTTGACATTATCACTATTGCATATTAATAAATTAAACTTTCAATTCATGTTACTCTCTTGAGTCAATGTATATTGCTAGGGGGTGAAAAGGAGGGATTAAGCTGGTTTAAGGTGTTCTGCTCTTGTATCATGTTATAGCAGACATGCAAGAAGGATCAGGGAGTTTTCTTGGCTCTGAATTGTTATATTAATAGCAGAAGTGTGGGGTCATAATTTTTATTACACTCTTTTAATAAGCTATTGATGCAGACACATTTTACACCTATGGGGAAATATAATTGTGCTGGAACTGTAACATTGGATGCTCTTAGCAGAATATCACAGGGTATTATGAGGAGAACAAGTCTTCATGTTACGTTGAATGAAGTTTTAGCAAGCCTAGGGAGGGAGTGAAGGTTCAAGGTAGAGAAAGAGGAGTTAAACCAACCTGCGTGTCTCTGAATTTGGGCTTTGAGTTACTAATTAGCATAGCAACTGGGGAGCTGGTGGCATAGACTGAACTCCTCAATAGAAGCATACACAGGTGCATGATGTGATGCTGCATATAGTCAACAAGCTCCAGTAATACTAATGTACTGGAGAAAAACCTCCTGGTACGGTACAGCTTATTCTGGGGCATCGAGAGATGTGACAGGCACTACAGACAAGCTCTTTACAAACACTATAGGAATTCAGTTCCTTGCTCTGGAAGTCTCACCAAGAACAGAAAACTATTGCCTTAACTCTTATTTTGTGGTTTAGCACTTGGCACCACACAAGAGCTGAGATGCAGACCAGTTCTTACAGAGAACTTTGCATTTGTGTCCCAAACGGTGACTCCAGGGTTACGATTGAAGCCCTGTCAAATGTATCTTAATTTGTTAACAGTTTTGCTCCATTAGGCTGACTCTGCTAAAAGGCTATAAAAAGTAATAGTCCATTTGTGAGTTTACTGCTATTAGCTACAAGTGTTAATTCATGCACAAAAAAAACTATATAGCTACATACATTCAGCCAGTAACGAAGCAGAGATTACAGGGTGGGTGAGGAAATTATTCCCACTGTAGATTTGGTGCATATTCATCTGTAAACAGCTACCCCTCCCGCCTCAAGAAAAAAGTGATAACTTCTTGGTTTTAATCACACTCTGTCAGTTCTAATTGCTTCACAAACGACATCACGGGGTGGGTAATTGGGCCCTTCAGCTTCTCCATCATAACAGCACGACTACTCGGGAGAGGAAAACAAATCCTCACCCATTCCAAAAACTAAAAAATAAGAAAGTGATAGAAAGGAACCTTTTAATTTCTGTGCAGGTCCTGACCTACTTGTGCAAGGTAACACTTACATGTTAATGCTTAATTAACCAAGTAAGAACAGGGATCTCCCCAATGAGCTACTTGCCAAGGGATGCATAGACAGAAGGATTGCATTTGGAACAGTACAGACTCAAGCCTGCCATCTGCTTTCATACCCGTGCAAAGGAAGACGAGCTCATTGCTGCCTTTCATTGCCCTGTTTGTCAGTGCTCTTCTTTCCCCAGGATGTAGAGGGAGGAAAATTAGAGGTTCTGGACTTTTCTGCAGATGTGCCCATTGCCTCTCCAAGCACCAACACAGCAGTTACCACTCTCCTGCCCCAGCACTGCCCGCCAGCACTGGGCAGAGCCTAGACAACAGCCACCAAAGTGCCTTTGCAGCAGATCTGCAGCAGCATCAGGTCTTTTAGTGATAGCCCCAGGCAGGCTGACATCACCAAGCACTACTTCTCTCAAGTAAGCCCCAAGTTGAGTCCTAAATATTAGAAATAATTTTTTTTCCCTGCAAGAACAAAACCAAAATCCACCAAGGGGACCAATTAAACTCAATGTTCTCTAGTCTTGTGGGGCAAAAAAATGGAGTTTTCCAAGATGGTTTGTAATCATATGCCTTTTCAGGAGACCACACAATGAGGAAAGCCTGACAGCTCAGCATCTCATTACTGAAGCAAAACGTCCCAATCCAGCAAAGTGCATGCCTTGTGTGTGTACAACTGCACTTGTACACATAAGCCACACCTCTTAAGAAGCATTTTCTGGCTTTCTGGGTACAACTACATCAGTACTGTAACACTAATAAAGTTTTGGCTGGCTTTAAATAGGAAAAATAAATGTGGCTGTGAAGATAAGATGAATAGGAAAAGGAAAGAATTTATCATAGTTAAAGGAAGACTCAAGTGAGACCACATGGAATGAGACAACAGGGAAGCTGAGCAAAGAAAAACATTAGAAAAATGTGGGTTATATTTGGTGGAACAAAATCTTGAAAGTTTGAGGATGTTTGCAAAGCAGTTCTAGCTCCTGGGCAATACCAAGTAGTAAAAATCTGCCAGAATTTGTTATCCTGGATTAAAAAAAAAAAAAGTAACAATATTTCTAATTATTTTTAAAAAGTGACAGCTCCTTGTACAAAGGTCTCCAGAAGAAGAAAAAAACAGATGGGTGCCAAGAAAACAAAAATAAAGTAATATGCATACAAGAATCTCATGCTACACCACACAGAGCAGAGAAAGCCCAAGGGAGCTTAACATTACTTTGACTGTCCAGTGTACGGAAGCAGGAGACACTAAATCCTGTTTTAGCGTATATCTGGAGAAATGTTTATAAACCCTAGGGAGATTATTCTCACCACACCCTATGAGAATGGTGAAAACAGGACTATCTTTGTGACACAGCGGTCTGCAGTGGCAGGTAGACACCTATTTTCTGTGCTCTGGAGCCTATTTTATGGTCCTATGCACATCAGCATTATGGTACCTTCTCCCACGTCAAATCTGCCCTGACTGAAATTGTTCTGGGAATATTTCATTTAATGCTTAGTCTCAGAAAAGCAACATTTGCTTGGTCCAAAATTATTGTTCATTCTTATTTGAATGGGTTTTAAGAGGGTAACTTTTAATGATGTTTTCGTTGAATTCCATCTTGTTTGCATTATGTCACGCAAAAATACACTGCAGGGAGGTTCTTCATAAAGCCATTATGCTATTAGTGATAGTGGGAGAAATTGTGATATTCAAGTATCAACAGAAATAGCTTCATTGTCTTTCAGAAGAGAGGGGAAAGGAAAGAGAAAAAGGGACAATCAGCTGATATGTCAAACATCCATATACAAATGATGATTCAGAGAGGGGTTATAATGGTACTAAGGCTAATGAGACACTACAGATAATATAAGAGACTCAAAATCGAGTTCACTTTACAATCTGAGTGTATTTTAGAGCTAATCAAGAGGAAGGAGGAAAACAAATCATTGCTTGTAGAAAAGTGGATGAGGGAGGGGGGAAGTCAGCAGATGACTCAGTGTTTCTGGGTCATTCCTGTTTCAACTATCCATCGACCTGCCTGGAGAAGTTTGAAGAGCACTTTTGAAAATGTTTTCAGTGTGCACTATACTTTCTTGGCTGAAAAGGTAAAACCAGGACAAGGAAGTGGGATTTATTTCTAGATCTGCCATTTACAGCTAGGGAAGAAACAGAGCAGAAGAGGGAGTCTTGACAGTAGCTGATTAGAGAAATAGTTGTGCCTGCTGCAGGGAAGTCTGCATTCACATCAGCTAATGCTGCTCTGTTGATCAAACTTCTTTTTTTAATAAAAAAAATGTTCTGCATTTACTAGTCTTTTAATAACACAAGGTGTTTGTCTCTAAGTTCTACGTCTACATCTCTTTCCCCACACTGCTTTCCCTCTGTGGAAAGGAACACGTGGTGCTTTCACACCCTCTAAAGCACTCCCCTGCCAGCCAAGCCTACGAGAGCAGCAAGCATCCAGCAGTCAGTTGGAAGAGTTGAAACACCCATCCAGGGTTCACATCTGAATACTGGAAATGGAAACGAGCCAGACTCAAACTCACTGTACCTCTGAGAGCAGAACTCTGTACAGTGAAAACCTGACATTTCTTCTTGCCTGCCTGGGTCCTGTGCTTCCCAAAAACTTGTCCTTAAGTGCTGAAAGTTAAAAACTCTCTTCGTGTTCTGCTTTCCAAATTTTACAGAAGCAAAGAGACCATTTTGCAACAAAGTATCTGATGCCATTTGATTACATTGGGTGTCAGCACTGGGAGACTTTGGTTTTAGGTTCCTCAGAGAAAACTAGTTGAAAGCTTATGTAACTGGAACTGATTCATCCTCTATCAAGTTTAAGAGAAAATCACTAATATATTCTCCTCTACCAGCCTTTGTAGACAATGCATTATATTAGCCAGTGTGTCTTGTCATAATATATTCCAAGTGATACGTGATGACAGCAAATCTGTTATCCATTAAAAAGGTGCTGAAGACCAGCTTGTCGGAAGGCTTTTTTTCCCAAATTTTACTCCTCATTAGTTTTTGAAGCGTGGAAGTTACAGAACAAAGTTCATGTTAAAGGCTACCACTAATATTATCATGCTGCTTTAATGCTGAAGTAATCAAATATGTGAAAACTCTATTCCCAATTCCTAGCACCACATTTTTATTCTAAACATTGGAAAAGCACACACATCCTGGAGAGAAAAATGTTTGCAGCTGACTGATATTTATCTGAAAAGTGTGATTTCCTCAAAAGCAGCTTGATGCAGCTTCCTGCCTGCGTGTCTCACACCACTGGGGCTCTGATTCAATACTTGCATACTCTGCAAGTGGACACTAAGCGGTGTAAATTCATCAACTTCTACTGAACTTCATATTCACATGCTGTTGTAAAGTGAGGTTGGAATAAGACTCCGGGATTTGTTAAGCAGTATAATTCTCTTTTCCTGAGGTTGGAAGGTTTTGAGGTTTTTTGTGTGTGTGGTGGTTTTTTTTGTTGGTATTTTTTAAATAAAAATGCAGATAGGTATAATTAGTTTTATTCCCTAAAAAGCTTTAGTGGATTTTTTATTTTTTTTTTTTTTAAGAGGAGGAATTGGTTGACATTTAGGCATCAGACATTTTCCTCTGATTGAACAGTCAGATGCTTTCCACCCCAAACTTCACACACAGAAGTTTTGAAATTAACTTTTAGAGCTTTCTTCTTACATCAGCTAGCAAGACATCTTGGACATATGCACTTAGTCCTTCCTCAGGGAGTTCAATATTCATAACAAAGATTCTGCACATCCACCACTTGGAAAAAAACACCTCCATGGCAAAGACTTCTAATCATCTTTGCATGTTGCTTCTATGTCTTAATACATCTGATGAATGTGTAGGATCTGTTTTGTACTATCTATTTGGAGAGATAGTTCAATGCTATATATCAGAATTTGTGATTATTTAAAACTATTTTATAAATCAGATTAAGACTGACCAAGAAATGAATATGCCTTGGTATGATCTTGTTCTGAATTATGCTATTGAAAAACTTCACATTAACAGGGAAGCAGAAACTTGTGGAGTTCAGAGGTCCCTGGCAAAACCACAGTTCCAGGCTGCACAGGGGGCAGAACAGAGGTACTGAATATCTGATAGAGAATATGATAAAGCTCATCTGGTAGGGCTGTGAGTGGTCTCTTCCAAGTACTTGGACAATAAGTTTCTTAAGGTATACATGCAGCTTACAGGCTTTGCTTAGTGAAGCTAACATTTTTAAAAAATATATTCCAGGAAGTATGTTATTAAGCACTCAATAGTCAGCATTATTCAGACTTCTCACCACCAGAGATACTCACCTACCCTACAAAGCACTGAAGCCTGCCCATGCAGCTGTGCACAGCTGTAACAGTAGGAGTGAGGTCTATCATGGTAACAGAGAAGTGGCTCTCAGAGCTTTATCTGCTCCTGTAAAAAAAAAAAGCAAGCCTTGGAAGAGACCCTCAGAAAGCTTTCCTGCTCAGACACAGAACAGCTTCTTTTCAGGAATGAAGAATAGCTAAGACATCTCTTTGTAAGGACAACCCTGTGAGAGCACATGGCAGCTTTCCAGTATTATCATTCTTTTACTAAAGGTGAAAGAACTTTATCAAGTAGTTGGGCTTTCCTGATCTCTTAAATGATCACTTGCAAATCCCTCTATTTATTTGTAAAGGTTTTTAAGGAGATCTCTTTAAAGGAGGGAAACACAATGGTAGATGATGTCTCTGTGATAGGGCTCCCAGAAAGAAGATTTTACACTTCTGTTCCCCAGTAGTCACCTCCAGCATTGCTCTTGCCTAGAAAGTGTTGGAGACCTTCACCCACACCTCTGAATACAAGGAAGTTCCAACATCATTTTAAAGGGTGGGAGCTGACAGCAGCCACCACCTACAGACAGGACTGTTTATGTTGATGCAGGATAAATGGATGGAGATCTCAATTAATTGCAACCACTGGTGTAAACCTGGAAGTGTTTTCTTGTACAGAGAGATAGCAGTGCAGGCAACGAGCACAATGGGTGATGCACTATAGCTGCAATTGGTTCTTTGCAAGGAAGGTTCCTGCTATTAATACATTGCTATCGTACCAGATAATACAGTGAAAGGCAGCAGCTTGCAGAAAGGCTTAGCCCAGAGTAAACGGAGGAGTACTCTTCCAATTACAGTGTGGAGTAAAGTCCACAGGGTGTTCTCATATCTCTGCAAGCTACACATTCATTGTACACCAGGACAGTCCTGCTATTTGTATTGCAGTAATACCCAACCGACCAGGAGCAGGACTGACTCTGCCAGATGCTGTGTAAAACAGTAAGAGTCAGACCTGTGCCTGCCTCAAACAACAGGGACAAGATAAAGTTTGGGAAATGGGGAAAAACTGCTGTCCATCACAGTATGCTGGTACAGATCCTGATCCCTCCAGGGAGGGCAGATGTCCTCAGATCTACCATGAAAGGCAGATAAGAGTCCCCTGAGAAGATAGCAATGCTGCTTGTGGCCAGTCCCCCGTCCTGTGGCAGGGCCCACCACAGGGATGTTGCTTATCTGCACAAAGCTTTGAACCCCTGGCAGAAGTGTAGCCCTTCTCTTCATTCACCAAAGTCTTTCTGAGCTACTCTCAGTTCCTTTCTGCAAAGCAGCCCTGTGCAGCATGCAAGTCAGGGATGGAGAATTTCCCTCCCCCCTACTTGAGCCCTTTGGAAATGGCTAATTTACTACAACATAGGAAGAGAAAGAAAGAAGGATACTGAAACACAGCCCAGCCTGGGCCTCAGAGCCATCTCAGGTTCAGGAGGGAAGGAAAGCACAAAGAGCTCAGAGACCCCCCAGTCTGACTTTCTGCAGGACCTCAACATATCAAATTGAAATGGGCCTCTTTTTGCCCCTGGCTGTTCCTATAGTTTAAATGCTTTAACCTTTAAAGGTAGCATTCAGGAACCATGGTACTTAAGTGTTAAAGCTAACTTGGAGTGTATTTTTGCGAAGGGGAAGGAGTTTACCAGGGCTTTTACCTCCCAGACTTGCATTTCATTTTGGCATAGGTCATGTGCAGTGCTGGCTCTGTGTATAACCTGCCCATGGTCACTTGTCTCACCAATTTCCTCAATCTTGTCCTGAGAGGATCAACAGATTAGGAGCAAAGAGGATTTAAAACTTCTTTCAGTGGTGCTGAGTGCCTGCTGCTCCTAGTAGTTTCTATAGGAAGGGTGCTCAGGACTTCTGCAAGAGGCAGTAAATCATCTCTGTCAGTGCTGCTCTTTGCCCTGGTCTTTAAACATTATTTGGGACACTGGACAAGAAATTAAGAGAGGCCTTTCCCTATCAAAAAAGATCAAAATTCTCCTCAATTTTGTTGATACCATATCCCTATCTACAGCCACTGTTCATCCTCTGTTCCCTGTACAACCTTTCTTCCTAAAAGTATTTTATTGTTCTGCCATTAAGTAAGCCTTACCCCCACATCAGAAGCAGCACTTTCTCTCTGCTCATGTAGTTGCTCATCCAATCCCCTAATTTCCATTTTTGAAATGGAATTCCCTCTGTCTTTTCCTCTCATTTCATCTCCACTGTTATTTTCTGTTTCCTTTGTTTGCTCCTATATGTACAGATCTTGGAAAAGGCTCTCTCTTGACATGATCAGCCTTCTACCTTATCCTTCCTGTTGTTTTTTATACTTTGCTATTCTTCCACAGTGTCCTTTTTCCATTCCTTCCAGGTGGCTTCAAATGTCTCCTTTCCACAAGCACTCTCAGGGGTACAAGTGGCCTCCTTACAGCCAAGCCAAAATGAGACCTTTCTCTTCTTATACCTAAAGTTCACATCCTGCTTGAACACAGATCAGTGTTTCTTCTTTCCAGACCTCCTCAACTACTCCTTTCCCTGTCTGATGCTCAGGCTTCAGTAATTTCTCTTGTGTCCTGACAGTATCCTGGCACTCCATGGAGTTCTATTTATCTGCTATGCTTTATTATACATTTTTTCTGTGTATTTTAACTACCAGCAACTATCTCTGCAGGTGACCTGCTCAGCTGGCAGTGAGAAAGGAGCTTCTTGTTCACCAGTTAAAGTCTGTTTGCTGAGATCACCCACAATAGCATTGAGAGGATACATTTTGTTGTAAGGATACCTCTATATCAAAAACAAGAAGCAATCAGTTCTTTTCATGCTCTGATTGCCATTAAAGTAGTTAGGTTTGGGCTTTGCAAGTAATTATCTGCATTTCTTATATAACATGAATATAGCAAAATTTCAGCAGCAATCTCCCTAGGACAGAGTAGTCACTGGACAATAGGGAGCTGCCTCTCAGCCTGCCTTGCATTTGAGAGCAGGGCAGAAAGGTTATACACCTCTATAAGCTATTACAAAACCAGCTTCCAGTATGGCACAGCAGCCAACAGCTTTTCAATGTTTCCATGACTGTATATCACAGAGGGTGTAACTGAGCCTGAATGCCACACAACCAACCCCACCCATCAGACACTCGATTTCAGCAAAGCCTCCAAGAGCAAATATATTTAAGTTTCTAGCTAATTCTTCTCTAAAATTGGGAAACATGTGATACCTCCACTTAACCAGGTATAACAAGTCAAACCTACTGCCACCAACACTTTAGCAAAGCTTTCCTATTCCTGTCATACCCCCATGATTTTACTATTTTATTTATAACTTCTCTGGGTAGAAGAAGCCAAAGTAATAATTATTTGGGGGGTTTAAGGACACGTGAACATGGCTTGCAGTCAGATTCCCAAAAAAGCACAAGACATTTCCTCCATTAGTATGGTGGTGGAGCAGAGCCTACAGGTCTACCTCTCCTTCCAGCTGAGAAACACAGCCATTAGACTCACAAGCAAAATACAGGAGGTGAGACAGATGCAAACCCCTTCTGAAATCAAAACAAAGATGCATAAAATATCCTCATAAAAGAATAGCCTTAGCCCCAGCTGAGTTCCAGGTTAACCAACTTCCCAGTGCTCACCAGATGCCTCAAAACGGTCTTTAAGCAGCTGGGCTCTCAGAAGAGAGCAGAGGCTGTATGAACTCAGCACTGCAGAATGACTCCAGTGCTTGAGACAAGAGCAAGCCCCACAGCCTTGGGATCTCAAGAAGATGCAACAGTTGGCCAGAAAACAGAGCAACCTTAAAAATGCATTTATGGCCTATAGATACACACTAGATCACTACTAACAAGCTCAAGTAGGTTTGCAAATCACAGGTGGTTGATTGCATTTTTCCATGGTTTTCCTCTTTTTTTTTTCCTTTAAGTAGCTTTCTACAAAATAATCTTCATCTTTCCTAAATTGTTGTTTCCCTTCTTTCTTTCTCTCTTGTTGGTTAAATCTGGGCTGAGGTTTGATTGCTGTAGGACAGAAGTATGTTAGGAAATTTGATGCAAAGGACAAGAAAACAAAAATCAGAGGTATTTGGTCTGAAAAGAGGCTTTGTCCAAGGCATAATTCTTGTGTGTTTAAGGACAGAGTAATAGATTTGGAAGGATAAGTCATATATCTTAGGATTTTCTTCCCTGCCCCCTTTGATTGATTAATTCCAGTCTCTTCAGATCTTTGCCTGTTCCCACAAACCTGGAATCTCAGGATTGTTTGATTAAGTCATGGTTACCATGACAATAAAAGTGCCTCTGGCCAGTTTGACCTTTGACTGGATTCAATTCACTGAGAGAAATGGACAGAGACTATAGAAAAAGCTTCAGCTTCATGTCCACTACTGCATAAAACCGACTCTCCCGCACTCTCAGAGAGCAGGCTGGTTGCCTTTTTTAAAACAAAAATTGGGCTGGAATGCTCTGGAGAGCATTTCTAAGGTTTTGGTAAAAATTTCTGGATGAATATCATTTCAGATACAAAAGGCACACAATCACATGGTTGGAGACTTCTTTTAAAATGTGGCGTTTAGCATGAGAAAAACAAAAGCTGGAACCTGGCTTCACAGGTCTGACATATACACACACAATTTAAAATCATGCCACATACAAGTCCATCAGATATTTTATAGGTATTTACAAATATCTAGGTCTTTGTAAATATATAGACACGTATAAAAGCAGATTTCAGACTTAAGCCTCATTTCTTCTGCCCGTGCCCCACCCCCGCGCTGCAGGCTGCAGGCTTTGTGTTGCTGTTGCTCATATAGATAATTATTCCTTTTAAAATACTTTCATTGTAAATCCATTTCAGCAAAAACAAGTGGAGGGGGAGAGAGATTTCAAAATTAAACCTGTTATGCGATTTGTAAATGGGCCTGACAGAATGACAGCCGAGTGGCCGTTGCAAGGCAATTCATGCATGCAAGATTGCCAGATCCCTGGTGGGAGAGTACGCGGTGCCCGCACACGTGTGGGGGCTCCACTTGTGCTCTTCCTCTGGCTGCTTTGCACTGTGCAGCTCCCTTTATTTTATTGCTTTTTCTTTGCAAAGGAGGGAAGTCTTTCCTGTAGTCTAGGTCAGAAAGATAATTAAAGACAGCTTAAAAAAGGGCTTGCTTCTGGGCTCACTGGTTCCCCGAAACGCAGTGGGTTGACGTGGTGGCAGACAGAATCCATGGCACGAGCTGCTGGGGAAGAGTGGGCTTCCCTGGGCACACCACAGATGGAGCAATGAACATCCTTCTCCAGTGTATCCAGCCAAGGTGAATGCTAGCCAACGAAATGGCACGGAGCCAAATAAAGGGAAGGAAAATAAACCCAGGCACTGTAAAAACAGAGCGAAAAAGGGTGTCTGGGCTGCGTTGACCTTACTTGGGTAATAGACAATGCTCGTTTAAAGGCAGAGCGGGGTGAGCCAGCAGAACTTGGAAATTCATTTTCCAAATTGAAGTAAATTTTTTGTTCAATTCATTGTTCATTTACTGTCAGGAAGCTCTTCCTTCTTCTCACCTTGAATTCTGAAGTCAGGGGAAATAACTGAAGGGGATTATTTGAGCTCTCCCACATAGGCTCTGGGATGTAGAATCCTCCTGCTTTCTGTGCTGGCCACCAGGACCATATTCTGTCAAGTGGCATAATTTCAACAAGTTCAGTAGAGAGCTGCCATTGTTATAGGATTTTGGTTCCCAGAGCAAGAATTGGAAGAGATATTTGTTTGGGAGTGGATAGGAAATGGAGGATTTTGCTTGGGGCTTTTTTTTTCCTTTTCTCCTTTTTTGGTAAATGATAGATAAATGTCAAGAAGTGTAACTGGAAAACAATCAACCTGAAGAAAATCTCTCCCTACGGGAAAAGCATTTTTGCCTCCAAGAAAAGTCAAAGAGAATATTTTCAAAAGCACCTACCTGACTTTCAAGGAAAATAAACTCCTAGAGATCCTCTGACTTTGGAAAAACAAGTTTGAATCCTTCTACTTCTGTAGTTCATAAATGAAAATCTTTGATTTGGATGATGATGATTTCACCTCTGAAGAAATAGCAGGCACCCACCTCACTGGCCCATTCACCATCCCTTGCCACAAGATGGGAGAACATTATTAATGTAGAATTTGCCTGTTCCATCTCGGCCTTTCTCTCCCCTCATTCTTTTGATGCTGAGTGCTTCCAGTTGTGCCAGTCTGTAAACTCTCGACAGTATTTTGTATTTTCCTTCAGTCTCTCTCTCCCTCTCTGTAAGATTTCACCAGCCTATTAGTGTTAGAATGTGAATGTTTATTAAATCCAGATATCTATTTATCTATTGGTCTATCTTTATGCAATTCATATACATGTGTGTCTGCTGAAGCACGGTCCTGGGTATAATGTTCCATTAGAGTGAAATGTTTACGTAAAGGAAACTGAGGAGTTTAGCTATTATAAACCTGGACACTGTCAGTTTACTTACAAGAATGTCATATACAATCCATAGCCAACCTTAAATTGAGACCCCATCACATCTCTCCTTTCATATCTGTCCCTTTTTGTGTTCACTTGTGGCCCATCACAGACGTATCATAGATGAGTTCAGATGAAACAAGGATCTTAATACTAGTGAGCAGTGTGATTATCAGCAAGACATTGTGTCTGTGCAGAGTGAATATCAGATCATTTCTTTGTTTCCAAGAGGATATCTGTTCCTATCACTTCAGAAATTTATCACACAGATTGTTACTTCTGTCTCTCCCTCAGAAATAAATCTACACATGGCTACTGTTTTATTTTGTTTCCTATTGAATAAAAAGCTACATGACAAGCCACCAGTCCCCATCCATCTAAGGGAAGCAGTAATTTGAGGGGGTTAGGAAAGAAGCAGGGATCACTGGATGAACCAGGAATACCTACCACAAGTAAAGCAATTTGGAAAGTCCTGCCTTTTCAGACAGGCTAGGTTCCCTGCTCTGGGAAAACAAGTTTTATTTTTAGGTCCAGTAAATAACAGGATGTTAGGTGATCACCAAAGACAGGAATTGCTATCTTTAAAACCCTGCCTGCTAGCTGTACTCATCTCTAGCATAACCCTTGGCATAATCACAACCAACCAGTGTGATTTTAAGCATGTGTCTGGCCATGGCTAGCAATGACTTTAGGTGAGGAGAGGAAAAACTAGTCCCTTTCTCCTTTGCCCCTGCTGCCAAAGCCTGCTGATCGCACGGTGGCTCTCGCTCCCGGCAGCGCGATGCTGCTGCCTGCCCGCTCTGCAGCCCAGCTCCCTCCTGCCTCACCCTCTGAAAGGCAGCAGAGCTCTAATGACCTCCCATGCACTTACATCTAACAGATATGTTTTTGAAAACAGAATCAGACCTCACACATCTACGACCACTTTAAAAGGATTCTCCCTGCACCTTCTGCTCTCTGTTCTCTACACTCAAGTGGAAGCATTGCACAAATCCCCCCTCTCCCCTCCCTCTTCACCTAGCTCTTCCCGACAGCAAGGAAAACTTGGAAGAGCCAAAGGAAAGCTGAAGAAACAACTCTGGGACATGTCTGCTCAGGGAACAATTTCCATATCTGGCTTTTGCTGCTGCTAGAGAGCTGGAATCAGCTTTGCTATCACTTCTCCCCCTCTGTGCCCTCCGCTTACTATGGTTCCATGTGGGGAAGCATTTTGTTTGCTGAGTCAAGCCAGTTCTCAATGCAAGAATCTTTCCATCACCACATCCCAAAGACTGTCCCTCTTTCCCTCTGATGCTCATCCATTCATGAAAAAGGGAAACGAACAAAAAAAATAATCCCAGAATAAGTCTCGGTTTACCTCTTCTCTCTTTCTCTATTACTCTCTTACTCTCACCCAGTCCAGATTTATTGACTGTCTTTTATTGACTGGTATGGGCCGAGTTATGCCAGGACAAATTTACAGGAATGCACTTGCCTGCATGTGTCACAAATGGTGTATGGTCAGGGGCTGGAGACAAACACACGCATCACTGATGCATTACTGGGACTGGTTCACAATTGCATTGGTTAGTGAGGAAATTCAAAATTGTGCAAGAGTGTAACAGGCATTTTCTCCACACTAAAATAAACAAATAAAAATGCTGTGGTAATGAGTCACAATATCACACCTTAGCTGGTACATCCTCCTACCATCTTCATGACAGGGAACCGAGATGATGTGATGTACCTCCAAACACAAACTGATAGCAGAGCCAAGGGCTGCTCAGTCCTTAGACAACTCAGTAACATAGTAGAAACTAGGTAGGAGATTTTTAGCATTGGTTCAGAAAAGCCACAACCAGATAATAATGATTGCTTTGGTATAAACTCAGTCTAAGAATTGTAATTCAAATCAGTTTGATAGGGCAGCTCTCATATTGAGAAGTTTTATAGCAAATCAGGTACCATCTGTCTGTGCCATTTTCTTTGTGCTGTGCCAGGTGTCTCGCAGCAAAACCAGCAAAAGATGCCAGGTGCTTCAGGTAATTCAGCAGGACCATGACCACATGGCCATGCCCAGTTTGGATAAAATCTGGTGCACAATGCCACCTGAGCTTCCTTCCTTTACTTGCTCTAATTGTGATTTCTTTAAATAAATAGTTGCAGTAAGTTATTTTGCTAAAGCAGACCAGAAAGATATCTACAATCCATTTACATTCAACCAGAAGAGCACAACACAAGTACACCTTCATCCATGAGCCCCTCTGCTTTGTTACAGTCACCTTCTTTCCAGCAGCCACCTCTGGGGCTCTCGGTTCAGCACCACTTGAACCCAAATGGGAATATGGCTCACCTCCCCCAGATGAAAAGTGAGGTACCAGTTGTTTCTTATGTACTCATCTCTTTCATTAATTATTCCCCTCCACTTTCACAGCCTCATTGCCCTCCCTTTGCTACTGTTCAGTCGTTTCTTCCCTAATGTCTCTTTAGTGGCTAGAAGAAGACAGAAGCAGGGGAGATGACTCATACAAACTAAAACAGGTTTCAAACTTCTTTCAGGTCTGTGTTTTCTCTGAAATTGAGCTGGGGAAACTGCCAGCCCAAAGCAGAGCCTCCTCACCCAGTGCACTCCCTCATTGCCACCCCAATTTTTTTGGAAGCAAAAATTTTTCATCATTCTGAGGCCAAGGAAAGCCCCTAGCTTGGCTGGATGCAAGGTGGCAAATTTAATTCTCTTAACTGCTTCTTCACTAAACCTACACTGCCTGCTAATCTCCTGCATCCCTGTGGAAAAGTCACGACTGAAGACTTGAGTTGTCAAAACATCACTCGTCTTTTCCACCAACGCTGGTGGAAGCATGGCTGTGCTCAGCCAAAGCAGGGTTGAGCTAGCTTTTAGAAGGTCCCTGTTTCCAATTTAGCACAGCTCCCAGGAGGTATTACATTTCCTGGTGCAGAGCAGAAAACGCTTTGAGATCCTTAAGCACAAAGCCTTGTTGTTTTATTCATTTGTACTGCTAAGCAAATTCTCTTTTCAAGGCTTCCAGTGGGGAAATTTCCTTCAGTTTCTCCATAGCAGAGTCCAGATTAAAGCTACCCTTTTAATGTCTAGAAAGCATGATTCCTTCACAGACTGGCTTTATTTCCTGTATTCCTGGAAGATCTTTTTAATTGCAAGGAATACTCTGTTCCTAATTACAAAAGCATTTGAGCTCATCCCCTATTCTGTTGTGTTGTTGGCAAAGCCTCTGGAAGAGCTCTCCAACCTGAAACTTCCAAGGAATCTATTAGGAAACCCATTGCAGCTTCCAGATAACACGCTGCCAGCTTTATTAAAAGAGCAATGCACGAGCAGGCTCATACTCGCATTGCAGTCATTCTTGGCACTCCTTCAGTCTCCTCCATCCAAGTATTCTGTGCGGCTCATTCCACTGGCTGCCTCTTCCTACCATCCCCACGACTAACCTATGCAAACACCTTCCAGGATCACCTGGAGCACATGTATTTCACAGCACTTCATGAATTACGCCTTATAAAGACTCTCTAATGTCATCCCTGCTTTTCCCAAGAGAGAAACTGAGGCAGGGAGCTGATCAGAGAAGCAGTGGTCAGAGAGGTCTCTGCACCAGCAGGCTGCCTCGTGAACCCAGCACAGCCTCTGATGTTTAACACAGCTCTGTCCCCAAGCACTGTGCTGCTGTTAACTGACCAGATCCCAGTGTTTTCCTCAAATTTTCCCCAGATTACGACCAGGGCAAGTTTGCTGCCGCTTCAAAACAATGTTTCTCTGATTACAACCTAGGCTGACAATTATAGTGATTTAAAACCAAACTAATTGTGAAGCACTTTGATCATGCCTAGCACAACTTGTGGTTTGTAGGCTGCGAATAGTTGAAAGGAACCCTTGGGTTCACAATTTCCTTGAATATAAATTTTATTTTGATACATAAGGTATGATTTTAATATTAAAATTAACCTTGTGTTTATTTTTCCCCCTCATCCATTTCTTCTTTGAATATTATTGCTGGTCTGATTTTCTCTCCTTAAGCTTAATATTTACCACAAAATTTGTTTTAGCTTAAACTTAATTTTCCTTATTAATTTGTTTTTATTAAGAAGAATTTCCTGAAGTCTTTTTTTTTTTTTTAATTTTGGTGTCAGTCATTAAAGTTATTGCCTGGGTTTTTTTGTGTTCAAAGCATATGGGCTGGCAATGCAAACCGCTTTCTTGTGGGGCAGGGAGAAGGCATCCGAGCAGCAGCTCAAGTGACTGCAGGCCTGGGTTACTGTCAGGATCTCTGCTGATATCACAAAAGTCCTAGAAGCAATTTGCACTGCATTAATTCAGCCTATGCACTGTTTCTGTTAACATAATATGTGCAATAAATCCTTCCATTTCTCTCTTTCCTTCGCACCGTTAAGAATAGAGGACATTTGCTTCTGCAGCAGTGACAAGCTGCATCAGCTGGCTGCAGCCAAAGCTTCTCTAAATGATATTTGCCAAGCACTGTACATGAATCTGTATTTCAAATCACATTTGTTTGCAGCGTTCCTCAAGTACAACTAATGAGGTAGCACAGATACTGGCCCACTTCAGTGAAATGTTACATTTCCCTTCATTACATTCCACTGCTTCTGCCCATTTCTGGAACAAGCCTCCATCCTGGGCTGCTCTGGACTTTTCCTGTCTCCAGCCCAGTGCGTGCTTGCTTTCAATGTGATTTCAGGTATGAGTGGCTGGTTCAAAGGGAGGTGCACATGTTGGCCCCATCCCCGAACTGGCGCCTCTCTGCCTGGGAAACCTGAGAGTTTCTGTCCTTGCTTATGAACCGTGACATCTGCGCATTCCTCGGGTGCTGACCCCCGGGGGCCAGAGGTCACCCCAAGGTCAAGCAGTTTCCTCTTTCACCACCAATAGAGACCTTGACTAGAGGTAAATTATGTTGCAGTTTAAGGGAATAATTTGAAACACTCTTGTAATTATAATAAATTTTGCTGTTTACATTTTAATCTTCAACCCTTTCACCCTCTGGTTCTCTTGTTTAAGAAAAAAAGTGGGGAATTATGTATTTAACAGAAAAACTCCTGCCATGGTGGACAGTTGAAGAAATAGCTGGAGTTCCAATAACACAACAGCTCCAAGGTCTTTGTCTGCCTTCAGCATGAGCATGCACTTTTGTAAGTGCAAGATCTACTTAATCTTCAGATAAGTACATTCATGCCGTAAGAATGGAAACATAATATTGTGTTAGGAATGTCACGTGATTCCCAATTCCTCGTGTTGAGTAACTGTAAAGTTACTTGAAGAAAAATCTTGGGCACCTTATTCAGGCAAAATTCCAGTTGACTCCAATGAAATTTTGCAGTAAAACGGACTTTGACTCATGGCTATAGAAAGAGCAGCTGTTTTACTGAGCATGCATTGTCATTTGATCATTTTCGCTTGCTGCTCACAAGTGCTGGTGGGCTTGGAAAATCTTTCATTCAAAGGAAAATGCTCAAATAATCATAATAATGTCCTGTTAGTTTTCAGCTGAATACTCCATCTGATATTTTAAAACAAGACACGAGACCCTGCACATGTACAACCATTCCTCATTTACCCGATACATACCATCGTCTGAACACTGAATTTGGAGCAACACATGGAAGAAGCAGAGTGACTACAGCAGGAAGGTCTATGGTGATGTTAAGAGCTGCAAGAATGAACACTTGAGGAAAGAAGAGAAAACAACAAAACTACTTGGCACAAAACATGAATTCTCAGGACTGAAGCACAGGGCTTCCCTTGCAAGGATACCTGAACTTTGTGCCCATCTTCACTCTGAGTAAGGATGAACTGGAGCTCCCCTAGGTGTCAGGGATTCTGCAGTCCTACCTCGCTCCAAAGACCCTGTTTGTGTGCTATGTAGCATGAGCACAACACAATGAGGCCAAAGGAGCAAACAGAGCAAGTGCAATTGAGATCAGTACACTCCAATCTTTGTTCCATCACAGACAAGATGTGTGTCTTAGGGCAGGCAACTTAACTTCTCTCTGCTTTAGCAATGATACTTGCAAAGCAGATAAAACAACCACCTTCCTAAAATGCCTTGAGATTTACAACTGCAAGCTGCTACTCTTAGCAATATCGTGTCTGTGTTAGGCATTATTACAGAGTGCCACGCGTTTTGAGAGCCTTGGATAACAACAGCTTATGAAAAGATAAACATTGTCTTCAGAAAAGAAAAAAGGAAATACAGAGAAATAACAAAGGCTAAAGGTACTCACTCACCAGCAAACAGAGAGGAACCTGCAGCAAGGAGCAGTCACCCTCAGAGTAAGAGTAAAGTGCCCTAGACCTGCCAAACTTAAAACCTAACCCCCAGTGCAGCAAGGCTTTCTGAGGAGGGAGTTCCCATAATGGGAGGCTCAGTGCAGCTGGGCAAGTGCTAAGGGGGTTTGCCTGATGTAATGAATAGCTCACTAACACCGGGTGATCCTAAAGCATGGGCAAGATAAGGCACAACACTGCTTAATGGAAAGAGAAAAGGCAATATAAGGAATCACTGATCAGTAGTTTTTTTGGATCATTATGTACTTGCTCCTAGGCTGGCTTATATGAATGGTCTCTGTCCCAGGAAACTCCTGCCTGTTTATCAATGCAGCTTTCTTCAGGGGCAGAGCCAAGGGGCAACTTCAGTTCCCCCCTTCTCAGAGCACAGCCCTGTTTGGGGCAGCAGTGTAGCTCTGGCTGCCCCTCCACTGATCCCACCCTGTGCTTAATTCTGTGAGTTATTTGTTGGATGCACGGGCAGCTGCCTTGCTGTCCTCAGCTGACATAATCCTGTTCTGATCTGAGGGGTGACAGTGGCAGGGAGTAAGAGTGGACCTCTTCCTCTGCAGGGAGCTTGGGAGGAAGGCGTCTCTGCTTGATAGCACAAGGAACAGCAAGACACTGTTCTGAAATGTGGCAAGAGTCCGTAGCTGGTGAGTGCCATCTTCCTGTTGGCAGGGCATGATCTAAGCCTCTTTACCCCTTTTTTTCCTTCCTGGAGAGCCCTTTCCCAGCCAACTGGAATAGGGTACCAATATCTCAGTCTCCTGTCTTGGCACAAAAGAGAATCCTCTTGTAACAAGCACTGAGGACTGTGTCCTATGCCTTTGAATATATATAATCTCCCATGAGATACACGTGCAGCCCCCGGGTGAGCCAATGAAAACTGTAATTTGTGTCCAGAAGTGGAATTTCAATCCTCACACTGATCCATATCAATGATTTCAACAGAAGATGCTGTTGGCTGGATAGGAACTGGAAGCTCTCCAGATGTCAATTCTGGGCTTTAGTGGAAAGCCTGTTTCTTTAGCACTCTGTTGCACTTGTTGTACTGCACCAACACAGCCTAATAGTGTAATTCTACCTGCATTCAAAGTCAGCAGCAAAATTCCCAATGCTCTCAGATGGAAACTGTTCCAAGCTCTTAATCTTCTTTAAGTGTGCAAATTAAAAACGAATCAGCCTTCCATGTTCAAAGAGTTGAAAACAGTGATACTCTATGTCTTCCTAAAACATGACAAATGAACCATTTCTAAACACTGTGCATACAACAAGACTGTCCAGAAAAGCACTGAGCTGGTACTCAGATAGTAAAATAGAAACTTCTCTACATTGGCTGCTGCTGCTAAATCTAGCCAGTTCCTGGACCTGACCTTACTGACAGTCTGTATGGGGTATGGAAAATGAAACTGGGCTTTTGCAGTGCTTGCTTTTCATTCATAATGCCCATCTCTTGCTGAGAGATTTCTTAAAGGCAATCTCCACCTCTCAGTGCAGGGGACCTCCCAGCAATAGCTGGAGTTCGACTACAGGGACTCGGAGAGATTTCCCCATCCCTAGTTTCTGTGAGTATATTAGATTAGTATCTTGTTTCGGGACAAACCTAGGTAGATTACTCTTTTGATGTCCTGTGGCCATGCCTCTATGTTCCTCTGATGACAGGATATCACAGAAATTATGTAGGAGTTTCCATGCATCCTCCCAAGGAGTAGCAAATATCTGTCATTCCTATCAGTAGTACTCAGAGACTCTGCAGCAGTGCTGATCCAGAGTCTCACTGCTCGGATGTACATCAGTGGAGACAGTGTCAGACTCTACATCACAATTAAACATTTTATTGTTTAATTTCTGTAAGTTTTTAGGAAACAATATAAAGCAAGAGAAGGCAAGTGAAAACCTGTCATTAAATAGGCTGGACCACATTTTTGTCCAGCCCTCGGCTGAACCCAGAATCCCTCAGTTAGTTTCCCCAGAGGAGCCAGTGTCTCAGTCACATTTTAGCGACAGGATTCTCTGGGAATTCAGCCACAGAACTCCTGTCCTGCATTAGCTCCAAACATGAAACAAAAGGATGTAACTGAAATTCAAGAAGCCTGGACTAAGGACATGCCAGATTATGAAAGCATCAAGGTACTGTGATCATTAGCAATCTCAGTGCCATGTGTAAGAATATGTATTTAAGCAGATCCATGTTCTGAGGATCCTCTCATTTATCTTCCTGTTGACCAAGAGAGAGTTTACAAGATTGATGCTCAAAACTTCGGCTCCCTCTCCCATTTTCTGTCCAGAGTTGGGAACTGTTTGCCCCACACACAGCTTAGCAGATGGCACGGATACAAGTAGAGATCAAGATGTTTGCTTTGCCCAGAAATACATAAGCATGGGATGGATCAGGGTAAGACTTGTCTGTGATTTTGTCCTCTGAGAAGCAAACAGATGTACTAGTGACAAACTCACGGGAATCCAGTATTACTCAGAACATTTTCTGTTCTTGCATCCAAAAATGGATGATCATGCACGAACAAATTGTAGTCATCTCGCAAGAGGGATGTTCTGCCATGGGGAGATGGATGGAGGGATGGGAGGAGAGATGGGGAAACATTCCCCTGCAGAAGCTCTCAATCCAGCTGAGCCAGGTCCAAGATGCCAGTCCAGCACAGGAAAAGGCAAACTGAGGTTCTGTCTGAGGAATACCCAAGTTCTTGCACTTTCTTAGAACAGTTTTAGCAACCTGCTCCTTCCTTCTGCAAAGACATCTGACATCTTTATTCTCCATGTGACTGTGTGAAAGTTTTTAGGCTGGTCTGGAAGAAATGCTTCCATCCTTCCTTCCTGAGCATTCATTTTCTTCTCTTGCTCAGCCTGGTTTTGATTCTTTTCTTAAGATTGATTACTATACCTCTGACTTCCATTTTAATTTAGTGATTAGAAGTTTAACAGACAGGTTTTTGCACCACAGGCAAAAACTTAATCCAATTTATTCTAGCTACTTTCTCTTTCTTGAAATAGCAAAGTTAGCTATTAAAATATTTTGGTAGATATTAAAGCAAACCCAAAACTCATCTGGTGCTTAGCTAATCCCATGGGCCACAGGAAAGCATTGTGGTGAAGCAAATGGTGAGGGTAGGTGATCCATCTTTCTAACCTCCACATTTCTATAAGTACTCAAATGTGAAGCAAAACATGCTGTCAGCTATCAATGTTCTGTCCTGGTCGCCTAAAAGCAAAAACTAGTTGTGTTGGGATAAACTCCTTGCCTGAGGTTTAAAGCAGTCCCAGGGGCAGGAATGGTTGGTTCCAGCCAACAACTAAAGGAAAGTGTGCAAAGAGTGCAGAGTATGTACCCTGGCACAGAGGAGCAGAGCCGACACATCTCATGCTCTCTTCTGTCCGTCTCCAAATGAACACTTACCTGTTCAGCCAAGGCTACTTTCAACAATAAATGGGCTCTAACCCCTGTGGTGCTTGTACAGTATAAATTTTGCCCACTCTCCCCTTTATTGAAACAACCATTCTTCTCCTGAATCAGTGCAAGTTATTTGGGCTCTGACATTTCCCTCACTTACTCTTCCTGCAAGCCACACAGTTCAGGAACCCACTTCTGCTTCTGTTCAGGCAGCACAAGTTATTCATGTCTCTGTTGCCTGACTTAACGCTTTTTAGCTTCTGCAACCCCATCAAATGTAGAACTTTTGTTCTGTTGTGTATGACAGCACTGTCAGGAACCGACGTGTCCTGATGCACTTGACATCTAAAGAAGGAGGGAACCGCAAATTTTCATAGGAACTGAAGAAACCACATTAAAGAAAGGAAGGATTTCAGTCACGTCTTATATACAGCAGTTGCCTTACAATGAGCATATAAAGCACCTGGCACCAGAAGCCCCCACCTCATCTGCTGCTGGGAGGCACCATGGCAGTGCAGGAATAGCAGAAATCTCATCACAGATACTCATGCAAGTGACCAGTTCAGCCATGAAATAATTTTGAACAACAAGACAGCTTTTTTCAGTCTGAAGAAATTGGTACGCTCACCCCAGCCACTATTTATTTTATAAGTGTCCTGCGTATAATGAAAGGAACAATCTTTCTTGCCATCTGCCTTACTGAAAGGCACATTTTGTGTGCTGACCAGTTTCAGAGAGCTAATGGCAAAGTGCACATTACTAGCCCAGCAGTGAAAGCATTTGTAAACATCATCATCATCATCAAAGAGGCCTAGAGCTGCAAAGGCTGTTTTTTGCCTGTGAGTTTATGTCTGTAAATGACTAATTGGTAAAGTTTTATCTGCAGAAGGTGGTTGGTGGTGGAAGATATTTACAAAAAAGAAAAGCAGGAAATAATTCATCTTGAGAAGCTGAATCGAATCCGAGATATTCATGAATTAAAATGGGCTTTAAAAATTGGTTTATTTTATTGTGAAAAATATATGTAAAAACACAATTTTACTTTTTGATAAATGTAAATGCACAGCCAGAGGGTGTAAAAAACTGGAAAACAGGTGAGAATTAGACCGTGTGTCTCCGGCTGTTAGACCACGCAGGAGACACCACGCAGAAGTGTTTTGGGATGGTGGAGCTGAGTACTTGCACCCACTTGCAGCACTTGCCCTTCATTTATTAAAAACAAACAAGATACCAGATTTTGAACGAAACAAGAGCTCAACTGTGGAAAATAATCACTTGCATTTTATTGCTTTATTTAGTATAAGCCTCCAAAAATTCTTCTTTGAAACAAAACCAAAAAGAAAAAAAAACCACAAAACTGGTCTTGTAAGGTGGAGAGCAGAATTTTCCTTTAGGCCATGAAGTTGTTAAAATAATTTCACATGAGCTTGGTGTTTAGTCTTCACTGCAGGAAACATTGCTCTACCTATCTGAAATAGCTCTTATCAGGAAAATAATGCTCACTACCTCTGCTGAAAAATCAAGGGGTGACTCTTTAAAACAGTTATATGACCTTTAAAAAGTACACAAAATAAAGGAACAACAAGGATGTTGGAATCCCCATTAGCTAAATGGCCTCCTAGGCTTTCATTGGGTTATGGATGTATTTAACTAATAGAAAACATCACCTAGTCTGATTCCTGTCTTAGAAGCAAAATAGGGATAATTTAGTATCAGGCGTGATTAATGTCATTTACTTACCCATTTTGTTATAGCTGTTACTGAATTTAAAATGCTACTCACAAATTAAATATTTTACAACCATTTTGCTCCTAATTGGTTGCAGATCACAGATTTCCTTTAAACATAATGGCTGTTTAGTTCGTGGCTTTGCAATGCACATTGTTTTTTTACAATCACTTCTGACGTTTTGAGAATTTGTTTAATTTTGATTCATTTCAGTTAAATGAGATGAGAGTGTTCGATATCTCTGGAATGGTTCTGTTGTTCCAAAGTGTGGTTTAAGTTCGAAACATCCTTTAGCATCTTAGTTTGCACACTTTACCATACACATGTTGGCCTTTAAGAGTCTGAATTAATGTAGCTTAAAGAGATGTTGTCTTGATTGTTATTTGGATCAGATAGTTTAAAAACAAATACCCTGTCACATAATGAGCCTAAAGTTTTTAGAGATTCCTTTTGAGGATATCTTTTAGTGAAATGTTTAATTCAAATGAGAAATGGTGAAGTAGCGAGTGCACATTCTCTGTATGAGCAGCAGAGAAAAGCTGGTTACTTTTTTCCAGCAGGCTAGTGAATAGCAATTTTTAGGATGCCAGTGACTTCTGAAAGTTGTACTGAAACTAAGATAGGTCTGCCAGGGGCCAGGTAAGAGCAGTAGACAAATTTTATGCTGTATTTGAGTCTACCCCTGTTAGACAAAGCTTATATCCCTGCTTGGATGAAACCTTAATAGTTTGTTTTAAATATTGTCAAAGTGTTCTTACAGTCTGTCTTGGTTTTTGTTGGGGTTTTTTTGTTGTTTGTTTGTATTTTTAAATCACAGTTGATCTACACCTTTTTTCTCTTAAATTTTTACATGGGAAAGAGAAAATTTGTCTGACCTGAAACATAGTGGTGCCTGAAGCTTCCACTGACAGGTCTCAACAAAGCAGTTTTTCTCTTAAATTCTCGACTTTTTAAAGGATTCTGGTGGTGTTCACAGCACCAAAGTAGTTTCTTTCTAAGCTTAGGTCAAAAAAATGTGCTATCTCTGGCTTCTGCCACAAAGTGCAAGTCTTCCTCTTCATTGGTAACATTAAATCAAGTTTTTGGAAGGATTGGTGAACTGATTCTGCCTTGCAGACATTTTCCCATTTCTCTAGTTCCTTGTTAATATTGTCCACAAGAAACCAACCCTTCCCTGATTGCACTGTTAATTCCTCCTGTTTTCTCTCTGTCCAGTGGAATTGTCCAGTCATTAAATCCTTCAAACACCCTCCGCCCATTTGAATAGTGGTCCTTCCCTTGCCTTCCTAGAGCACCTTTGCCATGTAACAACATTTGCCCACCTAAAAACATGTGTGATGTGCTACAGCAACCATGCACCGGCTGCATTTGCCCCTTCCTTTCCAAATTCAAACATTTGCTCCCTGATCATCCAAATATTGATTTAAACAGTCTTTGATGTCATTCGGGGAAACACATTTGGATGTTTTAAATGTGGACTCAGTCCACCACGAGGAATATTCAGAGGACTGAGACAAACAGGGACCCTTTGCACTCTGTTAGCTAATGTCATATTCCCTGCAGCATTTACTAAAATAATTTAGTCACAAAGATAAAACATTGTGGATAAGGAATATTTTTAAGTGTTTTGAAAAGACACTGTTATCTGTTGGATCTTAACAGATGACTTCTTCAATCTAAATTCCATCTTCACTGATAGAAAAAGATCCTATTCCGTAAGAGTGTTTATAGTGAACTGCATGTGAATTTGCCCTGGGTTTGGTCACAGGCTCCTAACAGGTTTGAGCTCTCATTGAAAAATTAGTTATTCTTGTGGGTTGTTATTTTCCAGGTACACATTTCAATTAGCATGAAGAAGCTCTCGTTCTCACACAAATGTTCCCAGCTACAGATTGGTACATTTAACCAGGACTTCCCAGCTTCTAGGTGTATAAACACCAAAATTTCATTGCTATTTTCCCCCCATTGACATGAAAGGCATACATAAACATGCTCAAGAGCTATCAGTGTTGACTGAAATATTTCTAAAGGGTCTTTTACACCTTAAGCACCCGCCACTTTCCTGTGGTTAAATGCACAATGTGTGGGAGATATTAACCAAAGAAAATCTGTAATTGCAAATACTGTTTTTCAGGGCTTGTTAATTTATTTATTTTCATTTTCCTCTTGTGCCAACAAAGTCTTGTTAAATAGTTCAGTATCTTTCATTACAAGTGACGAGAAATGTTAGATTATAATTAAAGGTAGGTGCTCTGCTCGGTTAACCAGAGCTGCCTAGAAACTGGATGTGAACTAACAACTGATATTTAAAATATAATTAAACCATTAATCCTTGATGGACTTGAATAATTGGCATACAGCTTGTGAGAAAATAATTCAACAAAATGCCAATATTAATTGTTTTGGATTTGTGAGAAGAGCAAACCACACAAGTTTTAAGGTAAGGGGAAATTAATCTTGAAACAAACTTTTTAATAAATGTGTTTTAAAATTAAGCCTCATTGGTGCTAGTGAGCAATACAAAGATTAAATTTAACTTTGGAAGCATTCGCTAAGGCTGCAAGCTTAAAACAAAGTTATATTGGTTAACAGCTAAAACCAATGGAAATGAGTTTTCAATTCATTTCTAGCATGCAATTCGGTAGCCATGCCAAGCAAAACTGTGAACACTTCTTTCTGCAGTTTTCTATTTCGTTTTGAAAAGACAGTTTATGTGATTGTCAAACTAAGAGCACGGCCACATGTTCACCCCTCTAAAACCCCCAAATTCAAGCTGAAGCTTTACAAGCCTTTTGAACTGAACTGTTTGTTTGATGATCAAATCATAATTTCATAATTCCATTTGTACAGATCAAGTCCTTTAAAATATATCAGCTGCATCTGCACAAGTGTTTACTGGTGGGATTTTAGAGTTAAAAAAGGAAAGTTGTTCTCAACATTTAGCAGAGAAACCAACAGCTCTGCTAACCCTGCCCAGAGACTGCACTCACACCTCAGCAAGCACAAAGCTATCTTCATGTTTAGCACATATTTTACAGATACCACAAGAAAGAGAAAACCTTTATAATAATTTATTTTCATATTAAATTCTTAACTCAGAAGTGAGATGTGATCCTTAGATAAATCTCCCATAATACCCTGCTGATTCCTTCCGTTTGGTCAGGGCTAACAGAATCATATTAATTGGCAACTCTGCTGTGGGGGTAAAGAGGTGGGTTTTTTCTTCAGTTACTTTTCTTGAATGTCAAACAGATTAGTGCACTAAAACGCCTGGGAGATAAATATGCTGTGGATTTCAAACAAATGGAATTCCAAAATTGTTTGTTAAGGTGAATTCAGGGAATGAAGGAAATAACTATCCTTTTTTCATGCTCTCTGAACTGCAGGTCGTACACTTTATTTTGTTTTAGGCTGGGTTGGGGTGTTTTTTGTAACTATCTGGAAAAAAACTAAGAAAGAGTTTTAGAAAGAAGGAAAGAACTGAATCCCAGGTTTTGCTTCTGATTAGTTTTTGTGGATTGTTTTTATTAAAAAACCCCACAACCTGAATGATGTTCTTGACACTGAAACAAAGAGAGAGATCCTGAGATACTTTCAAGTGTAGGTTTTGTCGCTGTAGTGCACTCCTAAAAAAAACGCTTCAAATCTTTCAGAGCACAACTCCCTCCTCTCCCTGCCTATCTGAAAGCACATTTTAATTGTTTGGTACAGCAAAATGACCCTTTTCCTTTTGTCCCCAAAAGAGTTTGAAGTACAAATCCACAGAATTTTGGAGATGAGCACATCCTAGGTATTTTAGGAAGGCATTTTGTTTTTTTAATATTTTGTTTTAAAATGTACATACAAAAGCTTGTACAATGGTGAAAGCACGAACTTCCTGAAATTAGTTAATCCTGAAAAAGATTCTTTATATTTAAAATTTTGTTTGTTACTAAGAAACCCAGCATTCTCTAAAAAAGAAAATGTCCTGGAATCCTTCTTACTGCATATTCTGGAGAAGCTATAAATAAGTGTTGCATATTAGTGTGAATTAACACAGAATGTTTGGGCACTTTGCTCTAAATAAAAATCACTAAATAAAATTGGTAAGCATTTGAACTGTGATTTAAATAAAAATTGACACTAACCTATCTATGAAGACAGTGTCTTTAATTTTAAGACTGAGTACTAGATACAAAAAAAATCAGTTAAAGTACTCTTTGTGGGGTTTTTTTCCATGTACAGCTCCACTTAAATTATCTCATTCAAAGTAGTGCACTTTTGAACCAGTAAACTCATTCTTAAGTTAGTGTTACACTGATAAACTAATTTCAAACAAATGTAACTCAGTGCCAACACAGGATTTCAACAAGAAGCAGCATTACAACAACAAATATCAAACAAACTATCTGACTGCTTGAGCCCGTGTGAAATCTGAGAAAGGTGGATTTCTCAAACAATTATTACAGAAACTTTGGGTTATTTGTTGGTTTGGAGCTTTTTTCTGTTTGATGCAGTGATGTTACATTTCACTGATGGAACACTTTCGAGTTGGGTTTTGTTTTTAAATTTTAGACTGAAATGAAGCTTCAAGGCACAGCTATGAATTTTCTTTTAAACGATGACCAAGAATTACTTGCTTTCTAAGGAGAGAACATAGCTATTCGCTTTTATACCCATGCCAAACCTCTGCAGTATTTCTTTGAGCTAACCTTTATCCCCTTTCTGGACTTGTATTGGTCTCTGCTAGAAAGCAAGTCAGCTGTAATTACTTACAGGTGAGTTATTCCATACTAATGAAATAGCTCTATGAAAACGATGTTATTGAATTGAAATGTAGATGGCAGAAAACACATTGATTTATTTTGCATGGATTTTTAAACGCTTAACAATCGCTCTCTCTCCCCTCAGTGCTAAAGAAATTAAGATCCAGCAGAGAGAGAAGCGAACATGAAGTTCACTTGTAAGTTAGACTGGTATCATTTTTTGTACAGTTTGGGGGCAGAATGAAAAATAAACTTGGTTTAATAGTTTCATAGTAAGATGCCTCATTTTTTATTTCCAAAAGCCCGGTGCTGGACATAGGAAGGCACAGCACCCTTGCATTCTTACCTTCCTCCTGACACTGAAAGATGAATTTGTTTACTCTGTTGTGCTTTTTTTCAAAAGTGTGGGTAACTCCACCCATAATTCTGCAACTTCCCACTCACCCACTTCTTTTTAACCTTTTAAGCACTGCTCCTGACCCTCCATCCTCCCTGCCACTGAAACAGGCATTTTCAAGACACATCCATTTTTATTGACCAGAACCAGACTGAAACCTCCAGCTCCCAACTGCAGCCCCCTCCAAAAGTGCCCCCAGCAGCTGTAAAAATAGGGGCTCTTTCCACACTGGCCCGAAGCTGCCTTGGCCCTGGGCTGGCAAAAAGAGCCAACTGTCCTTTGCATTTGTCTGCAGGGAAGGGCTTGCCCTTATGGGACGCCTTTTCCCCCTTTCTCTCCTTATATATATGTATGTATTATTATTTTTTGGCGGGGGAGGGACGGGATTTTGTTTTGTTTTTACAGCAGCCATCCAGAGCCCTGGGTATTGATTTTCGGGCACATGAAAGGGATTTTTTACAGGCCTTCCCTGTGGAAGGGAGCAGCAGTAAAAGGTGATACCACCCACTCCGAAGGAATGCTGTGCATGCAATTAGGAGCAAGCTCCCAGCCAGGGGGTTAGAATTCAAAGCAAGGCAAAAGCTCCCCACCTCCCACAAACAACAAATCCATTAAAACTACCAAAGCCATCAATACTAATCAATGCATCCAGGGACCATTAACTCTTTCGGTGCTCGCGGGTTCTCTCCCCTGGCTCCCTCGCACTCCTCCCTCCAGGGCTCCGCATCCCTCCGCTGAACCCCCCCACCTCTGGGTCGGGGACCTTTGGTTCTCCCACTTTTCCCGGCTCCCGGACCGGGCCGGGCGCTCCCGGCGCTGCAAAGAGCCTCATTAAATACCATTAAGTGCAACGGACTTCAAAGGGCCGGGCGGGAGCGGCGGGAGCGCCGGGGCCGGCGGAGCCTCCCCGGGGCAGCCCCGGCCGCGGCCCCTCGCCC